>JAYKKI010000032.1:14387500-14987500 GCA_039881145.1 Druceiella hillmani
AACAAAACTGAAAATTAAAAAAAACTACCGAAGTACATAATAATATTTTGGAAATGATCACAAAAAACAAATAATGCCGCTGGCTTTTCATAATGTGTCGGCTTTTTGTATTTTTGCTTTTCATTTTGTTTGTGTGTTTTTTTGTTGACCCTGTCAAAAACTGTGTGAAAATATTTACTTAGAAATCGATTCACTGGCTTATATCACGTGTGAAAATATTTCATAGCACCTCTCTTAAATGGAGTTATAAAAGTAAGAAAATATGTACTTAGAAATCGATTCACTGGCTTATATTACGTCTGAAAATATTTCATAGCACCTCTCTTAAATGGAGTTATAAAAGTAAGAAAATATGTACTTAGAAATCGATTCACTGGCTTATATCACGTGTGAAAATATTTCATAGCACCTCTCTTAAATGGAGTTATAAAAGTAAGAAAATATGTACTTAGAAATCGATTCACTGGCTTATATTACGTCTGAAAATATTTCATAGCACCTCTCTTAAATGGAGTTATAAAAGTAAGAAAATATGTACTTAGAAATCGATTCACTGGCTTATATCACGTGTGAAAATATTTCATAGCACCTCTCTTAAATGAAGTTATAAAAGTAAGAAAATATGTACTTAGAAATCGATTCACTGGCTTATATTACGTCTGAAAATATTTCATAGCACTTCTCTTAAATGGAGTTATAAAAACTAAGAAAATATGTACTTAGAAATCGATTCACTGGCTTATATTACGTCTGAAAATATTCCATAGCACCTCTCTTAAATGGAGTTATAAAAACTAAGAAAATATGTACTTAGAAATCGATTCACTGGATTATATCACGTCTGACAATATTTCATAGCACCTCTTTTAAATAGACTTACAAAAAAGTTGAATAGCGCACGGCGACCTGGTGACGTACAACGCATTAACCCTGTATGGTCACATAACATTCTCATTTGTAGATATTTTACGTAGTGACGTTTGAAAGATTAAACAAATTTTTCATATACATATAGTTATTCCCCATACCATTTGGAACTACTATATACTATCAGGGGGAAAGTACTATTTTTTTTAAAAGACTTGATTTCACTATAACATTTATTCAAATTGATACTTTTGAAACATAATAAATGGAAGATGGGTAACAAGGTAGGGAAACGTGATATCTAGTTTCACTACCGCCATTTTTTTTATTGGCGTAGCAAGTGTATTTCTTATAATCTGTCTTTCTATTGCTCTAAATGACATAGGGGCGTGATAACTATTTTAATGATTTTTTTTTAAATCTTGCTTTTTGAATTTCGTGGTATTTAAATGAATGTTATACTTTTTGTTTTTTATTTCAACAGTTTTCAATGTAGCTTTCCTTGTGCTATGAGTCTAGCACGTCCTTGCGGGTTTGGAGTGTAGGAGATGAATCTCATTTTGTTAGACTGCGATAAATATGGTGAAGTACGTAATGTTTTTTTCTACCGAGCATGTATCGATACATTAGATTATATTTAAATGAATGTGTAGGACGTGATAGATTTAGTTACCTTATTGGAAATAGATCAATTCTTGAGCCAATTACAGTATCTGTTAAGTGCATTTACAAAAAAATGGTTTTCTAAATGAATCATTAAGGCAGGCCCTAACCCTTTTGGGTGGAAGTGCTTCATGAGAGCTTTACGAGATTATATAGGAAACTTTCGACGGTGCCTGCATATTTAGTAGCGGGTCGTTACCTGTTCCTGGAAGAAAATTAAGATAATCCGGGTTGTGGCTTGGGAATAACTTACGATGTGATATCATGGTGGCGGCGAAATAAAAACAAATTTTGTAGACTAATTTGACTTCTTAAATTGGGATGTATGTCCTTTACATCTGGGATTATGACATTACTCAAAAGGATTACGTCAAAATTTAGCTGTGTACAATGCATAGCTTTAAGTTGCAATACGCGGAGAGGCCGACAGAAAGGTACTGAATTAATTCGATAAATTTTGTATTTTTTCTAGATTTGAAAATGAAAGCGGAAATATGGATTGACATCTGAATTTGTAATATAAAAATTATTTAAATTACTTTTCGCTCTAGGGGATATTAATATTCAAGATAAAAATACTTTATATTAAACTCTTTATTGGCCGGAAGAGCTTCTTTTATAATTTTAAAATTTTTTATTTTTAACGCGTCCAACAGAATTTTATAATTAAATCTTCAATTTCAAAATACATAAATGCCTGTGCTTATCGTTATTTCTACGAGATGGGATCCATAATAAGGAAGTCCCTAAGAAGAACAAAGTTAACAACATGACTCGTAAGATTTACGAGTTAAAATGGTAATGGACAGGCACTATAAAGCGTAAAACCGATTATTTTTGGTGAAAATTATTTCGAATGGCGTCCATGTCCACCATCCACACCCACTAGGTGGACAGAGGATCTGGTAATGGTCGCGAAAAGCCATTGGATGCAAGCGGAATGGGATTAATTTTTGTGGGAGTTTATGAGGGATGTCTATTTCCAGAAGTAAACGTCTTCTAGTTGAAACTGATAGCGATGATTTTTACAATAAATACATGAAAAGAACTGTAGGGATTTTGTACTTAAATATTTTATATTCCGGAAATTCGTAATTTTTTAAATAACTGTCCTTAAAGAAATGCAGGCTTCTTTGTATAAAAACTAAGATCTCTGTTTCATCAATATTGATCTTTTCTCTCATTCATCTACAACAATAAACGAGAGCTGATAATTGCTTTTAAAATACATTTGCGTTTTTTACTCTCAGTGTTCGTATAATAAGTATACATGAGAACAAAATGTCCGCACGAAGTATTTAATGATGATTGATTGCCATTTATCATCCATTAAAATATAACTTTGACCTTTTTTATATTACCTTCTGCTTATTACAACTAGATGATTACAGGGAAGTATTCAGCTATATGCAAAATAATTTTATTCACATTCGTTTAGTAATACCAGAGAGAGTTTTATTGTTCTCAAGTAAGTCGCTCAAACACCTAATATATATATATATATATATATTTATATATACACACATATATATATATATATATATATATAAATTATGTGTTGGTCCCAAATATGAATCTGCTAGTGGACATGTCTTTAAAGTTGTTGATATTGTTTAATGTTTATGAACTAAACAGACAATGCGAGTTATGGTTCCAATATCTACTTTCAGCATACAGCCTAGAGTACTTCAGTACTATGAGAAAAATTATAAATTGCCTTAATAATATTTATTACAAATATAGTTAATAACCAGTCTGTGAGGTTTTAGAACATATCACAAAATTTATATTGCTTTAATAATAGTTCACGATGATACATAAATAACGCCATTAATATTGATATATAATTACATAATAAAAATAATTATTGCACAAACTTCTTGGATTGTGAAACATTATACTTATTTGAGGTAAAATGTTTGGCGAGAAGCAATCTTATCACCTGCTCAAAATCTATTGATATTAATCATCATATTTATACAGGTAATATGCTTATTTGAGTAAAATGCTATACTTATTTGAGGTAAAATGTTTGCCGAGAAGCAATTTTATCACCTGCTCAAATTCTATTGATATTAATCGTCATTTATACAGATAACATGCTACTCATCACACTTAATAAACGAAGCTAAAGAGTATAACATTGCTATGAATTGTAAATAAAATGGTTTCATTTTAAAACTCGTTCTTTGCATAACTCTTGACTTGTCCTAACTTTTCCCTTTTATCACTTTCTGTTTTGAAATGTACTTATTTTCTAAAAAAAATTAAACATAGAATTATTATTCGAGAGTATTTTGTTTTTCACGCGTTACCATTAAACGTTACCGTTAAGGGTCGAGGCAGGGGGGGGGGGTGTCTGAAAGGTGAGAGCTTATCATTGTAAGTTATGTAATAGTTATAGACTACTATGTCCAATACTACCGCTCTATCAGAGAAAGAGAAACACTGATTTTCACACTGGTTTTCAAAGAAAGACTTGTTTTTCTATCGGTGTCTACGTGAAAATTAGCAGTAATTGCTTTATTTCGTGTCAAATGTCATCCTTATAAACTTAGACCCGACATGCCCTTCTAGATCTTGAGCAGTTGTGAACCAACGAATCCACGGTTGGATCGAGCACGTTGGAGGAGTGTTCATATACCGCGTATGTCAGAATGTTTAATAGTTACTTTTGCGAAGGTACCTAGGTTCATTAAGACATTGTTTATTTAATAAACCAGGAAAATTTTTTTCTCAGTTATGAAAATTGAAATTTAATTTTAACATTTGAATTAAAAGAACAAGTCCATTTTAGGAAAAGTTAATTATTCATTATGTCTTCTTAACCGTTTAAAAAAAAGTTATAATAAATCTTGTTTTTAATAGTTATTAAAGCCGCTAATTGGTTATTGTTGAATAATTTGTTATAGTACTTTTGACTTAATTCGCTCTTTTTACTACTACATACTTAACATTCAACAAGTTATAATGTAGTATATTAAAAAAAAATAATACGTAAAAATAGAAATGAGTGACGAAATTTATTGAAAATATATTTTAAATTTATGCGTGGTTTTCAGAAATAAATATATTTCAACAGTAAATCTATCAATATAATTTTTTACCAGTGATCTTTATTATGGTTAAATATATTTTTTTCGGACTAATTTTCATTAAAAAGGAGTAAAACTCTAATTTTTAAGCTATGCCTAAATATACTTGCATCGAATTAAATTTTACGATATTTAACTTTACGAAAATCTATGTACCTACAAATCTATCATCACATTTGTATTATAAAGTATTGAGAAAAGTATACAGCAAGTTAAACTATTTCTTATTTATTTCTTCATAATAGTTGAGATTTTTAAACAATCCTTTATATTCTCAGACGAGTTGGATGAGATTTTTATTATTATGTCGCATTTCCATTATTGATGTATGTATTTATAATAGGCATGATTAAGAATTATTTTGAATCGTAATCGTTTTAAAATAGACGAAATAAAAAATGACATTCCATCCGATTCAACATTACGTCGCAATACTTATTTGTGTTTATCTACACCCAGACGCAGAACCGCTTATTAAGTACACGATATATATAAGTACCTGCTAACCCATTATTCCGATATCACACCACACCCACCTAATCGATTACAAATCGAAGGCTCGTTTATATTTACGAAACAATCGTATCTTTAACGATGTTTCGTTCTCTCGGCGAGACATACCCGTTAGTGGTGATGCGGCTCGCCGCGAACCACGTTTCGACATGAAGGATTTTTTTGTAAGGGATCAGATCTGCTGCGGATCGTGAGCTATGAAGATGAGTGAATGATGAAATCTGCTTTATACTCAGCTATTAAACGCACACAGTTCGTTTGTAGCTACTAAAACTAGTCATGTGAAAGGACGAAATGGAATTGTCCATAGTATAAGTAATATGAGTGGTATATAGTATCTGCACATACAATAAAACTGTAAAACTTGCGTATACATTGCCGGAAGTATGAATAAGATAATCACTGGATGACACATCAACACAAAATCTTTAGCCGCGCGCTGGCACGATCTGTGCCACCGCTCCGGGCGAAGAGCTTACGCACCTTCAGTAAGAAAACAAACGTCACAGTGAAAGTTTCTCGTAATTTTAAATCAAAATTAAATAAACCATGCCTTCTTGTGCTTTAAAATATTGCCAAAATAGAAGCATTCATCATCATTTCAGAAAGATGGAATTACTTTTTACAAATAAGTACATTGTTAATTATAATTTTTGCAAATATATTTTCATATGTTAGAGTCAGATCACCGGCAGCGATTCCGCTATATTTTTTATTCTTTCGTCACTAGCGTTGCGTCACGTAGTTATCGATAAATAAATCGATACTTTGTTTGCTACAAAAAATCCCAATAATTACTATAATTTAGATATTTACTTATGTACTAAAATAAATTCATAGATTTTTAGGCACTTAATATTATATTTTACAGTTTCCCGAACTATCCAAATCGAAAAGAAACATGTATACAGGTGGCTGGTTAATCTTCATAAACTATCACAAATCTACCAAACAAATAGTATTTACTCGAGAATGCTATAAACAATACGTTACTTAAATGGTTTAATTAAATGGTAGTCATATCACAGAAAATTAATGTATTACTACATAATAATAAAAGAAAAATTATTTTTGAGTAAAATTAAAATCACTTTTTAAAAACTTAAATCGGACTAATATTTCACAGAACAAAATACACTACAGTTTCACAATCACATCACAATGAACTTAAAGCTATATATATGGGTGTAGATTTTATGTGCCTCGGCTTATTGGATATTTTTACGAAATTTTATATCTCTGGTTTTTGTGTAATCGACAAGATGTGTTGTTTGCTTTTCTCATATACATTTTACAATTCATATTAGTAAAATAACGATGTGATATTTATATTTTATAACATTATTTCGCGTACTAGTTTATTAAGTTGAAATAGGGATTATAACATATTAAAAACCTATTTTTATATAACGATGTTTTTAATTTGTTAAAATCCTTACTTTGAAATATATTATCGACAATGCGTAATTACAGCACAAAGTACATCTCTTTGCTACAAGCCCAAGGGACAAAGCACTGATTGGCTAATGATGTCACGTGGTACGCTTACCCTAACGAACAGTGGTTAGCTTGGGTTTCATACAATTTTTTTCTTATGCGCAATCCAGTGGTTATCTTATCCATGGCCGGAAGCCTTCAAATATATTTCCCAACCTATATAATAGTACCGATGGCTTTCGTTTGCGTTTCATTATGCTAGATTTTAAAATTTTTTTTATTTTTGACAGTTAATATTTGCCATATTGGTTTCAAAGTAACTTCATATGTTGACTCGCGCCACCAAGATAAATCTGTTAACTCCTCATTTGCTCAAATTGATTTAGGAAACACGGAGAAATATGGTAACGGACATGAATACGTATAGCTTAAAAACATTGTCTTCTATGAGAGGTTCACCGCAGTTGGATAATAAAGAGAAGCACTGCTATCAAAATTGATGCCGAATGAAAATATACATATATGACAAGACACAACACATTTTACAGCAGTACAAAGTTTATGTTGCGTATAAAGTGAGATTGGATTGAGTTTTTCTTTTTTAACTAAGCCTTTACATGTTAGCTATGTATACTACGAGGTTACAACAACTTTATTTTGAGCCACAAATAATAAAGAAAAAGCTTTAACAATAAAATAATCATCAAAGGTTGAAAAAACTATTATTTTATAATAATAGTTATTGTGCGTTGTTATAAATATTTCCCAAATATTGTGATAGCATAATAATGTGAATTAGTTTGAACTCAAATTTTATATAATTTAACATTATTTTAATTCTCCCGAGACCTTATCCGGAGATAAATTTGCCTTATATGTATATAACAGTGTTAGTGACACGGCGTGCTAACACGTACACACGAGCGACGCGCGGGCGGTAAGAGCGCCGGGCGACTTGCGACTGCTTGCAGTTGGAAATATGAATAGAAGTTGGGTAGTTTTGAGCTTGAGTGGAAATTGCTTGGGGAATTTCTGGGAAAACAGGTTATACACTTGAGAAAATAAAATGATGAGTAAAAACATAAGAATGGCAAAGCAAAGATGCGAATAAAGCAGTACATACAGTTAAAAAAATGTGTACTTAATAAAACTACAGGTATTAGTTATAAAATTCTCTGAATATATGCAAATTTATGTGACTTACACTATTTTTTTGTCTAGATTTACGAACGTTGTTGACAAAATAAATAGGATTTTAGTATTTTTTGAATTTGTGCACGGAATTGAATTTTTTTTCATATTTTTATAAATTTTAAAGGACTGGATCGAGTGTCACATGTTAGGGTCAAATCGCCGGCAGTAAATTGTAATACGATAACTGGTGCTAAACATACATTTTCTTGTGTAAAAATGGCCATAGATATGTCCGTATCAAAATATCAAACAAATCAAATTTCAAAACCCAACCCGTCCGACAATTGTATTACATGTTATCTATATTACCTATCACCCCGCCTCTCCAATACCATTTACGGATCCATAGTTGCCTCGAATTATAGACCACGAAATGATACACCGAGAAAAACTTCACAAATAACGATCAAAGTCACGTAATGGCGGCAGACGACGTGACCAGATAGCCGTGGACAAATATGTGCTCGCCAGAATCTACGTGCGACTGTAATGAGGGGAATAAGTATAGATCTGAGAAGAAGGCGATGTGTTCTGATCAAATATGAGATATATTCAGCAGGCATTGGAGACGTGAGAAGTGTAATTTATGAGTGGATAGAGTTTGAAGGACTTTATGGTGTTAGCTTGTAATAGAAGTTTGTTCATTGTTGATGGTTTGTAGTGTAACTGAACACCACATATGTTTAGTCACAAATACTTTTAATTTGAGAAAGAATAGTGACATTTTATGTGTTATTTTACTATTAACTCTAATTATCAAATACGGCTATTTTAGTACATGAAATTTACACAAATTAAAGTCGTAAGAATAAGCTAGTTTAAAAATATATGATAATATTTATGAGTCGATCGAGTTTAAATGACTTTATGGTGTTAGCTTGTAACAGAAGTTTGTTCATTGTTGATAGTTCGTAGTGTGACTGAACACAACATGTCTTCAGTCACAAATTTTGTTAATTTTAGAAAAACCAGTGACATTTCATGTGTCTTTTACTGTTAACTTCAATTACCAAATACGGCTATTTTAGTACATGAAATTTACACAAATTAAAGTCGTAAGTATAAGCTAGTTTAAAAATATATGATAATATTTATGAATGGATCGAGTTTAAAGGGCTTTATGGTGTTAGCTTGTAATAGAAGTTTGTTCATTGTTGATAGTTTGTAATGTGATTGAACACCACATGTGTTTAGTCACTAACATTTTTAGTTACAGAAAGAATAGTGACATTTAATATGTCCTTTTACTGTTAATTCCAATTATGAAATACGGCTATTTTAGCACATAAAATGTACACAAATTAAAGTCGTAATAATAAGCTAGTTTAAAAGTATATGATAATATCTATACACTTGTTATTTCAGTAGTTTAATATGAGTTAATTGCTTGATTTATTTACGTACTGACGGCAAGATTAGCGAGTGAAACAGTGAGATGTGTAATCAGTGATTAATCATCGTATAGTTGGCAATAGATTAATATTTTCTATTATATTTTTTGATTTGTAGACATTTTATTGAAATAAAACTTACATTAGCTTCTTTCAAATACTTTATGAAATATAACAGTGAAAATTAAGTTTCGGTTTAAATAATATTTTTATACCACAGTACGAACAATGAAATACAAGAAAGAAGTAGAAACAAACAAAAATAAAAAGGCAGTCTTGAAAATAGGCAAATATGTTGAAAACGCCCAATCTTTCCTCTGTGACTTATTTCTAGCGCCCTGGATATATTTTTTTAATATAATTAATTTAAAAACAATTTTTATTTTTATCTTATTTTTATATGCGTAGAAAATTTTAGTTAATGAGTGAGAACGCCATCTGTGAGAACACAAGACATTGACTTGTATCTTACAATATACTTAGATACAACAAACAAAATATTATTCTTTAATATTTTAAATATTCGGATAACCTTAAGAGGTTAATTATATGATAGATGAATCTGAGAGCATTACAGGGTTCTGTACTTCAAAATAAATAAAGGGAATAAATTCATCCCTTACAGGAACATTCTGTTGTCCGTAAGTCTCTCTGTCTGTCCGTCAATATCCTTTTGCCTGGGAATAGCTACAAGTATCAAGTTGAAATTAATACCAAAAACTAAGTTCTTGCAACAATTCTAGCCTCCCTCTCAATGCAAAAAAATGATGCAGCCTTTCAAATATCTCGTTTCTTAACACTGATTCCTTCATCAAAATCTGTAGGGTACTTTCTGTTGGCACAGTAACTGAACTGTTGGCATAGGAAGAACTGACACTGGCACGAATGAAGGTATCTTAGCACAAATAAAAAAATCCGGAAATTAGCACTTTATAATTATGTGTCAAATTATCACATTACAAACATAATTTTTTTTGAAGAAGGTACGAATCGGTACGGAATTCACAGGGCGTAAGTACTACTCCTACTTGATTTAATTAATTTATTGCATTAAAGTGTACTTCTATGGTATGTTTAAGAAGGAAGTATAGCGTGGTAGTTGACGAGAAATAGGTATTTTGAATAAATACTCGTTCTTCACACGTTCTTTCACGGATTGTGCGAGAGGAAGCATCGCAGAAAGTAGGGCTTCCTGCCAACAATTTAACCGTAAAGTCATTTTCCATATGACAACGTTTCTTTCACTCTAAACCTTCAGCGATTTGCCAGATTATGATTTTATTTTTTTAGGTAAAGAATAATTTAAGATCATACGTTTAAATTTTTGTTTTTAGTTGGCCTATTACTTATCTTCAAATATTGTAATATATTGTAATTTTTTTGTGAAAAAATGTAATTTTAAAGTGCTAATATTTGTAAATTTGTAAATAATATTGCAAAAATAAAGACATGCAACACACGATACAGATAATATCACACATATGGTAAAAATCATCAAAGCGGATGAAGTTTCAGATAAAGAAAAACATTGCCGCATTTTGTATGAAAATTAGGCATTTCATTATTGTCTCTAATATAACAATGTTTAAACAATCAATAGGTTTGTTTGTACGTTGTTACAGTCTTAATGTAAAATGAAGAAGGGAGTAATAAATGAGTTTCCAGACTAAATTCTGTACATACTTTTTTGATGGCTCAGGGCTGGCTTAATTAAAACAAGTTGTTTTAAAACCCGTGTTTTTTTAAACAGTCTTTAAGAACATAGTTAAAAACAGCTTTTAATTGCGAGTGAACTGGACATAAATGAAAATTGATACATGTATATATATATATATATATATATATATATATATATATATATATATGTATATATATATACACACGGTGTCCGGGTATAAGTGTCGGACAAAGAAAGACGTTATTCCTTGACTGAAAAATAGTCAGTCAGATCGTCATTAAAATAAAATTTAAAAGGTGACTTTTTTCCGAAAATTGAAAATAATTTTCATAATTATTTGTCATCTTTTTCGTACACACGATACTTACGCACATTATTCTGCGCCGCTCGGGGGAATAACCCGCGAACAACTGCAGAACAACGCCACAGCGGGTAAACACCGCACTCCGGGCAAGTAATATATATGTTTAGTAATTAAAATAGCTCGAGATAAATTAAAAAGTTGGATATATGTCATATTTGTTGTCTGCATTACAAAAAAAAAACAAACAAACTTTATTCAGACGTGTAAATAAATCATTTTTTTATTACTTAATTTATTCAATCAAATTACCAAATTTATTCAGTTAATATTTTAATTTTTATGAGGTGCTATGTGATGAGGTGCTATATGATGAGGTGCTATGTGAGGTATTATAGCCACAAATTTCGAAAATAAAATGAAATATTGGAAAGAAAATTCGTCCTATATATACTCTCCATCGGTAATACCTCGCCGGTAAAGTCCCGTCGGAAAAATCCCGTTCTGTCGCCCGCGAGCCAATGAATATTATGTTAATGAATATTTTATATTTAATGAATATTTTTATACATTTTATTTAAAAGCATAAAATGACTTATCTACGCCAACCATAATTTAATTTTCACATATCAAAACCTTTTTAAGCTTCGAAAATGTCTTTGCTATTGGTGGATAATTAGAATACCTAAGATATTTTTGTTATTATTTTCCGAATAATAAGCTCTTTTTTTCAGACTTTAAATTAAAATAATTACCTGCACAGAGCCACTTAATACCTTTCATCATTCTTCTAACACCACCGTAATATAGTTTATTCACGATTAAGTGCCTCTGCAGAAACAGTTGAAGAGAATTCAGTACAGATCTTATCAAACGATATTGGACACTGTCAACAACTTATTCTGTGTGAAATCTCAATTATGCTAAAATACAGCTATATATATATATATATATATATATATATATATATGATTAATGTCTTATATATTAGCGCACATTTTTTTGTTTATACTATGTTTCATTTATGCATATATATAAATTTGCGATTTTTACCGCGTAAGACGTTACACCATTTTATATGCTATTTACATGCAACCCTAGTAATGTTTTTAACACGTTTGAAGCGGAATGGATCGATTGATCCAAAGAGTGAATACTATCACCATACTTTGTTTTGTTTGATACATAATTAAACTAATTTATACGTATTCACTCTGGATCTATTCTCCCTGTCTTCTTTTGGCCGAAAGCCTGGACGGGATCAACTGATCCATTGTTTCCATCGTATTAAGCAGATTGTATTGTCTATTATAATTTTAGAAAATGTCGACCATGAAGAATGTTAGTTTTGATAACCTTCTTGTATTGATGGGTTGAGCTTACGAATACTGTTTTTTTTATAAACTTTATATAGCGACGCATTACAGAGATTGCTTTTAGTACGAAAACAAATTGATTTGATTGGATTTAATTGAATGTACAGTTTGTCAGTGATCTCATTACAAAGTTCTCGCGTGTCTGCAGCTAGGTTATAATTAATGGATGCCTTTGTTCCGCATTGGATATTATTGAAATCATACTTTGTGTATTAGACAGGTAGGTTTCGAGGTCGAGCATACAGGTTAGTGAGTAGACTTTAGTTACGAACATTTAGTAAGACTGTGAAGTTTTCATGAAATTAATATAATTTTGAGGACGTAGGTTAACGGATATTTACCTAAATTTATCTTCAGGATTGTTAAAAACGATGAAGTTATTCAAAAAGAGATGAAAGTATTAATTAAGTTCGATATTAAATACACTTAGATTAACATTTAAAATTTTAAAAATTGTAATACATTATGTATTTCCTGTAGTGTGTCCATTTTTGGATTTGAATGCACGTTGTTATAAAAAAAAAATTACATTAGGCATATTAATGAAACATGTTAACACGCATATATCTTAACAGCTAATATTCAAAAATGTTTTTATGGAAACGTCAGAGTCTGCAAATTAAGTGTTGGTAATTATTTTTTTTTTGGTTTCATGTGCAGCGAAGGGGTTTTAAAGGGTTGGTAATTCGGAGATGCACCGAAAATTTTGCAAAAAAAATTTCATTCCCCACCTTTATTTATGTGAAACATCTGATGGCATGATTGGATGGAAATTAAAACGTTCTGATTACACGTTGCGACGTGCCATTCGGCCAGCTTCGCATCTTGTCGGCTCTTTCCGACTTAATTCGGCTAGTTTCCCATCTTGTCGGCTCTTTCCGAATTAATTCGGCTAGCTTCGCGTCTTGTCGGCTCTTTCCGACTTAACCCTTCCCTTGTACCAAATTGAATAGACGCCACTTTACTGTTTTAAAATATTAAAAAGGTATATTAATTTAAAATATGAGTTACAGTGATACTGAAAAAAAACTTGGATGTTTGACATTTGTCAAACGTTCCATGACGGCTCGATATTTTTCCCAAACTACTGAATATAACATATTGGAAGAAAAGCATAATTTTATAAATTTATGCAAAGGTTATGTATGGAAAAATATAATAATGCTTCTACTATCTCACGATAATGTATATCTCCCTTGCTACTAATTGTATTAGGTATAATTTAACATTTGTTGCGCTGGAAAGTACATATTAGTAGTGACATGATAAATAGGTTTTGGACATAATTTAGATTAAGCCACACTCCCAGACTAAACTTTCCGAACATCGTAACTGACTTGTCGAAGTTAGTTTTCTTTAGCATTCAGTAATATTTATTTCTGAGTGATTGATACAGTTTTGGAAATAAAACCACTTTTCGACGCACTTGTAGTTCAGTGGTACGCTATGTTATTGCGACATTATTTTCACGCTAATAGAATTGTAGAAAAGAAAACGCGTAGATATTATTTTTTTATTGTAGGCTGAATGAAAAATCAATATAAAAAAGAATGTGTAATATAAGCACAGGGGTGTTGGATGTTTTAATAGTGAGACAATATTTATTAAATATACGCTGAGCAGGAAACTCGATTTGTAAAGCAGATCATTAATTTTTGACTAAAGTTTTGTTATTTTTTTTTGTGAGGCTACAAATAAAACGTACATTGTTTTATAATTTTTTTTTACTATTGAAAAAATATTATAGCGTCCTATTTCTAATGTATGGAAAAATCAAGACGTAAAAAATAAAATATATTTTTTTTAGACTATTGTTATAGAACATAGCGAAAAAATTAAATATTTTCCTTGATATTTGATATAATTGTTAGTTTGAACACTTGTGAATAAGTAAATCTATCGCTTATTTATTTTTATGTCGTTTTTAAATTATATCATTCTTGACTTTTGGTTATAAGAATTACACCTTTAATTTTTTTAATTTTAATGTTTTTTTTGTCCCTTGTCTCCCATATTATAGGACATCACCGCCAAAGTTAAAAAGTATTTGCATTAAAAGATCTTCAAAATATCCTTTCATTGCAGCAGAAAAAAAATTTTGAACCCAAATTCATTTGTGTAGAAATAATGAATATTCTTTATAGAGGGTATCATATCCTTTTAGAAAATGTAATTTTTCTCAAGAATTTTTTAAAAATAAACAACTCTTGGATAATTTTTCGAATAGTCATAGCCACAAGTAGAAAAATTTTTTCACTCTGTCTTTTTTTTTATAAAATGTCTTTGTTATTATGCTATCAGACATATATTATATTGTTTAGCTGCCAACTATGGTTTAAAAAAATAGAAACCTTTAATCTGAAATTTGTATTTTACCTATTTCTTTTCATAAATTTGAGTAATTATGATATTAAAACGTATCGAGTCGTGAATGCCCAAATATTAAAAAATTGCTCTTTAGTAAGAATTTTAAAATAACAACATACATGTCTATTTTAATAAAAAAAATTACATTCACTAAATTTACATAGGAGTTTATTTTATCACATTTTAGTTTTTAATAAAATTAATTTAATTTTACTTTAATTGAATTATTGTGCCTGGAATTTTACCGTAATTCATAAATGAATTATTGCTCAAAATGTATAATAATAGAAATTAAGTAAAGAACAAAACAAAACAATTATAACTGAATGAAAAATATAGCTGAAATCAAACAAAGTGGTTAAACTTACGTCCATCGTTTAATAAATCTTGCAAATTTGGAGACACTGATTTCTTGAGCTGCAGTACAGGCGTGTTCACGAAGTTGAAAAAGGCTAGGCGGGCAGCTGTGAATTTTTTCTTTTATTCAAAAACACGGTGGAGCCTAAACGGTTGATCTAACTTAATGTCATATTCTGCCAGAAAAAGACAATTCATTAATAATGCATCAGAAAATACACTACACAAATAATATCGCTCATTCTAGAGATTGTCTTGTAAGTAATGGAAAATCTTTCAATTACAAATATAGGAGATCATATTTTGCCAGATTATTCATTATTTCTACACGTACGAGGAAACCCATCGTTCTGCAGCCACGGGGACTGTGTTATAACGTATAGACAGGATCTTATAATCGAGTTATAACTAGATCTAAATACTGCTGGCGACTTAAATTAATGAGCAGCGATTCGTTATTAAATGAATTTAAGTCACATTAGATACTTATTGATACTCGAAGTTGTCATCTTGAGTGTTGGTGACAGAATAAATTTTTAACCTTGCTTTTTTAAATTCTAAATTTATTTTCGTTACAATTTTACTACATATATTGTGTTGGGATAGTCACCTAGCTAACACGTGAAGCATGTTATGCTACAGGATACCCTTAATTATTTAATTGCATCTAATAAATAATTGCAGACTCTTTTGGCGGGTTGCCATCTTTTATTCATAATTATATCTAAACGTCATACGTTACAGACAATACACTTTTAAGAATTTGAGTATTTGTTTGGGAATCACGCGCTATAAAAATTCTGTTTTCAAAATCCAGAAAATTGGAATATTTTGATTTTGAATGGGAATATTTTGTTTCAAAATCCAGAAAATTGGAATATTTAAATATTATTCGACAGATTTTTAGAATGAGGAAATACCTGTTATAAAACAACAGTTTTAAATTTGTTTAACTAATACAAAATTAGTACCTACTACAAATGAAATTGCGAAATATATATTATATTATTTAAATATAATATGAAGTTTAACATTTATATAGCAATTTCTGCATATGCTCGTATGTGCTTATTTCCTAATAGATTGCCTTAGCGTTAGCGGCGTGTCTTCAATCAGAATCGGAATTACATATTTCTTACTATTCAGAAATATTAGGAAAACCATATATTGATAAAATTCTTTTACTTGTGATTATGATATTCCAAAAAAAAATCCAAGGTGTTTATTTTTACGGAATTAAAGAAAGTTTAAATACTTCGAGAAATGTAGAATTTAACTTAAACATGAAATTATATTTTCTAGCAAAATATGATCCCCTCTATTCGTGATCGAGAGATTTTTCATTACTTAAGAGACAATCTGTATAATGAGCGATATTATTTGTGTAGTGTATTTTCTGATGCATTATTAATTAATTGTCTTTTGCTTGGAGAATATGATCCCCTTTATAGTTAATTGAAAGATTTTCCATTACTTACGAGACAATTTTAATAATGAGCGATGTTATTTGTGTAGTGTATTTTCTGACGCATTATTAATGAATTGTCTTTTTCTGGCAGAATATGATCAACTCTATTTGTAATTGAAAGATTTTCCATTACTTATGAGACAATCTGAATAATGAGCGATATTGTTTGTGTAGTGTATTTTCTGATGCATTATTAATGAATTGTCTTTTTCTGGCAGAATATGATCAACTCTATTTGTAATTGAAAGATTTTCCATTACTTATGAGACAATCTGAATAATGAGCGATATTGTTTGTGTAGTGTATTTTCTGATGCATTATTAATGAATTGTCTTTTTCTGGTAGAGTATGATCCCCTTCATAGTTAATTGAAAGAGTTTCCATTACTTACGAGACAATCTGTATAATGAGAGATATTATTTGTGTAGTGTATTTTCTGATGCATTATTAATGAATTGTCTTTTTCTGGCAGAATATGATCAACTCTATTTGTAATTGAAAGATTTTCCATTACTTATGAGACAATCTGAATAATGAGCGATATTGTTTGTGTAGTGTATTTTCTGATGCATTATTAATGAATTGTCTTTTTCTGGTAGAGTATGATCCCCTTCATAGTTAATTGAAAGAGTTTCCATTACTTACGAGACAATCTGTATAATGAGAGATATTATTTGTGTAGTGTATTTTCTGATGCATTATTAATGAATTGTCTTTTTCTGGCAGAATATGATCCTCTCTATTTATAATTGAAAGATTTTCCATTACTTATGAGACAATTTTAATAATGAGCGATATTATTTGTGTAGTGTATTTTCTGATGCATTATTAATGAATTGTCTTTTTCTGGTAGAATGTGATCCCCTCTATTTGTAATTGAAAGATTTTCCATTACTTACGAGACAATTTTAATAATGAGTGATATTATTTGTGTAGTGTATTTTCTGATGCATTATTAATGAATTGTCTTTTTCTGGCAGAATATGATCTACTCTATTTGTAATTGAAAGATTTTCCATTGCTTATGAGACAATCTGAATAATGAGCGATATTATTTGTGTAGTGTATTTTCTGATGCATTATTAATGAATTGTCTTTTGCTGGCAGAATATGATTTACTCTATTTGTAATTGAAATGTTTTCCATTACTTACGAGACAATCTGTATAATGACCGATATTGTTAGTGTAGTGTATTTTCTTATGCATTATTAATGAATTGTCCCTTTCTGGCAGAATATGATCCCCTCTACTTGTAATTGAAAGATTTTCCATTACTTACGAGACAATCTGTATAATGATCGATATTATTTGTATAGTGTATTTTCTGATGCATTATTAATGAATTGGATTTTGCTGGCAGAATATGATCTACTCTATTTGTAATTGAAAGATTTTCCCTTACTTACGAGACAATTTGTATAATGAGCCATATTATTTGTGTGTATTTTCTGATGCATTATTAATGAATTGTCCTCTTCTGGCAGAATATGATCGCCTCTATTTGTAATTGAAAAAATCTCCATTAATTACGAGACAATCTGTATAATGGTCTTATGTAGAAAGTCTATGCTGTAGGGATTTTAAAACATTAAAGTTTCGTATTATGAGTAGCTTGTTCCACATACCCTTGAAATGGACTGAAAGCCACCAGGTGACAATTGGATGAATACATCGATAACATGACTCGATTGACTTAGAGATTGATTGATTGAAGTCTTTTTAACATATTATGGCTACCAATTTAGACTATCTATACTTTTCGCAGCACTCTGACATGTTAAGCAATATTTAATTAAAAATATTGTCTACAATAATTGCAAAAAGGCAATTTAGTTGTCACTACAATAAAGTAGACATGTTAACAGTGCATGTAAGAGTACAAAAAATACTTCATCAAGATCTGTATTTCGAACATATCAAATAGTATATACTTTGTAACAACTTACAAATAGTAAGGTACCTCGTATCCTATTACGACAGCTTCGTTTGTTCGCAGTCAGGCACGGCTACGCTCAACATAGCTTCTGTCATATCGTTCCAGTAACAACATCCTATCATCTGATGCTCAGCGGAGCAGCTGTCAGTGAACGTGAACCTCTGCGGGAGACAACTCGGTACGTCCATCAAATCATGGGTGCTTTTCTAGACTTATAAGCCGTGCCTATCTACGTATATATTAACAAGTAAGCTTTAAGCTATAATACATTATACTTTACATATCTCTTTGTATAGTTTAATGGAACGTTTTAACAAACTCCATTTTGTATGGACTTGGGTCAAATTCGCCTATCTGGTGCGTTGAATGTTACAGATATAAGAAATCTGAATCATTTAAGAGATAAATTTTAAATTTCACGAGTACTGTTTCTAAACTATTTGTAAAGAAATAAATAAGTTAATTCATTGCTAAACTAAATTTTTTAGGAATTAACATTAAAGTTAAAAAAATTACTCCTTTGGATGGACTGTCTAAAGAAAGATAAAAGCTAGCAAAATTTAAATATACGTTTAAGTGAAATATGGATTAGCGGACCTCTATCAATGAAAGAGGCAGAATTAGGAAACATGCTTCTTGCATCCTTTTATTTCAAAAACTATTAAATTAAAAATGTTAACGACTTGTTTGAATTGACTCGAGCAAAGTCGACTTTTCTACAAGTTTCTACACTTTTCTACAAGTCGACTTGACTTGTAGAAAAGTATATACGATGACTTATAGAATAAGCTCGTGCAGTCTTATGAGAACTTAGAGCCAATCTGAGCTTTTTTTGTCTGTTTTATCGAATGGATACGTTTTCTTCCGGTATAACTTACAAACAATTCTATAGTTGTTACAACCTATGTTACGGGATTCTAATTTTCAAATAAATTTTGAGTCGTTCAAAAAAGTTAATTTTTTTCATTTTTTTGAATTATACTTTCAAAAGAAAACGTATTTAAAAACAATTAGTCTTTTTTATTTATTTACTTGAAAACTCTTATCGATACTTGCTATAAAATAGGAACCTATATATTAACTATGATCAGCAATATCGTTGTTTCAGTTTGTCATCATGAAATTCAAATGGAGTTTATGAGCTTGATTCCTTTAGCAAGGGAATAGAAAAGGGGGTCTGATTCCATAACAAAACTTGTTCAAATTTCATAGAAATATTTTGAAAAACAACTACTTTAACAAAATTTCTTCACTTATACTTCATTCTATTCCAATAAAAAATGTTTGTAAACAAAGCAAGATAACAGTTCAGGTATTGTAAACCTTTTTCTTGTATTCACATTAGTAATATAATATGGACTTTTATTGATGGACATGTTTAACCCTATAACGTCATGGCCAATTGCGTATAAATAATGCCAAAATTTTTTGTAATGTTACTTTTCTTTAAATAAGTATATCTAAAATGAAAAATAATTATCGAAAATTTACAGTTAATTAAGACCAAAAGCTTAACTATTATAAAAAACACTGCGGTGCAGGGAGAACTTATTTGAAAATAAAATGTCAAATTTGTTTTTCCTCCATCAATCCCCTGTTTACGTATATTTGTTATATAGCATCATTGTTCTGTCTCGTTTCAATTTCTATCTCACGCTAGAAAGAAAGTCTAAGTCAAAGAGAAACTGATTTACTATAGACATTTCACTTCAACACGTTGGAAAGTAAAAGATGTGTAATAAATAACTAGATGGATATGGCTTCTTGGATGTCGGAATATCGAATATTTTTCCCAAATATTTTATACCTCAAGTTTTGAGTGAATAACAGTTAGGGTTGTCTATTTTTCGTCCTATAATTTTACAATTTATATCATCCCCGTAATATTAATATTTATGACATTATTTAGCACGACAGTTTATTAATTTAATACAGTGACAGTAGTACATAGTTTAATAGTATCAAAGGTGAATTAAATGAGTTTTGTGAATATTTATCGACTGATTTAATTAATATTAATGTAACCATGTTTCATCTGTCAAATTGGTTTGTTTACAAATATTCTCTTTTAAAATGGAATGGAGTATATTAAATAATAACATATGAAGATAGTTTTTTGATGTACTAAAACGTTAACCACTTAGAATAGTGTGTTTGGTATTAGAACTTAAGCGACACTATTCACAGAATGCTGAACTGACTATTCACAGAATGCTGGAAAAAGCCTCACGTAAAAGTTGGTTTCAAAGAAAAATGTAATGTAACCATTAGATATCAATGTAAAAATGTCAATACGAAATATTTTAGAAAACGCATGTTAGGTAAAACTAGTTTAGCCTAGATAATATTAGTTTGCCCTGATAATAAAATTCACCTTTCAGGTTCAGTTAGTAATGCCTAGGCAAAATTATTAAGTTAGGGTAGGTTAGGTTACGATTGGTCGGGTCATGTTAGGTTAGGTTAGGGCAGACCAGGTTTAGTTATGATTGATTAGGTTAGGTTAAATTAGATTAAGTTAGATTATGTTAGTTTAGTTTAGTTTAGATTACTATATCTTTTAAATAAAACATAATATCCGGATTTTTCTGTTTATTTTTTTTGTTTATTAGAGATTATTTGACAAGTATTTTTAAGTAATTTTCAATTACGACTTTTACTTTTTAAATTTTAATTAAATCTTTCTCGACAGAACATTAACATGGGATATCATAACACTTTCTGCGAGTGGCAGTTAAAATATAGGAAATCGCTTCTAGGAGTGAATTGATATTTAATTAATTTTATGGTTATTAGGTTAATATCATTATACAATAACATTCTTTTTATATCACTGGTTATATTCCAGTCATTCTTGGCAGAGAAAGGGTTACTCATGTTTTTTTACATTAACTTTAGTTCATGGTTTCTTTATGATGTGTCTATATGTAGTCAACTATGCTAGAACGTTCGGAACGTAACTCAAAAAAAGATAAAGAGATGGGTCGAATGTAGGTGCAATACAGATGTGATGGTTTAACATTGTTTGATGCATATGCCGCAATGATTTAACTTCAGTACATGACTCCAAATATTCTCCACGCGCACAACATGAGAACTCCATAAATAAGCTATTACGAGGTAGTGCTTTTATGCCCATATCTCAGGAAACTTAAAAAGTCATTAGTACCTACTCCACATTTGTAAAAATCACAAGTGTTTTGTGAGTAGGGTGATTTGAGTCTGTATAAAGAAATAAAAGTAATTGACTATCAACTACAGGACTAACTTTTCCATAAGTGTCCTATATATACTGTATAAAAAGCAAAAAGAGCATAAAACCACTGTATCAGTTAGTATATTTAGAAACATTTAAAAAAATTGACTTAAAACCACACCGCAAAAGTGAAAAGTTTGGGAATCAATATTCACAGTACGCTGTGTTTATGGGAAATAAAAATTTTAATATGAGAATTAAAAAAAACAAGTAAATTTAATGAAATTAAAAATATCATAATAAATATGACACAGAAGAAATTACACGTCTTCATTATAAACATAGACTTTATATACTGAGTGTATCCTGAGCGCAGGAGAAAGGGAGGGAGCGGCCCAGTCCCAAGTATACCCGAAGCGCGTTGGACCGTTCGGCTGTACTCGGTCAACCGCCGAGTATACCCGAAGAGGCCACGTTCATGACATTACGCGAACACGCTAATTTTGTCCCATGAACATATTGGACAAGGTGAGCTAAAAGAAAATTTCATTCCAAAAATATTTAGTGTACCTAATTTAAATTCGTTTCAAGAAG
The DNA here is from genome assembly GCA_039881145.1 of Druceiella hillmani. Lineage (NCBI taxonomy): Eukaryota > Metazoa > Arthropoda > Insecta > Lepidoptera > Hepialidae > Druceiella > Druceiella hillmani. The sequence continues at coordinate 14,409,932 of JAYKKI010000032.1, forward strand.
TTCCAGCCTGTACCTTTTTGGACCACATACACATGCTAAAAAGAAATTTCGAAACCGTTAGAAAATTTCTCTCCAATCTAGCAGCAAACTTAAATTAATGAAAAGCGCAATATTTTCACTCGACTAGGCCGTGCGCGGCGCGCGACAGCAGCGCGGCATCTCATCGAGATCAAAGGACGCTACGCGCTCTCATCTGCATACTTCGCGAGCGTTCACGGGTCAACGATCACAGAGTCCGAACCGCCCCCGGCCTCTGTAACCGATACATGTCGCAATAAAGAAAAACAATAACTTTGCTTATTTATTTATTCGTTTAGAGAAGTGAGGGTTTCAATAAGCAGTGTCAATAGTTCACTTATATGTAGATCTCCATGTGGTGAAGGAATCAAAGAAGAATTATAAGTGAAATGGACATCTTTTATCATTTAATTTATTTTTATAAACTTGAGAAAAAACCATCAATTTCTGACTCCTGCATTAAACATTTTCAGAAAGTATAAATGATATAACTGGTATTTGTAAAACATAAGAGGAACATGTTGGAATAGTATTATTTTCATATCACTATTTAATACAGCATATTGTTTTTTTTAAGTTATAAAAGTTACAAAGTATCAACATTTATACAAAATGGGAACACTTCATTAAACAATTTCAGAAAAATCTGGGTTATTCTAGATTCTACAAAAAGTTGGCAGTGGAATGATTAAATCAAGAAGGTTTAAATCTTAAGTAACTAGAAATTTCAATAATATAAGGCGCAATATTTCTTTAATTACCAATCGAAATAAAAATTTAAAAATACATTTTTTGAGAATGGTGACCCTACGGTTTTGCAAATAGTAGAAATCTAATATTCCAAGGTGGGCACCGATAGAACATAAAAATACAGTAACCATACGTTTGCATCCGTCGAATATACAACTATCTTAGCAAAGTTTTTTTTATTAATACTCATCATAATTAGATACATATGTAAATGTTTGAAGTTAAAAAATTAATCGAAAACTTTAAGCCAAAAGATTATAATCAATTAATATCTGATTTAGATACAAAATATTAATAGGAACAAAAATGTAAGTAGCTGGATGCTTTTTATTTGATTGAGTTTTTTTTGTATTATAAATCATGATTTTAAAGTACAAAACTTAACTTTTATAGAAGTAATGCAATATCGAATTGGATGTGATTTTTAGTAAAACTCTTTTTCTTTACGAGAATAAATAAGACGGGGACATATCTCCACTCTGTCTGCAACATTAAATTTAATAACTAATAACTAGCTTATTTTTTAACAAATTTTTATAATTTTTTAACTAATCTGTATTTTCATAATATTTTACTAAAATTACTGGATTATTAAGGAGTATCTGAGAAAACGATTTGTGTGATAGAGTTATTAGAAGGAACAAATACAAAGTGAATGCAACGTCGTAGATAGATGTTATTATGGTGAATGAAAAGAACGAGATGCTGAGATTGATATTAAATATTTCTAAAATACAGTAATGTGAAGGACGATAAACTAGATGAATAGATATAAAAGCTAGCATGAAGTGAAAGAATTATGCTATAATAGAGGAAGATGTAATTTTTTGATCATTATTTTTCGTATTTAGGTGGTACTCATGGAATATTAGAAGGTATATTAAAAGAAACTAGAATTCCTAATATGTACTCGCCAAAGAAGCAGTGTACAACGGTGTGTAGAGTAAGTGACAATTTTTAATATTTACTGGTCGATAGAACAATTGATAATGATGTGCAAATAATCTTGTGGGATGTTTCTTAAATCGGAAAACGAGTAAGAGTCAAGACACTACATTTCAATCATCGAAACTCTTTATTTCAATCATCAAGACACTTTATTTCGATGGAAAATGAGCTGCTAGAAAAATTTAACTAACGTTCCCTGTTTTACTTCGAGATTACCGGAAATTAAACTTCTTCGGAAATTGGATGGCTATGAAACTTATTACTTTTGAAAGTGTAAATATGGAGTAGTTTTTAACTGAATAACTTTAACACTGCTTACGTTTATTGATGTTGTGGGTATAGATGTTGTTTCTCTTCAATTGAGTCAAGAGCAACAAAGAGTAGAAACGAAATCGAATTAAAATTAAGCTCTTTATTGACTAATAGCCCTTGACTTCAACCTAAACCATTTACACAGGCAAAGCTCCCGATAAGAACAAATAGCTTTAGAAGCTTTATCCAGGTTAGATGGTGAGCTCAATATTAGTGAAAGAGGAAATTTATAAAGCTCAGTGAAGGTTTTTTTTGATTAACTGAGCTTTCGGTTCATTAAAATCTTTTATGAACTCTTCAAGAAAAACAAATTGGAAAAATCATTCCCATCTCGATTCCACAAGATTACGTTGTTACTTCCTCTCTTAATTGGTTTTCGCTTCTTCCATTTCCATGCTAATACTTAAATTATGAGATGGACATGGATGCTGTGATGGATATTAAATATTAGGGTAGATAGGTTAGGATAGGTTAGGTTAGGTTTGGTCAGGTTAGGTTTGGTTAGGTTAGGTCAGACCAGGCTGTGTTAAGTTATGATTGATTAGGTTAGGTTAAGTTATGTTAGGTTAAGTTAGGTTAGATTACGTTAGTTTAGGTTAGATTAGATTACTCTGTATTCTGAAAAAATCATGCTAAATGGATTTTCTTACTTCACCAAACATTTTTCGTTTATTAGAAATTATTTGACCAGCATTTTTAATAAAAAAATTTCAATTAAGACTTTTATTTTTGAAATCTCAATTAAATCTTTCTGCGCAGGACTCTATCATGGGATATCGTAGCCCTTCCTGAGAGTGGCAGTTATAATATCGGATATCGCTTCCAAGAACGAATGGATATTTCATTAATTTTATCGTTATTAGATACAGTGATAGATTAGATATAGTGTTGGCAACATTGATTTATTTACATTAGGATTCATAAATTTTCACTATAAATAGCTATGAACACAATGTGTAGCAATCATACATTTATTTATCATTAAAACACTTATTATGTGTTAGCTGCTGATGATAGACGTGTACAATGTTGCTGCGAACTTTTTCTAAAATTTTGAGAGTGAGTCCAGTTTTCGCGCGCGAGCATGTTTTTCTTAGCGTTTATGTTCACTACTCTGCTTCTATTAATTACAGCGTAATTAATAATTATTATATAAACTATATTTTAATATATAATATATGATGTATATTTAAAAAAATATATTAAAATTTGTTTAGCGGTTTCAGTGTGAAAAAAGACCAAACAAACAAATAAACAGACGACGTTTCATTTTTATTACGTTCGGTAGGACTTTGTTTTACTGGAATATACTTGTATTGCTCATTTAGAATAAGTTCCTGTTATATATGAGATACGTTGCCATTTACGATAAATAAATAAATGCTCGAGATTACGTAGCCACACATTACGTTGTTTTCAACACTTATTTCATGAAACCTTCAGGTAAAACAGCTGGAGGTTTTGTTAAATGCTATATTACGCATATGTGTAGATATACCTCGTTATCTAGTGAGCGCTTCGATTTCATGGAATTTGATCGGCCAGCTTAACCGATACCGTATCCGCATATATGCTTGTAATTTACGTCATGTATGCTTTACGTTAAGCTTCAGCAGCATATATTATTCGAATATATGAATATATTAGAAACGATATAATATCTATCACGAAATATATCGGTAATCTTATTTCGAAATTAAATTATTTTGAATTGAAATTGGAAAACACGAAACACTTTTCAAATTAAATAAATATCGCCCCACGTTGTTAGCCATGTTTTAAGTAACCCGCCGGTATGTCAACTGTCCTTTATTTATGGAGATTGTAAACTGTATCATGAGTCAGTCGCGTTCGTGGGTCAATATCACACTCTCTGTTTGTTGCATAGACTTTTCACAACAAAGGAGTTGAAATATCTTTACGATATATTAAAGTGGTCCGGCAGTGCTCATCGCCAATTAACGTGTGCCAGAGACCGACTTCTCTTAGCCCCGGAACATCGCACAACCGGTTATCGGGGTAGTTTCAAGTTTGCTGCAACTAAAATTTGGAATGACCTCCCTCCACCCCTGAAGACCGCTGGATCCATGATTACCGTGAATAGGTCACTCCGTAAGTGGCTTTTGAGCCAGCAAATGCAAACGGAATAAATGGAAAATATCAGCTCTTCGAAATCATTTCATCTAAATTATATTTATTATCAGTATCTTCTTTTTTTTGTGCTATGTTTCCTCTATGGGTAATGATGTGTATGTAGCTGTATGTCTGTATATAATACTTGTATTAAAAATAATTATTAATATTATTATATATTATGTGTGTACGTGTATGTATGCGTATATGCGTATAAACTATGTATGTTTATGTGTGTGTATATGTATGTATAAGTATGTATGTATTTTATATGTGTATATATGTAGTTATGAGTATATATTTGTATGTCTTTGTGTGTGTATATAACAGGTGCTAGCTGTAAACCGGTCGTGTCAGTGTTGCTTATAGCATAACTGCATAAGCCCAGCTAGTACCCTTTTTGTGGATAGAATATTGAAAAATTTGAAGTTTCCTAACCTTAAATTTTTGTAACTTAATTTTTAATTTTAATTTTGTCATTGGCTCTAAAAATTTTTTTGTACAAATAACGAAACAGCTTCCCGCCCGAGCTGCCGACGAAATCAATCTTAAGAAAAATATTCACAAATATTGTGATGTAAGTTACATTACGTAATGCAAAGAAATTATTGTTTGAATTAAAAAAAATGGAATTTGTCTCGTTTTCCTTTTTATTAAATTCTAAAATCCTGTGTTTATTTCGCTTTTTCCATCTGCCCCATGTAGACAAAAAAGACATCTTATAACCCTAGTCGTATGTAGTTCGTATGTTGTCTATTTTCAGAGGGGCCGTTAAATGTACAGCGCTAAATTTAAACATCGTTTCAATAAAAATCTTAATTATAAAATAAGGGTAACTTTGGAAAACAATACAAACGAAGAAATGAGTTAATATAATTGTCTGTTTATTTGTTTCACATTCACGACTTAAATTCTCAACCGATCTTTGCAAAATTTTTGACATTTATGGAATTATGACTTAGTTTATGGAAATCAATATAGAATATATTTTTACTCCAAAAATAGATTTTATTATCTATGTTTACGCTGAAATGTGCTTATGTGAATCTGGATTTGGTTGCTAGTTATATATAATTCTCGATATTTCAATGTTAAGTACGACTGTTTCCTTGAAAGAGACGCCAATTGATTGCACAGAAACTCACATGAATAAAACAGGCAACGCACCGATCTTCACAGCCTCAGTGAAGGTAAAGCTGCAACTCGCAATTAATGGCATTACAGCAACAATAGCACTGTACGACCGGTTGGTTGCGTTACATTTATTCGTTTAATCTAATACCAAACACAAACAGCTAATTGCGGAGAGAGATCAAACAGCGGGCGCGCAAGTTAGCGAGGGATGCTAATCTCCAAAGGACATGTCGCGCGTGACTGGGCGCCGCTCGGCTGAATGCAGATCGGAGGACAAACAGACGAACGGGCGGTGGCCGCTTTCGTTGTTTTAGTTATTGAAATGTTTACGCTCTGGTAAACACTGGCGGGTTTCTTCGCCGATGGGCTATTTTACAGTATGTTTATATACGCTGGTTTAATATACAAGCAAATTTCTTGTCGCAACATATTCTTAAATATTTTTAAATTATAGGCTAGTTTGGTAAATAACATTATGCTTATAAGGAAATACAAATATGTCTTATGTAAGAAATAGGAAATCTAAAAAGCCGCTAAACATGTGTGTTACTTATAGACGTAAGCGGATAGGAGAGGATATAAGATGCATATGTATTCTTATATATTTTTCCATCATAGGCTAGGTTGAGTAAACATTGTAACCTTAATCAGGGTGTAACATATATCTTAAAGACGAAACTTTATATGTTTGCGTGTTTTTTATTAGCGAATAGTAAGGGACTATTCAGTTTGAGTGACTATTATAATCTTTGTTAGGGTATACAAATAAGTCTTAGAGGAGAAACGTGAAAAGTCATTAGATGTTTATGTGTTTCTTATTAGCGAATATTAAGGGATACATGACGCATATGTATTCTCACACATTTTTATGTGTTTCTTATTAGCGAATCATGAAGTATATGCGATGCAAATGCATCTTTACATTTTCATCAATTTATAGGCTAACTTGAGTAAATATTGTACCTCATTCAGTATGTATAGACAGCTCATGTAGACGAAACGTAAAAATACATTAGATATCTATTAGTTTCTTATTAGTGATTAGTAAAGACGTGTATGTCCGTAATCACCAGGATTATGAAATATGATCGTTACACTAAAAATGAGATTATTTTATTTCATTTTCAACATCTCTAGTAATAACTAGGTTACCTATATATATATATATATGAGTGTGTGTGTGTGTGTGAGAGAGAGAGAGAGAATATACACACACACACACACACACACACATATATATACATGCATATATACTGCTCAATTTATCCATTTATTTTTAGCCGAGATTTGGAGCAATATAAAGACACCAAAACACCGAATAAATTAGTTTTACCTCATAATTATAGAAAAATATTACAGAGTTATTAATAGTAAATAATAATACTAAACTGTCAAATTATACAGATTAAATCATAGAACTTTCACTATAATAAACACCTCAGTTAATTGGACTTTGTAATCGAACCCGAAGTTTTAATTGAGCAGAAAAAAATTATAATATCCAGAACTCACAACCGACTTTAGAGTCTCTAGAACGTGTATAACAGAAGACGGAGAAGAAGTCCGTAAAGCGTAGGTTCTCGACAAATTACATAATACAATAACTATCTCTGGCCTTACAAATAAAGAGTAACAGGCGATCATATCTTATATGAAATTAGCCGGAAATTAATACGGATAATACTTTACATGTCAAAATTGTATGAACCGTTTTCAGAGTTTCTTTAAAGTAAAATTATAATAATAAGGAGGATTAATATATACCTTCGTTTAAAAAATACTCCTAACATAGGCGTTGAGAAATATTTTGTTTCTAGACAATATAAATATTCCTTAAAGTACTTGATAATAAACTATGGAATCATATACCGTCCTGGAAAATTTTCCATGATACAGACGTGGAATGTATACCATCTTTGAAAAAATATCTATGACACGAACGTGGAATGTTTACCATCCTTAAAAATATCTATGACACCAACGTAGAATGTATACCATCCTTGAAAAATATATATGACACGGACGTGGAATGTGTAGCATTCTTGAAAAATATGTATGACACGGACGTGGAATGTATATCATCCTTGAAAAATAACTATGACACGAACGTGGAATGTATACCATCCTTGAACAGTATCTATGACACGGACATGGAATGTATACCATTGTTGAAAAATATCTATGATGCGGACCTGGAATGTATACCATCCTTGAAAAATATCTATGACACGGACGTGGAATGTATATCATCCTTGAAAAATAACTATGACACGAACGTGGAATGTATGCCATCCTTTAATAACATCTATGACACGGACGTGGAATGTATACCATCCTTGAAAAATATATATAACACGGACGTGGAATATATGCCATCCTTGAATAACATCTATGACACGGACGCGGAATGTAAGCCGATTGTTCATGAGCACACCAAGGCATCATAAAGAATGAATTGGAGTGCTCATGAACAATCGGCAGTAGCGGAAAAAAGCGAAACGGCTATCATAAATTACGAATTAATTTGTTATTTTATAATCTCATCCTCTGTTTTATTACTAAGAAAGAAATCACTCAATAATTTATCCTTTTTGAAACAATAACATTTTACATCTAAATATGTGACGCTAATCGTTCAAAAAGCATCGAATTTCATAATGCCGTATTTAATATAGCGAGTCAAAGTATTGGGCAAACCAAATTCCTCTGTCAATATATGTGATTGACAAAAAATAAAGTAGGTTTGATCGACGTCATTAACGCTTAATTTATGTGACTTAAAGTTTCATACGTCAATGCGTTCTATGCGTTTGTCTACGACACACGCCTAGAACAACGTTCATGACTTCTTAAAGGTCAACTAATTAAAGGTCATCTTCGGCAGGTCAAAGGCTATTCGATAGTGTTGTGCAAGCAGCAAGTAATTAACATACACTATTATTCATTAATTATATGTAAATTAACGCCTAATACCTGCGAAGAAAGGAAATGTACCTGAGTAATTAAAGAATTTATTTAAAAATGCTTCCTTTTTTAATCGCGTTAGTAAATATGATAATATTAGAGTACATAAGATTTATCCTTATAAATAATTAGATATTTATAAAATAATTTTTTTGAAACTTTTTCTAAAATATCCAAAAAGGGAACAAGTGTGTGTATATGCAGTTTTGCTATATTTAGCATTGCCAATAAAGTATGTAAATAGGTATTGTAAAATAGAAAAAAAATTTGGAGTTTACTCCTTAAGGATCTATGTTCATATATAGCGGTATAAAATTTTGATGAGGAGTAAAATCAGAAGTTCAGAGCGTTAAAAAAAGTGTAACAGTTTGTACGTTTGGATGTAGGAGGTAATCTCCGAAACTACTGATCCGATTTCAAAAATTGTTTCACCAATATTTATAAAGGACCTTTAGGATGGAAATAGGTTGTATTTTACCCATATTTTTTTTTTCATGGTGACCACTTTTGCAACGTAAGTCAACGAAAAAACAGTCGAGCGAATGCATTTCTTATGAATGCCGCCTTAACCATAAGATATATATTGATGTTTATATTTAAATAGTGTTACCTATTTTATATATTCCAAGACAATCGTAATTATGGAGTAAACATCAGTGGAGTGTCGAAACTGATACGCACAATGTTTTCATTTATTTTATTTAAAAAATCCTAAAAAAAAATAATGACAGTGTTTTAAAAATATTTTTAAGAGTTTAGTGTAAAAGTTACATTTCCATTTCTCTGAGCTCAAAATTTTCATTTAAATGCAGGAAAAAATCAAAACTCCAATTTTACTTTCTTTGACTCTAATATAGATTGAACTGACCCTAATTAAATATTATGAAAAAGAAATTATATAAGTAGAACATTAAGAAATGTAATGAAGAAATAAACAAATCTTGAGAATGTCTAAAAAAATTTCGTGCTTCACTTTCTACTTAAATATTTCTTGTTATTTAATCGGAAGTACTAGAAAGCATATTAAATAAAATATATTAAGTACAAGTAAAATTCGTACTACGGGGGTTTTGTGCATATTTTTGCATTTATAAACATTTAAGGGTATGTAGTGTTTCTATTTAAATATTTATAAATATTAATTTTTCACAACGTAAGTATATTGTTTACTATATTTTTTACAGGAGTAAAATCCTGGTGCATTGTTAAATAATATTATTTCTCACCATTTAAATAAATAAATATGTTGCCTAGTATATATTTCGTAGACATAATAAATATATATTTTAAAATATAAAGTTATAATGCAGTTGGTTTAAGTCACTTAATCGAATTTCTACGTACTTGATATGGACCTAACTACTTGTCATAGATTGGTCGACTATTACTCGGAAACTAGTAAAGCCTTCTTCGCCATGATAATTTTCTTTTCGTTAAAAATGCTACTATTGTGAGTACTATTTAAATATTCAAAAATATCGTTTTAGCCAGTAGGGTGTGCGATATCTAAATGTAAAAAAACGACCAATTGACAGCTTAATATTTCATAAACGAACTCCCAAATCGAAAAAGTGTTTATGACACACTTCCACTATTTTTGCATATCTTTGTCTTACTCAACGAACAGAATGAGGAATGGGAAAAAATCACTACCTTACTCCCATAAACCTCACTCTCACTTCACATGTAAAATGGGGGTGAGGTAGCTAAAAGAGAAAGTTAAGCTAAAAACTCAAAAAATATATAATTCATAACTTTACAGGTTTCATAAATATGTATAATTATACCAAATATCAGCTTTATTTCACTAACGATCTACGACATTGAAACGGTTGCTGTGACATTGAGATGAACATGATGAAGCTATAACGAGGGATCCTTAAAGTTTTGGCTACAGAACCCTAAAACAGCTATACAATCACAAATGTCATTAATGGGATTTTTTTGCTCTTTTCTAATTGTTTTACAATTACAGAAAACAAATTTATGATTTTGTATTTCATTTTCTATCTTTCAAAGAGAGCATATGATTATTTCATTTTTCTTACAAAAAGTAGTTGCGATTGTATATATTTTTTCCTCTACAAGTAGCTTTAATGTATTACCTATACGTAGTTAAGTTATCGAAATACTTGTACATTTTTTTCAATCCACAAATATACCTTGGTTATGTATTTTACATTGTTTAAACATTATAATCTTGGGAGAATATTGTTAACTAGTTCTTTATGAGTACCATAGGTAGTATCATTTAACAAAAAAATTTAATAAATGAGGACAGACACTTGATTACAGTTTAGCTCAACGGTGAAACGCTAATTACGGCAGGCAATCAGAGAAGAAAAGGCCATCAGACCCTCCTTGTTCATCGATTATTTTCACTAAAGCCCTCTTTAATTGGCTAAACACTGAAACAAAGGATATCTTTGTTCCTTTTTTATTAATAAAGGCCGACACATCCCCCAGAGTCGACAATAAAACGAGCTGGCCTTTTGGGGGAGAAAGTTTGCTGCGTCCGTGGGATAATCCGACCCTCCGTGCCAGAGGCGAAAGGAGCATCGGCCACCCCGCCGCGGTCGTATTTTTTTCATCCAAGGGGATGACAGAGCCACTTATCGTCTTGCAAAGTGCTGCCGGTGATATGATGTGTCCCGGATTACCCGGTAATTTGACTTAAATTGTTTGCCCCGGTCGCTGGGAAAATCTCGTAAGCTTTTCCGCGGAATCTCTTGGGGAAAATTCGAGATTAGATACAATCTTTCGGTTTAAGTGTTTAGTGACTTTTTTCATCTTGTAAGCGAGTTTTTTTCGGTTCTTATACCCTTGTTTAAGTGCCGTCGAATAAATTTGGAAAATTAAAAGATATTTGTTTATACCGAAGTATATGTTGGGGTATTTTCGTTAACGAAGCGTGAATACAATCTCGAATGGGGGTTATGAAGTCTTATTAAAGTTTTAAAGCACATAGTCACTCTTACTTGTTTATGTTACAAACAAGTACTCTGAGAACATCACCACAGTTTCGAGAATAAATTTTTTATCACTATGTATTTGATAATGGCATTAACGTATAAATCATTTTTTATTTAAAAAAGAGACGGTTATTTATGTGTCTCTTAACCAAAAGTGCTCGTAACTTAAATAAACACTTATCATACAATTATATTCTTTGAGGGCATTATGTCATACGTTGAAGTGTTTATCGCCCTGACAATGTTTGAGTATAATATTGAAAGTCACTTTGGAGTTATGTGTTCTCATCATAAGTATTTCTGAATTTACGATAGTATAAATTTGTTTACTTATTGGCTTATCATATCAAAATGGGAGAAACGGAACACTTATATAATTACCTCGGCGTCTGTCCGTCAGTCTGTGTATCAGAAGAACTTTTTTAACACATTTTTGTTATTCAAAGATCGTTTCATGTATAAAGTTGAGATATTGCATTGTTGTAGAAAAGAGTTATTCAAGTGACCATTAAATGCATATTTTTTTTTAATTTCGGAGAAAGAGAAGTTTTTTTTTATTTCGTTAAATATTTATATTATATATTACATACGAACATATTTGATTATGAGGGAATTATAAAAAAATATTCTTATTGTAAAAAATCCAATATTTCTATGAAGAAAACTATAGATTTTAATATTAAAAGGATATAGAAACAGGTAAAAGATTGAAACCATTTATTGTATTTTTAAAAATCAGTGCATTTAAGGATTAAAGAAGCGAAGTGGGATAAGTTTAATTTTTGTTTTGAGGACCGTTTCTGGGCAGGTGGACCAAGAAGAGGCAAATACAATTTATTTTCAATAGCATTGTGTAGGATATACAATTAAAGATATTTAAATTGCGAGTTCTAAAATATTTAATTTGTTTGTTCATTGTCAATTACAGTTGACATTTATTGTATTTTTAAAACTCAGTGCATTTAAGGATTAAAGAAGCAAAGTGGGAAAAGTTTAATTTTTGTTTTGAGGACCGTTTCTGGGTAGATGGACTAAGAAGAGGCAATTACATTTATTTTTATAGCATTTTTAATAGTATTTTTATTTTAATAGCATTTTTAATAGCATTATGTAGGATATACAATTAAAGATATTTAAATTGCGAGTTCGAAAATATTTAATTTGTTTGTTCATTGTCGATTACAGTTGACATTTATTGTATTTTTAAAACTCAGTGCATTTAAGGATTAAAGAAGCAAAGTGGGAAAAGTTTAATTTTTGTTTTGAGGACCGTTTCTGGGTAGATGGACTAGGAAGAGGCAATTACAATTTATTTTTAATAGCATTATGTAGGATATACAATTAAAGATATTTAAATTGCGAGTTCGAAAATATTTAATTTGTTTGTTCATTGTCGATTACAGTTAAAATTGATTTTAATGACATTGATGGGACCAAACAAATTTAGTCCTTACATCCTATTGTCGTAAAAACCAAAATTTCTTTTATTGTCTTAATTATTTTTATATCATTAATGTACGAGTTCATTTCAAAAACAAGTGCGTTTAGTATATCAACTATCAAACAACTGACCGTTCTTTCGACTATGTAGCGCTTATGCCGAAACTGAACAAACACATATTTCTTAGATTGGGCCCTAAATAAGCTTACATTTATAAATTAGCCCTTGCCAAAAGTGTTCAAGTAACAAATGGGTGACCTTAGTATTATTAGTTAATATCATGCAAAATGAAAACAAAAACATAACTTTGGGTTGTTTTAGACGAAATGAATCATTTAAAAAGATATCACTAAATACGGAATGTCGTAATAAGCAGTGTTTCCGATAAAACAATTGGATGGGATCTAGCCGGGATTTCTAATTTTCGCTTCTACAGCCAGTACGTTGTTACAAGCGATGTTGTTACAATCAATTTCTAATATATTGTAACGTTTATCTAAAACAAACTTTTCCAAATAAACTTGTCTACTCCATTCCGAAAAAAATATTGCTAAGAAAAACCAGAAAAAATAAGGCGTTCCTGTTAAAGTCTATATAAAGAAATATAAGTATTGCTTTACTCTGGAAAATTATATTTCAGGTACTAATTAGAACACAAGTGCTCATTAGAATCGAAGTACTGATTACAGTAGAAATATTAATGATAGCGAACAAATAAATATTTATGTGAATTTCTGATATTTAAATACATAAAAAATGTCAAAATTAAGTTTTTTATTTATCCGTTTTTTATATAGTTATCACAAAGTAAACGTAACGCATTAGTTTATTATATGATTACCAATAGTACTAAATAACAACAATTAATTGTTGCAGATTATTCTTCAATTCACATTGCAAGTGCAGGTCTCAAATGAAAAGAAAAAAAATATGGATTTGATGTATTTCGTCCGATGACATAATCCTTTTGCTTCTTCACAAAAAAATGCTTAAACGGTTTCATATTACTACGAAATTCTGCAAACTTATTATAGGCCTAATATATAAGTATATGTACACTAACGCAAGACGCAGTACCCATAATCACACGTAAAGACTCGAAGCCTGCATCAAGATGGCGATACTTCCACACCACAAAATTAAAGGAAAACACCTGCTTTGATAACGCTCAACCTTCAGTGTGCCGACACAATAACAAATTCAGTTAATAACCTACTTAAATACGACTTTTTGCTAGTTACTGAATCATAAATCATTGTCAAATTATTAACATAGCTACGTGCTAAACCTCACTCGCAGTACGAAGTCTCGAATCTGACATTAACGCAAGTATATGCGGGTACATCGTGGCTAAAGGCCAGCTAACACTTTATGGCTGAGCTTTAATTATGTACTAGTTTAGTATTTGATGAAATCGAAGTTTATGCGTGCTAGATATCGCAATAGGTACGATGTTCGGATTAAATGATGTTATGATTAAAATCTTCTTTAGTTAGGGGTTGTCAATTATTTTTCAGAAACACTGTCGTATATATTTTTATATTCATTTTAATTGTATGTGTAAGTACTGTGTGAAGTATATAACATTAGGTATGCGTATAAAAATAACGTAAAAATATTACAAGAGACCATTTTCAATAGAAATTTGTTATTTCCTACCTGTGGATGATACTGTTGCATGAATTTCAGAAAGTGTAAATATATTTTCAGAAAAAAACTTTCTTTTTATAAAATTTGAATTGAAAACTGTTTAAGGGTTTAAACATTTGTTAATCACTTCAATCAGATACTTTTGCATTTCAAAAGGTTTTTCAAAACGGTTCCTTGACATTACAGTATGGAGGCTTATCATCATCATCATATATATTAATACGCTAAGGTTAAGATGTTACACTCCCTTTTTAGAAAAAATCTCACAACTAATCCACATAAATTATATATCATTTTATAGATAATTGCTTGCTCTACCGGCATCCACAACTAAAAAATTGATTATTGCTATTGTTTTTGCAAATTAATTAATTATTAAAATTATATACACAAAACAGCAATGCTGCCATCTAACGGCTCAACGTCAATATGATTGACGGTCGGTAAAATTTTTATTTAATTTCAAATCCACTCACGTATAAATAAAGTGGCGCTTTAGCTCAATGCTGTTGATACTTGCGCCTCTATATGTCAATTTTAGTAAAATATTTGTTTGATCTGTCATCTGAGCTTCATAATGGAATAAATAATGCGAAGACTTCGCACGGGTCACGCTAGTATTATATATTTTAAACAAGAGATTGCGCTGTGGGATAGTTAAAAATCCATTTAAAATCCCACAAAACTCATTGAATTGTGTTTAGATCAAGCGAATTTAGCAATGAGCCTATGAACAGCATCTGGCAATTACTTTGCGAAAGAAAAAATTAATCATAGTACTAACGACTTTACAAAAATTCATACATAGCTTTCAGTTATGTACACTAATTAAAAGTAAAACCAGGCAATTTTTTTTTTATATTCTGTACAATGAAATTCACAAAATTGAAAAGAGTAAACAGTTAAATTCGCCCGAGCAAAACAGACTTTGAATGATTGTATAAATTTATTCTATTGTAAATAACACATTTTATGGAAAAATAAAAATGTTTATATCAGATCAACTTAAATACTTTAGTCGCTTATATTATTTTATCAGTATAACAAGAATACTGATAAAATAAATATTTTCTTGTTATATATTTTCTTGTTTGAGTTTTTTCTTGTTATATTTTTTTTCCGTTCCGCTTGCCAAACTAGTTTGATCGTCGGGGTCGATGGTACATTGGCGGCGTCTCTATGTTGCACCGCTTAAGCAGTATTCCCCAAGTTCTCTACTTTTTATAACTGCTGTGCCCCGATGCATCGTACCGATATATAGTATATAATCCTACTCGAAGTATGGGCTTTATAAGACAAAAACATTTTTTTTAAATCCGACATGTGGTTCGAGCGATTAAAGCTAGACATCACAGTTTTTCGCATTGTATATTAGTACAGGTTATAACTAAAATGTATTTCTAGCCAGATATTGTATTATTATATTTAGAACCATTGTTTTTATTGATTTCTTCTTTCTTGACTTACTAACATACATAAGTTATACAGTGCAAATATACAAGTAGTGTAAAAAATATTGAAGTTTTCGCATTATTTGTGATTCCACGTACAATCCGTGATTAAACCCTTCAAATATAAGTTTGTAGGGGATCGCACGGAAAAGTATTAAAAAGAAAAACAAAATAATAAAAAAATATAATTTTTGGAAATTAAAAACAAAAGTAAATTTCAAGCTGCTAGCAACAAATAGGTAGCAACAACAGGGAAATATTTCAAATAGCCTTTTTATTGGGTGATTTTACATGAACGGTCAGCTATAGAACATTGTTTATTTTATGACTAAATCAGTCCAATGCGATAGATTTAGTCGTCCATCATGCTAACAGCCTAGTTTAGCTATAAGCTATCAACTGCTCCGCGTGACTACCTCGCAATCGTGCTCCTCGCGTCAACGGTCCGTGTTCGTGGGCCACTCCGCCGCAGGCGCACGACATTGGAGTCACAGGCCAGCACGCGATTCGCGGCCCAAGGCCCCCAGGAAGCCACAGTCCACTTGCTATCGATGCCGCGCCGCGCTCTCATTTCAAAAGTCCTTAATCAGTGAGTCAGGGCGAGTTGTTAATTAGTCGCAGTGGTGAGAAAGCAGTGGTATGGATTGAATCCCGTCAAAATGTTAGCCTTTTTTAAAAACTCCACCAAACTTTCTTTTCGTGGATGTTAACTCAAACGATAGGGTATTATAAACACGAATTTGTAGTGCAATTTACATTACCAAGGTGGTAAAATTTTAATTTTGTGGTTGGTGAATTTAAGAGGTCAAAATTAGAAATATTGACAACGGGGTAATTTCCGAAGAGTTGCATCACATTTTTTATTATTTATGAAGTCAATAAAAAGTACAAAGAGAAATAACCGAAAATATAGTTGAATATTATCAACAAAAATTTTGTGAAATTTGCATTCAGAATTTTTATTATTTTGGAAAAAAAACTACATAAGAGTGGCGCTATGGGAGTGGCTGACTTGAAAAAGTTGGAAAAAATCCATTGGATGCAATCAGCATGGAATCGATCTTTGTGGGAATCTATGGGGACGCTTATGTTCGGCAATGCATATCTATCGGCTGATGATGATACCAATGTAAAATTGCATCTGATCCTAAGAGATGCATCTAACTAGGTGCAATGAGAACAAAAGGGATTTATACTTGTTTATCTGTCTCCTCTTCCTCCAATTTCAATTCATTTTTCTCTCTTCCATATATATTGCACAATAGTTAGTATTATGGCACATATTGCATTATGTACAATAGTCATCAGAGTTACTTCGTTCCGTGTTTATTTAATTCGATTCTTTTGTTTATTTTTGAAGTGAAAACTTCTTTGGGTGCACCAGCGCTCTTTTTTGTGAGCAGTGAACGAAACTGAGCTGTAACGCTCGAGTCAGTGACATTGAGTTGTCGGTTTTAGTCGGTAACACTAAACCGGGTACTCGGTTCGCTTCGGCATCGCCTAGTGAACTACTTTTGGAGGTCCACCAAACAAAATTATATCAAATGAACTACTTTTTAGGCACACCAAGCGCACTATTTTTTGGTGGCTCAGTTTTGGATTAATGTTTTATTTGAGTATAATTTCATATAATACGCGAATGTTATTGTATATAGTCAGCGAAATAATTCAAGTTTATATAGTTAACGTTTAATATTTTATTTAAGAGTAGTTTGATATATACGCGTATCTTACTGTATTTTAAAATAATAACCTCGCATTGTTATTTATTTAAAATAATAACCATCGCATATAATATTCTAATTATACATATATTTAAAAATTGAAAAATGTAATTTCTGTCGTGTAATCATGAGTACACACCAGACATTTGTTTTATTATTCCATGTATATTTATATATATATATATACATATATATATATATATATATATATATATATATATATATATATATATATATAGATATATAGATATATAGATATATATACATATATATATATATATATATATATATATATATATATATATATATAATTTCCTATAACTACTCTTTGCTCGTTGGAACTCAGTTTTTTCTTTTACGTCCTTTAATATTTTTTCTTGTTTTATTTAATCCCATGTTTTCATTAAAATACTGTTCAATAATTTCCTTGTTGGAAATGTTCTCCAAGCCGTAACATGTAAATATTTTTATTGTTAATAAGACAATATTTTGTAGGAAAAATTTTTGATTTGTGTAAACTTTAGATCTTGATGACAGATCACTTTCAACTCTTTTTTTATTTTTAACGTTCATTGTTAAAAGGTGGTCAAAAAGTATCTAACCTTCTGTAATTTACGTTCTATTATAGTCACAGATTTTTGTATTGAGATATTATGACATGGACATCCTTATTATCTATGGTTGCTATTACTTCATAGTTTGTTTATCAATTGTACCCTAGTTTCATTACTTATATAAGTGTCACTTATATAAGAATTAATGCAAAGTGAATTGTATTTTAAACAATATATGTCGCATATTAAATTATTTATCAATTCAAAAATAATTTTTATATCTTCTTGTTTTCATTTATGTCCATAGCTTTACTTTGAGAATTTTTATTAAGGTTCCATAAATAACTAGCTACGACAAAAAAAGGACTCATAGTAATATTATTACATTAAATCATTTGTACCATATGAAAATAAACTTATTCGTTAAAACTAAGAATAATAGTAACTTAGATAATAGAACCGAGATATTGTTAAAAATTAAGCAATATCTGTTCGTTTTTCAAATATATGATGGTGTCCTAGAAATAAAAAAAATGTTGGATATCAAAAACAAGCTTTTTAATAACACATGACTTTTTAATGATTAAAAATTATTATTATTTTTATTTAATATTATATTTAATATTATATATATTTAATAATGTTTTGCAGGGTTACAAAGATTAGAAAGTTATTATGCCCACAGCCATTCTCAACGTTAATTTTGAATTTATTAGTTTGAAGAAAAAAAGAAACCAAAAAAATGGTTAGCAACAACTGCATTAACCATTAGTGTCCTGCGATATCTATTTGAGGCGATTTATTTGTCCATTGTACGGCCCCTCTAATCGATGTGCACGCATCCCACTCGCCACCGCCGTGCGCATGCCGGATGTTGGCCGATCTCGTTTACTGATTAACGGTCATATTTTCTTTACAAATTACCTGAATTACCTTGCTTTACGTCGAATCATATTTTCAAATCTTCATATTGTTTAAGACGGTTTTTCTTTTACGATGCGTTACAAGTTTGCGATAAATATATACTATCATGATATTTAATATTTAAGGAAACCAATATAGGTTTTTCATGTTTCCATTGAAAAATTACATATCTGTCAAATTTTGTAGTTACTTTATAATTTATAATTGTTAGTATTTTGTAATTTTCTAATTAGAACTTTAATTGCTTTATAACAACGCAATTAAAATTATGTTAATTTTAAGCCGTTATATTTTGATAACGATTAAGAGTATATTGAATAAGAATCCATTATACTTAAACTTCTGTTTATCTCCGTTCAATTTTCATCAGCTGAAACATTTAAAACATTCAGGACTCGCTATCTATTGATTTTAGATTAGTTTCAATTGTACTCCTTATTATTATTAAAATTATTTAAATATTGGATATATTTGGCGTTAATTTTGTAGAAATTCATTATTGACAATTAAATGAAACTACGTGATGTAGTATTATTTCTACTTTCTTTAAGTTCTTTACCACGACCTAGGTTTATTATAGCCCTCCTGAAGATGATGTAATACAACGAAA
Organism: Druceiella hillmani; assembly: GCA_039881145.1. NCBI lineage: Eukaryota > Metazoa > Arthropoda > Insecta > Lepidoptera > Hepialidae > Druceiella > Druceiella hillmani. Next base: position 14,429,517 of record JAYKKI010000032.1, read on the forward strand.
CCTAGGTCGTGGTAAAGAACTTAAAGAAGGTAGAAATAATACTACATCACGTAGTTTTATTTAATTGTCAAATTATTTAACCTAGATATTGATGGCTTTGTTCATTTTTAAAACATATGGAAGCTTTTGGCTGTAAACGAAATAAAAAAGGTTTCTAAATTGGCTGATTACATTGAATTATATTCAAACAACTTGGAAGTATACAATTTGCTTACCCTCAGTGGCACGTATTTCCTTAAATAATTATGTTACTTAATGCTAATATTACATAAGACTCTTCCCTGAACATTTCAAGGAATACATTTTTATATTTGATTAAATCGCAAATTATTGATATATCCGTTCTTTTCGAATAATTTCCTTTTGAAATTGAGAATTATTTCATTTATTAAAAAACATTTTTCTTTACAGTAATATTTTTATAGTACATCGATCACATATACGCGTATTTTAAGATTTAAATATAAATATATATATATATATATATATATATATATATATATATATATATATAGGTGTGTGTGTATTATCTTTCCTTATTAAAACCCAACAAAATTTTTGATGACGATCAAATGGTACCGAATTTTTTTAATAATAACTGCATACTATGTCTTACTAAATACTCGTTCTATTGTATTTTTTATAATATTATAAAGAAAATGACATACTCGTCGAATTTTTGCTAAAACAAATTTTAGTTTTGACTTAATGTACACTCCCGTAAGTGACACAAGTTTATAAGATTTAAGTTATGGTATTAGTTGTTATACGCTGCTAGTTAAGTCCATGATTCCTGTTGTCGATGAAAATATTAGTTTGGAGGAATTTAAGACTTTCATTAATTCATAGACTGTTATGATTATCTATGCGTTACTTTATCGATACTGTCTTAAATAAAATGCTACGATAATTTTGATTTCGTTATCACACCATTTCGTAGTTTCATATCCCTCTTAATGTTTACATCACATTTACTGACTTTATATAATTTATATATATATATATATATATATATATATATATACATATATTTAATTTTTATTGGAATTTTTATTGATTTGGCTTATCAATAAAAATAGTATCATATATGAAATAATTATAATAGTTTTTCTTTCAAATAATGGAAATTTTTGTTTCATTTAAAAAAAATTGAAACGTATGAAATTTTCGAATAAATATACCTGTGAGTGTACATTATATCAAATTCCATCCAAGGTTCAAATAATATCTATCCCGTGTTATTTGTAGGTTTACGTAAATGAGTATGTGCTTAAATGTATTCACATGTGTGCGAGTGTCTGTATGGACGTATGTGTGTATATGTGGATGTATGTTTACAAGTGTACTTACATGAATACGTATGTGTGTGTAAACACTAATATATGCGTTCCATTTTTATTCTTGTACATTTGATTGCACAGTCTATTGCAGTCCACCACAATATCATTGATCACTATATTCGTATTCTGATCTTTTAATAAGTCAGCCATATTTATTAACTGCTTACATTAAATTACGTAAATAAATTAATGACTAAATAAATCAAGCATGAAGAAATCAACTGTGACAGTCTTCCATAGCTAAGTTTTCTATTTTATTATCTGCTAACGAAGTAGATTCATTCGAGTGTCCGAGTTACATTTCGTTTTTAAAATAATATGATCAAGTAGCCGTTAAATTTTAAAACCAACAAAGCTACTGTTTTATAGAGTAGTACAAAATTCCTAAATTCCTATAGGACGCCCAATATAGCCAATTGCAGAAGAATCGTTTAAATATTCTGGCGAAGGAAGATGCTCACAATCTCATGGACAGAAAACAGAACCAACGTCTCGATTTTGAAAGAGCTCGGAATTAAAAGAGATTATCTACCATCTGTCTCCGAAAATCTCTCGAATACTTTGATCACATTGCGAGGAAATCTGCCGACAGGATTGAGAAACTCATTGTCACCGATTGGTTCCAAGACGGAAATATCTAAGATACAGCCACGGACTTCGGAAGGATCAAATATGAGAAACGCTGAACACTCAGCATGACCCCCTTAATAGTACCAAGGAAAGGAAAAACAAGGTGGGACACCATAAAGGAAACCCACGATTCTCAGCAGTGGGGAATCGACTTTAGAAGAGACAAACCTCTTATAGATAAAGAAAAGGCTATTTATCTTCAGTATACCGTATAACAAAGGGAGGTTCTATTTGTCAATATCATCGCTTTGGGTGATAGTTTGAAGGTAAAATACAAATATTTTCAAGAAACAAATGATTATAGGTAAATATAAAGTGTAGTTTCGACCAAGAGTTTTTTTTTTATTTTCGGTATTATAAGGCTGTCACTTCTAAAAGTAGGATGTTAAGAAAATAAAACAAAATGTAAAATAGCAAAATTTAATTTGGAACAATCACATCCAAGAAACTAATAATTTTGAACAAAAAATATTACTTAGATTGGATAATTTAATCTATAAAAAAAATAAAAAAACTAACTAAAATTGCCACCAATCTTTATTCTTTGAATTTAATGTAAATTTTGTTAAATGTTACATCCTAGGTTTTCCTGCATAGCAAACAAACTGGGTTGTATCAAGCTAACGCCATTTATTCTACCTTTTTCACAAATTGTTTTATGATAAAAAGGCAACCTGGAAGTTAATATCGTTTATTCCTTATTTGATGAATATGACATGACATACAACGTCCCATATAAGGGACGTAGTAGCTGCATATTTCTGCCTTGAAAATAGCTACACACTTGCTATCATGCTCATTGCTCGATTTTTAGATTTATGATGTTTATAAATACGATTTTCTCACGAAAACTTGTTATATTTAGACAAATAAATAAAGTGATACGCGATATTACAGATCTTCACACGCACTTAGCTGACTAATATCCACTCGGGTCTCATACGTGACTAGAGCGCCGCTTTTAAAGCTTCCGGAGCGTCCGCGACCGTCGCTAAAACATAAACATTAAACATTGGGCCCTGTTATTGGAACTGAAACAAAACAGTCGCACTGGTGAAACTGAAACATAACAGTCGCTTTAGTGAAACACAATGGCTGCGTGCGGCTGCGGAATCAGCATCCTTTGTGATTCGTGTTCAGCTGCTACTTTTAATTGTTGTAGTACTTGTTAACGCATTGTGAACTCTACTCGTATATTACAACTTCATGTTTATTGGTATATGGGAAGGGTTCACGAATCATGTGTAGGAAAATGAACCTAATAGAAATGGTCACTAATGGAAAATACAATAAAAATATAGTTTTAAGGAAAAGAGGATAAATGGGTTATTTTGATATAATTTGAGAGAAATTATATAAAAAACATTTATATAAGTTTCATATTTTATATTTCGTTATGCAAATGTGCCCAGTTAATTTTTAAAGGTTTAGCGTTTACTATTAGTTTCTTAATTTTCTTTGTTAATAGACTAATTGGATTTTTTTATGAAATGCGTCTAATTCTGTATTTTTTTTAAAATAAAATAAATTTTGAATTTTAGTGTTATTTTCCCATTTCATGCAAATATCATCTACATGTATTATTTAATAACTACTGTACATTTCGTATTTGATATTATGTTCCAGTAATCCCACTAATTTAAAAAAAATTAATTTTAGCGATCATGTCAGATTAAAAGGTAGATCGAGAGATATAAAACGAAATGCATATCTTTCCTCGTATAGAGGCGATCACCAACAAGGTGTTCAGTATATAATTCATGTGTAAGTTTGGTATTTTCGTAAAATTACCAGTGCATTGATAGCACTTGTTATATTTGATATTATCGGCAAGGAAATAACACCAATGCCTATTGTTAGCGAATATCCCAATTTTTACTGAACGTCCTCATATAAGGATTGACAACTCTTGATGGTTCCACGTAAACTTTACGCAGGACTCCAAATATCTCAATTTTTTTATTCCACTGACAATAAAAAATTAGCTCATATTAATTACAACAATATGAAGTGAGTGGAGCTTACGTAAATCTCGATGCGTTTTTTTGAATGCGACGGCGGTATTGACCCAATTTTTTTTTATATAAAAATAAAAATTAGTAGCGAGAATACTGATGGTACTGTAATATTACACATAATCCTACTACTCGTTTAAATTAAGAATTAAATAGAAAGAAACTAAACATTTTTTAAATGTTTTTCTAAGGTTATTTTTGTATTAAAATTTTGTTGCTGAGTCTTGATTAGGGTTGTTAAAGTAATATTGGTCATCTCAAAATAAACAAAAATTATTGTTTAATTAGTGATGATATCCTTCTTAAGATATTCGTCAATGGTGAACCCTGCCAGATCGGAAATGAGAGCAAAAATGACTAGCAATACAGATTTAATTTTAAGCGCTCTGTTGTATAGCATACACTAAAATTGATTTAGCGAATTTTATGTATATTGTACGAAGGCTTTGGATAGTTATTTTTGAGAAAGCGGTTTGTGTCGAAGTTTAACAGTTGCTTTATTTTGATTGTTAACAGCCCTGTTAACAGAGTTGCACTAACTTACTCTCTGTTGTGCAAGCTCTTTCCATCTTCCTGAATGTTACATGTGATAAGATGGCATTAAAGTATATTTATTTATAAACTTTTATTAACATATGGCGGACTTATTGCTACATAAGCAATCTCTTCCAGCCAACCATAACAATTTGTATTGAAATTTAGTTGGTAGACTGTAAGAGATTTTACAATGAGAATTATTTATAAAAAAGTATAAGTAAAAAAACTTCAAACATACAAAAGTATAAGTAAAAAAAAAACTATTGACATGATTTGGGATGGGAAAGATAGGAAAGGACAAGAATACAAAGGAAAAGGTTTCAGGAGACGCAGGACTTTTTCATTCGATCTTTGAAAATATTTAGAGACGTGATTCTCCTGATGTAAGGATCCAGGTGATTCCAAGTTTTTGCTGTTTGGACAGTAAAGAATTTTTCGTAAGTGGTAGAGGTGTGTTTAGGAATAAGTAGGGTGAGTGAATTTTCAGATCGATACATTCCTGTAGTGAAAAAAAAACTTACCACTAGATCTGGGTTTTCCCTCCTTTAGCTGGGAGTAAAATACAGATTTACGCCGCCTGCATTCGCTCATACGTACAAAATAACCATAGCAATTAAGATTCGACCGTCGAGTATCGGATATCTTCGTAATGTAGACAAGTATGATCCTACTTTAATTGTGAAACATCAATTAATATTTTTATTTGACGACTGAGAACTCTGTTTCTTTATATCCCGAGAACTTTGTTTCTTTATATTTTTAGTCATTTGTACCAACTTTTTAGCCACTTATCTCGATTTTCTGCGAATTGGATCTGGCAACTCTAGGCATACATGCTTGATGCGAGTAAATATCTTGGTGGTGATAGCTTTGTGAGATGAAAGAGCTTATATATTTATTTCAGCTTGGTATTGATAGGTGAGCTACCTTTGTTAAATAAGATATTAATCAATAATCGAGAAAAAAATAGTTATGTGAGCTGGGAATTCCATTTTAGCACTATGTTAATTACGTAAAGCCTTTGACTAAATTTAAAAAAACTTTCATTCGTCTTCGATTGAATTCGACTTTATTATCCTTTAATGTAGCACTTACATGCTGTTTAACAAAACATTATAATTATTATATAAAACACTGAATGACATGTATTATTTTGTCAGCAGCTAATTTAAATATATTGCTTAAATAGTTGTGTAATATGTATTGTAATATATACAAATATGTTAAATGTATGATATCCATATTACCAGAATTCGTGTGTATTTAAAGCATGAATACTAAATATAAATTCTGCATAGACAGTAACAAAAATACTATGGTTTATTATTTTTATTTATACCAATTTTCTTCAGTCGTTTTTGACGCTAAATCTTGTGTGATAATACGGAAAACCGGGCAAGCATAAAAATATTTTATTTTTTAAGAAACTAAATTATTGTAATTACAATTTTACTTGAAATGTTTCATACAATTTTCGTTTTTTTATAAATATTTATAATTTCTAAGTGAAATTGTCACGAAAATATGAAGGAAATGGGTTAGTTTCTACGATACTTCTAAAGCTGTAAAAAGATAATTAATGTTTTGAACGATTATGAAAACTTTCAATGTTCTACCACTCAATGGGGTACTGAAATTTTAGCCCAATCTAGTTTAAATAAACTCTGCGCCATTTTCAAAGTTAAAGACAGGTAGAAAATGGCGTAGACTAATAATGTATATTTTTAAATAACTATTATTTAATTTGATCAAGTAAATTTAAAAGTAATGCGACTAATTTATTTTTCATCAAATATAACGTCGTTATAAAAATACAACATGAATGACAGTTTGCAAATCTGTCAAAAGCCTCAAATCGGCGACATACTCCCCCTTTCTCGAAACCGGGTATCTGAGCTCGCGTGCGTGTGGCGTCACGTTTTGTAACGTTCACGCTGCATTTCAAACCAAAGTGGCAAAAAAATGGCAAGAAATAAAAGTAACCTACATGTTTGAGAATACGACATTTGACACATAAGGCTGGCGTTATAGCAGTCGATGTGTGTAAGATTTTTTTTTATTAAAGAGAAGATAGTACTCACTCCTTTTTAACGTTTCGCAACTACAGGTTTGTAATATATCACGTCTGTTATTTCATCTTTTCGTCTATAGTAGCTTTATAGTTTTTACTTTTTAGTGTTATCTATTACATGCCTATTTGTAGGTATATGTATTAGAAGAAAAATTTCGATGGAAAATTATGCAAAACAGATCATCAAAAATAGACTTGGCTTTATGGAAGTAGAAAACGTGTAAAGGAATAAAAAATTAAGAAAAAGGTTGTACTTTTTAGAATATGAAAGAACAACTCAACGACTTAGAACCAGAAAAAAAACAACAATGAAATGAAATTTACGATAAGAATACAAAAAAGCTATTTTCATAAATTCCTGAATATTATATTTTGAAAATATGAATAATTGTTGTCAGAAATAAAAATAATAAAAACATATCAAAGCACAATTACTTTTTAGAAGAAATATTATTAAACGCTTTTCAACTGTACAGCCATTGTCTAAATTAATTAAAAATTAATCGTTAATTGATCGATTGCTTTTTTCCATGCTTTATGGGTTTTCAACCTTTCACGCCTGCAAGTTTTCTGGATGAGTGGGTTACAACTATATATAGAGAATATAATATTTTATAATCTGCACTATATGTCTTTTGGTAAATCAGAGAGTTCCGCAGAAATCGGATAATTAACCTCACTTTTCTTAAGGAAAAATCATATTTGTCTGACTGATGGCTTAAACAAAAGTTTTAGGAGCTTGTTTTTCTCATTTTCTCAATACAAGTGTCATTTTTATTCTCGTAATACTTGGGTCAAATAATATTTGTACTTCACACATGAAAAATGTGGAGAAAACATTATTTTTCACACCCCATCACCTAGGTTTATTGGAAATTAAATCGAGGTGCTATTTTTAGAGGTTCAGAGTGAAACTATTTACAACTTCCTATATGTCTGTCCGCCCATAGTGAAACGAGCAACCCTTAATTTAAAACTTAATTAGACCTATGTGAAGGAAACTTTATAGGTAAATGCTTCAAATTTAGACATCAACTATTATGTAGCATTTTTTTCAATACACTTTACCATGAACTTACAATGGCACAATGCAATGTATCCTATTATTCCTTTTTTTTTCAAGTGGTAAATTTTGGGTACTACCATTTGATTATAAGTTTCAACTAACAGTTTTTCGTTTTTTTTTTTAAATATTATTTGGCATATATTTGATTCAAAATTTAGGGTCGGGAAATTAAATATTCGAAGAAATTAACATATAATATGTGAGGTTACTTATTGTTTGAAAGGCCAAGTTATTGGAGTCTCAAAACTATTTTTTTTATAATTTCTTTTAGTATATCTTCAGACAAACCGTAAAATATCCTAAAATGCGTTCATGCCGTTCTTTTTGAAATTACTTAATTAACAATTTTGAAAAAATAGACTTTTTAGAAGTCTACGGAAAAGTTTTAGAGAAACAATGACGATGAGCCGCAACAATATACATGCCTCCCTACATAAGTATATTAGGTATTATTAAACCATATTAGTGATGACATTTGATATATCAAGTAATTCCACTTCAAACAAGGTATGGAACCCTCGATGCCCGAGTCAGATTCGCACTTGGCCGGTTACCTTATTTTTATGCCGTATTTGTAAAATACTTCACTTTAAAATTACTTTCGATTAAAACGACGCATGTACAAATTGGGAAAAATATTAAAAATAATTTTAACCTTATTTTGGGAAACCAAAAATAGTTTTAAGCATATTTTGGAAAAACTTTTTCTGTTTTTCAACACGCGTTTGCCACGTTTTTGAAAGAACTTATTGCAAATAGTCATTGTGTATTAAATTGTGAAAAAAAAATATTTGAAGGTTTAGTTTACAATGTTCAGAGAATTTCGTTCAACTTTTTTTCTGCAGTTTGTGGCAGATTCTATTACATTTATAATTATGTTTAATAGATGGAATGAAACTAGCCTACATTATAGCAGCTCGTGTATTTGGTCTAATGTCTACCAATTTAAACAGGAAATTTACCAGACGCTTTAACCCACCAGGGCGTACGCCGACAGCTCACGGTAACTTTATTTTTTTGTCCATCCATCCGTCGACTCGCCGCCCTGTATGACAGCATCCCAACAACTCAAATGTCACATCCTATAACTACACAGATGTTTCACTGACTTGGAGCAAGTTTTTTTTTTGTAGTTTAGAATAAATACCGTCTACGGTGTTATACCGCCTGGTGTGTGACAGTACTTGGCAGGTCGCCGCTGTACTACTTGACGCTTCTTGCCTGTCGGGCCGATTTGACAAGTCGGAATACGGTCGGATGTGACGTGAAGTGAACGTACTGGCTGAGGCTGTCACGTATTTGTCTAGACAACGAGTGTTCTATAAATGCTATATCTTGAGATAATGTTCGTGGAGAAGAGAACTTAATAATTGTTTGGTTTATATCTTAAGACTACTGTGCTAATCAGCAAACAATTATAATGCGATCAATTTAAAAATACGCTACTTTGTGTGATTAACAAATTTTCATTTCAGATATTCGTAACTGTTCAACAGTTGTATTTGTAAAAAAATATTCTTTAATTATGTAAAGGTCCATTATTCTAAGTCTATTCCTAACTTTTCTATTTTCATTTCGTCAATATTATTTTGTAAATGAAAATAGAAAATTTACGATTAGGAAAATAGAAATATGAAAAAAGAAAAGTTACGATTATGGAAATAGAAAAGTTACGAAAGTACGGATTATGCGTGATGCTTTTAAGAAATCTTCTTTACTCCTACATAAAAATACCGATTTGTCTAATCGCTGCCTTTAACGCCGTGCTATTTGAATGCCGTCAGTTTATTTGTCTAATCGCTGCCTTTAACGCCGTGCTATTTAAATGCCGTCAGTTTATTTGTCTAATCGCTGCCTTTAACGCCGTGCTATTTGAATGCCGTCAGTTTATTTGTCTAATCGCTGCCTTTAACGCCGTGCTATTTGAATGCCGTCAGTTTATTAACACCATTCGACGTATCTAAATATAGTAATTGTCTATTGTATAGTTAATTATAATAGGTATAATATATAAATAGTTATTTATATTGTATAGTTAATTATAATAATATATATGTCATATCTGAATAGTGTAATTGTGTTTATCCTTTAGGTTTATATGGCATATTTGATACTTACATACGTTTCAATCCCTGATAATGATTTCATTATATCCTAACTATAACTCTTAATGAGTTACAAGGAGACACTGGATGCAACAACATTTATCGGAGGTGCTATGGCAAGCTAGAATATCGTTTATTTATTTAATTTAATTATTTTGAGGAATATGTGCAAATGGCGAACTTGTTGCTACAGAAGCAATATATTCCAGTCTACCAAAACAACAGTGTATTTTAAAGATACATGACTGGTAGATAACAAACTATGATAAATAGGTTATTGAGAAAAAACTATAGAAATACAACAAACTTAATTTTATTATGTCGGGAGGGGCTTTGGACCAGAACATATCTAAGGAATGAAGATTTGAGGTATGTAGTGAGATGAGAAAGGGGTTATGAAGGGAGAGTATGTCCTAAAACGTAATAAATTAGTTGAATGGAATAAACGAGTTTTCAGTTGATTTTTTAAGTCTTCTTTTTTACGTAATCAACGTATTTTTGCGTAATAAGTAACAACCTTTTTATTTCTATTTGTATTCATTTATGTATTAAAGTAATAGTTACCTTGTAAGCTTATAAAGCACAATACATAGTGACAGCACTTATTGTTGTGACAGCAGTATTTCGCAGATAACAATAGAGGTAGAATTATGAACTAAAAGTAATTATTTAGTGACGCAATTTGAACGATGTTAGTAAAATCGTTTCGGAAAAAATCGAAATTGTCAATTTTCATCAAAAATTTATCCTTATTTGGGACCTATATTGAAAAAGAAATGTTCTCGTATAAACGAGAGAAGACTTTAGACAAATAACTTGAAATTTAGCCAGCAACATGAAATTGTTTGAGTTTGTTTATTGTTGCGTTGATGGGTGATTGATGACATAATCCTTGATGAGGAATCCAGAAAAATAGCCACAGAAACTATGAGTGTCGCCGAATAGAGAAAAAAGGAAGTGCGGTGATGGAATTGCGGTTTGTGCACCATAGACTATACGGGTTATGCAGAAGGGGCGTTATTACCATAGATTAAAATGTTCAACATATATAATATGAAATTAGGCCGGTAGTATAGGAACATCACTAAATGATGGATAAAGGCACAGATACTATAATTAAGCTATTGTAAAGGACATTTCAGTACCCGGGAGTGATGAAAAATAAAAATGCGTCGAAAATCCGAATCTTAAGAGTCGAAATTTTAAAAAACTACGATACCTCATTTTCTCCTGACATTGCTTTATAATTCTTTAAAAAAAATTTGTTCAAAAAATATGTAACTATCATATAAATTAAAGCAAATGTTTGGAAATATATAAAAAGTTACGTTATCATGTCAGTTTATATCTAATGTATATTAAAAAGGGTAATGTATAGAATAAATGCGTGAAGATATATCAAAATAATGATAAAAACAGATGCAATGTATCTTAATCTTAGTTAAGAACATGCCGTTTTAAACATATTTTTTACTTACATCTTATTTTATCATATTTGGCACACAGGTAGTGCTGTCATAATTAAACTTTAATATAATCAGTTTCAACATGGCGTTGATTATAATAGAATCAATAATTAGTGGCCACGAGCTAACTGTAGGTGACATAGAGTTAAATAAAAATAAACCAAAATAATACATCAAACATATTTGAATAAACTAAAATAAATCTAAACTAAGCCAAGCGAAATAAAAAAAAATACTTCAATTAAGTTAGGTGAAATAAAATAAGACAGTTTCTAAACTAGTAAGGAAGATTCAGCTCAGACCAAATCCCATTAAATAATCCAAAAACTTAATAAGTCAAGTGGTACAGTTAATTAAATAGTTCATAATTTAGAAATTGTAAATTGAAAAACATTATTTAATGGATGAGACATTGTTTTTTAAATAAATCAGTTTTCAACGAGACTACTAACAAACTGAAAATGTGAACCGCTGATGAATGAAGCAAATTTACGATATGGAAAATGCTATTCACGAGGTTGAATAACACCATGTTAATGTGACATGGAGGGTTGTAAAACAGTCGGAAAATATGTATTCTACTGTTTTCACATGGAATATTCAAGTTTACCTGGTGGAGCAAAGGGTGTCTATCGATCTCAGTATTTATCAGTTTATGAAGTAAGTGTAATCTTATATTTCGCTGCGTAAGAGCTAGATTATTTCGTTAAAAAATAAAATACAATATTTAGCATAATTAGTCATTAAATTGACTTTAAATGCCGAAATCAATGGAAAATTACATTTCAGGAATAAATACGTTTTGCCCAAAATTGAAATCGGTCATCTCCTTCACTTTTCTCCACCACAGCTGAACACAGAAAAATCTGCTTGGTCATCTAGTCATTATACCGCATCGGCTTCACAGCTGTTCCCGTACTGCCCTCACGTATTAGTGCGTTGGCGTCGTGCGGGGAGCTAGATTTGTTTTGCTTAAAGGCCCTAAAGATTGTTTTACAGTTTCTTTTATTCATCAGGTGCCTGAAGTTACCATGGCTTGAGATTACAACTGCACCATTAACGTATAATTTAAAGTTACATTTATACTTATCAGCAATATATGAGTTTTATTTAATACTAACTATATCCAAGGCTTAGTTCACGAAACCTTTTGAAAATAATATTAAATCAATCAACTGAATATTGATGTACACGTAATGACAGACAAAATATAATTATTTTGTCAAGAAAGTGTGCTTTGCATTGAGATTTCAAATTACTATATCATCTTTTTTATTTGGTTGATTCCAATGGAACGACATGTCTATAATCTTAGAACCTGTAGAACCCACTAGTTAAAGCCTCATTAGAATCCGTACAATGGTTAATACGTGATACGTAGACAAATGAACAGATAACCAAATAAAAATTAAAAAAAGAACCTTTCTTTGGATAAGTATTGTTATTTTTATTATGTACTCTTAAAGCTTTGTTTCCTAAATATTTCCAATGTTCAGACGTGCAATTCTATGGTTTAATTTTATGTGTTATATCTGTAAATATATTGAATGAATGTAAAAGAAACTGAAATTTGAAGAGCTAATGCAAGTTACTATTGATATCATTGATATACGCATTCTTCATAACGAAGTCATCTACTATCTGAATTTCACTTAAGATCTCACACATAAATAAAATCGCGTTCAAAATTAAAGATTGCTCAAATAAATAAAATTGTGTAAAAAATATTGTTAAAAATCGCTCAACATATATCGTCAAGATAACTGAAACAAATATAATCGTGTTAAAACAATCGATATCATTGACATAATATACTTGATAATAGAGTCATCTGCTATGTGGATGTCATTAAAGTTGTTAAAACAAAAAATATCGTGTTCAAAAGTAACGATTGCTTAAACAAGTAACATCATGTTCAGAAAATGCGAGGATTTTTAAAGATCACTCAAACAAATAAAATCGTGTCCAAAAAAGTCTTATTAAATATCGCTTAAACAGATAAAATCCTTTTACAAAAGATTATATTATTGACATAAGTGCACTTGATAACAGAGTCATCTGCTATCTGGCATTCTTCAAAGGTGGACAAACAAGTAAAATTGTGCTGAAAGTCATATGCTGTGTGGATCCTATTGCAGATCGCTTAAATAAATAAAATCGTGTTGAAAATAAAGATATCTCAAACAAATAAAATAATGTTCAAAAAATATGTTTAAAGATCGCTCAAACAAATAAAATCGTGTCCAAAAATGTGATTAGAGATTGCTCAAATCTATAAAATCTTCATAACATATCAATATTATTGACATCTTCTTTCAGGTATCCGGTAAAGATCGTTCGAACAAATAAAACTGTGTTTAAAAATTGTTATTTTGAACTTAAGTGTACTTAATAACATAGTCATCTGCTATATAGATCTTATTTATGATCGCTTAAATAAATAAAATTGAGTTCAAAACTAGCGTATTGTTGCTATATTATCCGCTTTGGCGTATTTTAATATCCATTTTGGGCACATTTTTAATATGGCAGATATCCGGTAAAGATCATTCGAACAAATAAAAATGTGTTTAAAAATTGTTATTTTGGACTTAAGTGTACTTAATAACATAGTCATCTACTATATAGATCTTATTTATGATCGCTTAAATAAATAAAATTGTGTTCAAAACTAGCGTATTGATGCTATATTATCCGCTTTGGCGTATTTTAATATCCATTTTGGGCACATTTTTAATATGGCTCAAGTGGACGGAGATGACCAGCACAATCTATATATTCTTCGTCTACTATGTAACATGTTATGTAATCCTAGGAATATACACTTTAGCTTTGGATTTACAGCCCTACATGTTCATAGACCTGCATTACTTTCAGAATGTCTCTCCGCATTTCTTATTTTTAAACATAATACGTGTTTATAGGCTTACTCATTGACAGTATATGCCTCTAAATTAATAACTTAGACTCTGGCTTATAAAATGCACCGTCAATACATGTGTTTAAATATAGTCTCAAAATGTTATTACATAATTTTATACTACCTTTGTTTTTTTTTTAATATTTATAAGTATGTACATTTATATAATTTAAAAATAACTAAGTATTTTAGCTTTAAGCTTTAAATATTTAATTGCAGACCTCTCATATTAAACAACGGATTGCAGTTTCCCACAATACTATGCATATTAATCAGTCTAAGATTGGTAATTGTAAAAGATTGTTCTTGAAATAATTATTTTGTCTCATGTCCCTGTATATTTAAAGTTTATACAAAAAACAATATTTCGGTTAATATATGTGAAATTACGTTTTTTTATGACATATATTTTACTCGGTTATTTGTGGAAGACATAAAATTTGATAGTTAAATTGATTTGATAGATAAATTGTATTTAACACGGGGTCTGAAAAGAGTTTTCTCGTTCATTGATAGTATGTGTTATATTGTCGTTAAATAGAAGTTTGATTAATTCTAAGGAATATGTGTATATAATCTTAATTTTAATTAATATACATTGAGCAAGAATAGGTTTAATTTAAACTGTCTTGGGCCGATAGCAATTCAATTTTATAACTGATTGCTTAAATTAGAAATTTTAATTTTACGCTTTTCAATAGAACTTTCTATTATTGAACGATGTTTTCCAATATGTGGATTTCGATTTGTCACTTTCTTAGTCTGTTATATTTTATATATGTTGTGTTTGAGACGCATATGGCATGTAAAGCAACTAAATTGAAGTCCAAAAATTGTTTATGAGTCTCATGTAAGAATATATTTAATTAACAAGGATATAAACGTCGCATGAAAAATTTAATTTTAATCCAATGAAAATATATTTTAATAAAATCTTTGGTTTTTATGCTCAGGCTTGTTATTTTTTACCTTGAGTATTTTATTAATAAAATTTATTCTTTATTTACCAAATAACGTTCCATATTAAATATTACTTAAAATTTAAGTAGTTCTCTTGTTTTAGATATATTTTATTATATAATTATTTTCTAGTTATAAAGAATTTTGTTTTATAATTGTTGACTGCAGAGCCTTTCTTCCAGATATATTTACTTGCGCTCTCGCCCCAGTTAAGGAATTCGTCAGGAAGACAGAATTGTTTATAATAAATTTTTAAACCATTATTTAATTAATACAACGAGTATACCAGTTACGACGACTAATGGCTAAACTTAATGAAATGTGTCTACGAAGTTTCATTTAAACAAGCCACATTTATAGCGGAATCCTTATCCGTCACTAAGTCTAACGCTTTCTTATCGTAGTCTCGTAATTTAAGTTTACTATCTACTTCATTCAGCGTTATCTCATTCAGAGTACTCAGCAAGAATAATTAAGCTGTTTGCAACATCTCTGTTATAGTCGCGTATTTAGCGTCTACGGATTATCTTATCAAGCGTAGTCATAGGACTTTTCTCGGATTTTTCAACGGTTGTCCACTTCACGAGATTTTTCCCTAATCCAATGAGAGTAGCTCAATACTTTTCTTTAAATATCAATAAACGATTTGCCATATTCTGTAAATACATAAAAACTTTGGTCTCTCGAAATAAGTGAGCAATAGACTTATTATTGACAAAGCACAATCTGTTAACAGATTTTCGTATGATATTTGTATTATGTAAAACACGCCTAATTTCATGAGGCGTGATAGAGTAACAAACATCGAAACTCACTGTTCGTGACATTACATTATATATATATATATATATATATATATATATATATATATATATATATATATATATATTAGTTAACCTTGGTGTTCACTTACTCTTAACGTCATTTTAAATGTATTCAATGGCATGAATAGCAATCATTAACACAGTCGTTGCTACGTAAATGTACAAATATTCCTGACTTCAGAACTCATAACCTGAGCCGTATCATTGTTCATCCACGGATTTGCGTAAATGCATTTATGCATATGTCATGAACATGATATGTATGTGTCATGAGCCACATACATGACACTTATTCATTATGTCTGCCGGTTTTATTTGGCATCGGTTATATATTCTCATAATTTACTTTTAAAATAAAAGATTTTCTGCTTAAGAATTTTTACACTTATATGAATACTTTTGTCCGCAATAGAGTATCCGCATCGGGTTTTCACCTATATTGAATAGCGCCTTTGGTTTTCCCTTTTATTTATAGCAAATAATTCAACTTTGATTGAGTTTCTTTCAAAAATCATTCGATACTTCAGTGTGAAGCTGCAACAGTAATGTGAAGCTATGTCACTAAGTCCATTGTTTGACCATTGATTTGCATTTTTGATCACAGCTACCATTTTAGAGATCTGTCGTGATTTACTACAAGATCTTTAAATAGTGCATAACTTCTCAACATAGTGCATAACTTCTTTGTGATGAGCTTCAATATATGATAAAGCTTTAGAAATATCTTCATTATTAAGGATTTCGCCCCTGTACATAGGATGCAGTAAGTTTGGTGGAAATGAGCTTTGAAATCGGGTATAGAGCTTCCTTAAATCACTCAGTGAATTTTCGATCTCACGCTGCCTCACGTTCTCTCCCTCGAACTTGTTATTAAGCTCTATTCATATTTCAGCCACTTTGCCAAAACAACAAGATGTTTTCTGGGAGATGTCAAGTATAACTACTATACATTCCAGTTTTCTGTAGAAGGCCTGCGCTTCTCGCTTTAGTGCTACGTCATTCACCTTTAACAAAATTGACATATCTCTAGCAGTTGTATTATTTAAGCATATGTCTGACATAATATGCCTGTTTTCCAAAAAAACTTTTAGGTGGTCAGCCATTGTGTTCCACCTGACCTGTTGTGGTATAACAATTGCTTTTCCACCAGCTGGTTTATTAGATGCAGTGTGTGTATTTGAAATATCGCATTACAAATTAGACATGCTCAGTAAAGTCCTCTGCATTTAAATCATGCACTAAAAGGTTTAAGATGTGAGATGAGCAGCTGTAAGTTAAGATACTGAGAAGCCAGTTCTTCTTGTTGAGCTAAATCTCTTCGGAGTATGCTCACATTTGTCGCGTTATCTGTTACGATGTTTCAGTATTATGAGATATCTGATGTATATTTCCTATATTGATATCAAACTAAAATATTGTGTAAAATATCACTCACAATGAGAAAAAAGAGGAAGCCAAAGAAGTAAGTAAACGAATATAGAGGTTAAGCGGATTGGTTATATTTTTAGTGCTGAATACGATAGGTGGTATCAGATAATGACTAACTGATATCCCATGAACAAGAAGTGAAGACCAATTAGTCCACAGAAAATATGGAGTGATAAAATAGATGTTTAAAATTAAAATTCTGGAACAGTTTAAAATTCTGGAACAGGACAGAATGCCAAAATTAATTGAAGGGTAGTCAAAAATCGTTCACATATATTTATAAGTAAACCCCAAAATGTCTTGATGAATACATGGAAATGTTGTTTTTTGGCGGAGGCTTAGTAATGGGAGAGTAATTGGCACCCAAAGGGTATTAACGGGATCCTATTACTAAACCTCCGCCGTCCGTCTATATGTACATCTATCTGTCTGTCACAGGTCTATTTCTTTTGAATCGTAATAGGTAGATATTTTCACAGAATACTCTCTAACACGACAAAAAAATTAAAAAGTCAATAAGCCAAAATCCCAAGGATGTCCCACATCTTAAATGTTTTATTTAGTATTTTTAGACGTTTTCTTCCCACGCAACACGCAACACGCAGATTTACTTTACAGTAAAAAAACATTAGCTATATATATATATATATATGTATATATATATATATATTTATATTTATTTGATTATTAATTAGCCAAAAAAATATAGCTCAATTAGTTTCAACGCAAGACCTGTCAAGAATTGGTCGAAACAGAGCATTTTTCTCACGTTCCACACAAAAAAATAGAAAATATTTTTTTCCTGGTAAACTAGCACTTTAAGACAAAAATTGATTATAACAATAATTTATCAGAAGAACGAGACCTTCAAAGGGTATTTATAATAATTAGAATTTGTGAAAAAAATTTCCATGTACCCCAAATAGTAGTTTCTTTCCATTATGCGCTCCAGCGGTTGCTAGGCGACGCTCGCTGGCGATGCGGAGCCTGTGTCGGCGGAAGGAGACCCAGTGGTCGAGTCATTTTTTTTTCCAAAAATAAACCTGATTCATAATTGAAGTAAATTGCGTTCATGCATACTGCGGCGCAATACAGCGGAATGTAGCTGAGAGTTTAGGGTACTTCAATGCGTGTTCATACAGCGGGATGTGGCGGAGAGTTTAGGGTACTTCAATAATTAATGCTTTTCTCAACTCAACTATATAAATATTTCATAAACACAACAATAAAATAAAACAATAAAACTTTATTGCGACATCACAAAAACATGCATACCGGCTTGCATTTCGCAAGAACTTGCTAATTTAACTTATTACATGACTCATTGATTATGAATATGGAATATGAGAGGATGTTTTCCTCTTAAAGGTGTCTAAAATGTTATTATTGAAAATGGCATTTGCACATTTTGAGAAAAACCCATAAATACAAATCTGAAAGAAAAGGATGATTGACAAAAATTAAAAATAAACTTAAGTATAGTATATTGAGTTGGTTTGATTCAACAGCAAATAACAAGTGAAAAATTTATACAGATTATAAAAAAGAGCTGGACAAAACGTACTTGCAAAATATTGAAAACACAGCCGTGGTAATATTTTAATTTAACGAAGAGGCTGATAATAAAAATGTTCATTTTTCATCTTGAGTTGGTTTTTCATTGCTGAAAACCGAGGCTTACACTTGATATAATTTTCTCTTTGACGATATTTCGCGATAAGTTGCTATTCTCGGCGCTGTATAGAGTATCATTTAATAGAGTACCGAGTGTTTCTATAATCTGTTAAGCCCAGCATCTGGGGCAGTATCCAGCATGGCTTTCGTACCTCAAACGTGTCGGTAACAATGAGTTTCTCAATACTGTCGGCAAGTTTCCACGCAATGTGCCTGAATTATTCGAGAACTCTCTTAGAACATTTGGTGGACACTTTTGTTTTGAATCCAATTTCTATTAGAATCGAGAAATTGATTCTGTGTTCAGTCCTCGAGATGCTGAGCATCTTTCTCACGCATGACATTTACAAGGTGTGGATTCTTTTGTGATCACCTGTCTTCGGCGTCCTTTTCAAAATCTGTTGAAATAAATTTATTTTTAGTCTCATTAATGTTCGAATGTCAACCTTTTTTCTATTGCTTTATATATGATATAATTTTTAAAATAATTAGTCATTAATTGATCGTTATTTGCAGAGCATAGTAGTTAAATATTGCACCTTTAAACGTAACTCACATAAAGTTTATAACAAAGGTTAATTTATTATATAAATTGATACAAATATGTATTAAATATAATTTCATAATTATTACTAAGAACATACAAACACGTCACCGATACCTTCCCATTTAGTTGTTGCAAGTGTAGTTTTATTCCTAAATGAAACACTGTCATCATGTAGGATTGATAGATCATTTAAGACATTTATACAGTTTTGTAATATAAACATTATTTAAAGATCTATATATCAACAAAAATAACTCAAACATATTTGACAAATTAACTACAAGACCTTGCAACATTAAATCTCAAATACTGATCCTAAAAACACGAAACAAAATATATTTCCTTTCTAATGTTATCACTAACTGTGGAACAGTTTTCCAAGATCCCATTTGTGAGTAAGAAGAACTAAATTATGTTTAATGTATTTATTTATTATTTTTGTTCTACTGAATTTTGAGTAGTTTTTCTACAATATTGATTAAGAAAGAGTTTTTAAAAAAAATTGAAAAGGATATTACAAGTTCCTTATGGATTTAATAATATTGTTCAACGGGTAGGTTGAGATAATTTGGAATACGCTTCTCTTTTACTACATAGGTTTATATAGAGCGTTTTTCCAAGAGGTCAAAATGGTAAAATGTCAATGCTGCTGTGCGAAAATCATGGTACTATTGATGTGTATTACGATAGTGGGAAGAGCGAATAATGGATAGAGTTAGATGTTGGAAAGGAGACAGGGTGGGAGCGATTTAGTCATGTAGGAAAATTCTTTCAGCATGATTGTCTTCTTTTTAGCACAATTTCATATTTTCCTTTTGCCTCATTTCCAAGGCCTGTGACAGTCAAGCGGCTTAATATAGAAGTAAACGTTTAGTAGATTAATATTTTCGCCATATTTCGAATACAGCGCCGAAACAACTATGGTATTTCCACTGGAAACAACTATCGTATTATATATGTATGAATAATGACTTAAATTGTACGCGACTACTGTTAAGAGAAAATAATAACAGCCGGTCTAACTATCAATTTAATTCTTTTTACAGGTCTAAAACATTCATTATTAGAATGGACGGATAGGAGGCGGGTAAGTTCGAAGCGCGAGGGTACGCGGATGCCGCCAAAGACTCGGCAACGCCAGTGACAACGGAATGACAGAGCAGCGTTCGGTTTATAATCCAATTAGAAGCGATGACGGTGAGACCGATCGCTGAAATAATTGTTATAATTATACCCCTACGCGGATGGTACAGGCGGGTGAAAAAATCAGCTGGAGCGCCAACTTATTATACTTCTACGCCGGCGAGGTCTGTGCCTTAAATGGCGAAATAAGAGAGTACACAATAAATTTTCGAACAGAAGTAGAATTTGGTAATCTGAATAGTTAATTTGACAAAAAAAAGGTAAATTTTAATAGAGAATAAAACAATAAAAATGTGTTTATTATTTTTAAGTTCATTTGTTCAACGGTAGACTTTACACAATGTTTCAAAATTATATATATATATATATATATATATATATATATATATATATATATATATATATATATATATATAATGATCACGTTTCTGAAAACATGTAGCAACCTGAAAGGTTGAAGTTTTGTAACATACCTTTAAATATTCATGTTTCCGTAACTTAAATATTTCAACTACTTCGGATTATCTGATTAGTTGATTTAAAGACTTAACCACTTTTGAATTAGATTCTCAAGTACTTCGAATTATCTCATTAGTTGATTTAGAGATTTGACCGCTTTTGACTTAGTTTCTTAAGTACTTCGAATTATCTGATTAGGTGATTTAAAGACTTAACCACTTTTGAATTAGATTCTTAAGTACTTCGAATTATCTGATTAGTTGATTTAAAGACTTAACCACTTTTGAATTAGATTCTCAAGTACTTCGAATTATCTGATTAGTTGATTTAAAGACTTGACCACTTTTGAATTAGATTCTTAAGTACTTCGAATTATCTGATTAGTTGATTTAAAGCCTTAGCCACTTTTGAATTAGATTCTTAAGTACTTCGAATTTTCTGATTAGTTGATTTAAAGACTTAACCACTTTTGAATTAGATTCTCGAGTTTATTCCCCTTTCTCCTGTACTAACGTAAGGTAGAATCCTTAACAAAAAATTGTTTTCCATTTAAACCACCAATCTCAACAAATATTTTTGTAATTTTTATTGTTCATAATCTCCATTTTTTCTTCTTTCTTGTTCTGTTTATTTTTCAATTAAATATTTTGTTCATATTTTTACATCGCTTTCAATTAAATTAAACTACTATTTTTTCACTTAATAATGATAGTTGATTAGAAGACAGGTATATAACTTATATATACCAATGTTTCTAAAAATTAAAGCTATAATATGTTTATACACTTAGGATGGTTGTCATAAGATGAATGCTGTACCATAGTGTCTTAGAGAATTAAATCATTTCAAATAGTATTTTACATACTGTAACGATACATAAATATTGAAACTATTGCTTATTGTTTTGATCCGCGTTATCGCTCCCGTGGAGAAGGGAAAAGCAAAGGCTAAATTTAAAAATGGAGTTCGTGTGAAAATAATGGCTAAGTAGTTTTAAATACACAAAACCTCAGGAAATGGCATAAATAAATACATTTAAATACACAAAACCTCAGGAAATGGCATAAATAAATACATTTAAATACACAAAACCTCAGGAAATGGCATAAATAAATACATTTAAATACACAAAACCTCAGGAAATGGCATAAAAAACAAACCTGTGTCCTGCGGTTGGCAGCTGTAGGTTGCTATGTTGTCCTAATATATATTATTATATATATAAATAGTACATCAGGGCAACATGTCTCATTCCTAACGACATATTTTCACATGCCGTTGTTTGGTCCGTTACTCTGAAAGAAAGAAAAGTGTAAATATTTTGAAAAATATTTTTTAAATATAATTTTAATTCCAATTATGGGAAAAACGTCATATCCACACTATAAATTGTCAACTGATCTATTAGTTAAAGTTAATTTTGGAAGTGGGTTTTCTGATATAAGTGTAATTTTTGGGAGTCGTAGAATTTGATGTAATAAATGTATGGAAGTGATTTTAGGACAAAAATTGAATTTTTTTCGTTTTCGAATTTTATTTATTTATTTATCTAGTTTAATGCATCTAATTGAAACGTATGGCGGACTTATTACTACGAGAGCAATCTCTTACAGCCAACCACAACACCAGTCCAGCCCCGTTCGACGAACGGCCGGGAATCGAACCCGGGTCGCCGCGGTGTGCCTTGTGATCAACCCAATACACCACGGTAATAACATTTGTATGTAATGTCGCGGAAACGGTTAGAGTTTTCAGATGATGGATTTCAAAAGATCGCCAGAATTCCATTTTTTGAATTTCGCCATTATTTTTACTTTCTCCACGGGAGGGATCATACGGATCAAAATAATAAGCAATAATTTCGATATTTATGTATCGTTACAGTATATACTACTGTTGTAAACTATTATTTAAATGATTTACGTCTCTAAGTCGCTATTGTACAGCACTCGTCTTATGATAACCATCCTAGGTGGATAATCATATTATTGCTTTAATTTGTATAAACATTGAAATATACAGGTATATAATGTCTTCCAATCAACTATCATTATTGAGTGGTATAAATATAAGTATAGTTTAATTGAAAGTAGCAAAATATACTAAAAACTACAGAAAAGTGAAGTAAAAATATGAAAAAAATATGTAATCGAAAAATAAACAGAACAAGAAACAAGAAAAAATGAAGATTATGAAGAATAAACATTGCAAAACTATTTATTGAAATTGTTTTCTTGCACCAGGTTCCTTTTTTTTATTTGTCTTATAATTTTTTTTTTTCAATTAAGTCTTCAGATTAACAAGTTCTACTTTTGTTCGAAAATTTGTCTGTGTATTCAAATATATAAATTTACAGGAGAAAAACTAAAATTTTAGATGTATCCTTATTTCGACATTTAATGCACAAACCTTGTAGGAGGATGAAAAGTCGACCCTCCTGCTGAGTTTTTCACCGCCTGTGAAATTTTACCAAAAATATACTTGGAAACGGTTGGAGTTTTCAAATGATAGATTTAAGAACATTTCACGTTCAGAATGATGAGGACTATCAGTCCTTTGAAAATACGTTGTAAGAAAAAATACATCCTGTATACTTATGTCCGTGCTCTTACTTAAGCTATGCTCTTATCACCGACCAACGTAATGATCAGCTACATTTGGGCTAGATTTAATGGAGATAGATGAATATTCGAAGTGCAAAAACAGGACAAATGAATATACCAACTTCCTTTTCTTTTTTACAATATTATTTATAAGATTACTGGTTTTTTACATTTAATATATTTTTCGTGAAATTTAACTATAATTTTAGAACTCTAGATGCGATATTGGAATCTATCATCGAAAATATTCATCCAGGGATAGCAATATAACCGCAAAATGACACTTTACACAACTTATCGACAGTAAATAAGTACATTAATAAACCTTTATGATCTATGTATTCAATATTAAGGTACTTTGATTTTCAATAGGCACATACCACAATCCTCACTAGTTTAATATTGAATCAGCCATTTAGTAATTTCCCTAGTTATTTGAAAATTACTGTGATTAATCGGAATTCTGGAGAAAATTCATGAATCAAAGAGAAGGAAAAACAGGAAGGAGAATATGAACAAATTTAGATTGCTTTAAATTTATTACATAAATCTAGGATCTGCTTGTGGAAATTAGTGATATTGTACCAACAATATGAATATTAAAAAAATATTTAATCGTGCTTTTGCGCGAAACTGTATCAGTTGGCAGGTAGAGAATAATAAAGAAGGGAAGAGTTAAAAATACGGTCGCGTCCTTTAGCGGACGAAGAAGGAGAGGGATACCGCGATAGATAGGCAGGTATACGCATGACATTATTATGTCGGGTACGTCCTTTTGTATTTTGGACAATCGGCTTCGTGTGTAATAAAGATATTATGACGACGCAATTCTTCACAGGTTCTCATGGCTCTCAAACTGTTTTCTTATTTTTGAATGATTTGTAGTTTAACGCACCATAATTAAGACGTGTATATATTTTATAATCTTTTAAAGAAATCTATATTGCACATATAATTGTTGTATGCTTTTTATTATCTAGCGAGCATGGCTAACTTAAATTATGATGATAGAATTAATTATAACTCGCGTAATTTTACAATTAATGAAACTCTAAAAAATGGTAAGGTTTTTGAAATATTTTTAACTATTTGTAACCATCTTAATTCAGTTTTGAAAAATGACATGGTTCCATCCGTTGGCCTGTAAGTACGTCTGTACGTGTGTATGTGCGAAGACACGGTCCAAGCGAGACTCTTGATGGATTTTGTTGACTTTTTCTATCGATTCAAAATAAAGCACGTTTTTACAATGGTTCACAATGAAAACAAAAATAAAATCTGATAAAACGAGATGAAATATATAAATATTTTACAATATTTGACAGAAAAAATAGTTTTTTTGTATGTTTTTAGCTGTATATCTTTTGTCAACCTAATTTAAAATAAAACGTATTTTTTTTCAGAATAGTTTGATTAAACAGTTGTTAACATATAGTTTTTCACACACAGCCTATTCTAGTGATGGTGTAGATCGTTCAGTGATTTAGAACAATATTTACGAAATCAGCTTCATAATTAAGATTTTACGTTTCACGTTTTCAAAATTTTAATACTGAAATTGCTTGTTCAGTAGCAACAAATCCACGTTCCAATATTTTCGAAAATATTCGTGATCTTTCAATATGGAACTGCATTCGACTGTCGAATCCTTACTGGTCATAAAATTGGGTCATTAAATAAACTTTATTCAAATATTGTATTAAACATGTTTGTGGCAACACATTTTATTGTTCAATATGTTATGGAAACATGCTTGTATTAAACATGTTTATGGAAGTATATATCACATCTATATATATCATATATTGAATATATTTGGCGTTAATTTTGTAGAAATTCATTATTCACAATTAAATGAAACTACGTGATGTAGTATTATTTCTACTATCTTTAATTTCTTTACCACGACCTAGGTTTCGTTGTATTACAACATCTTCAGGTGGGATATAGGCAAAGATCTTTGCTTATATCCCACCTGAGTCTTTGCTTATATCCCACCTGAAGATGTTGTAATACAACGAAACCTAGGTCGTGGTAAAGAAATTAAAGATAGTAGAAATAATACTACATCACGTAGTTTCATTTAATTGTGTATATATATCATATCTATGATTACTAATTTTCCGTTACTATTTCCTTCCTTACTGGCTTTTAAGTCATAGAAATTGCTATACGATCGTAGAAATTACTATATAATCGTAGAAATTAATATATCGTTGTCTACGGATAGATTCCGATATGAGTTATAAATAAAAAAAAGACATTTAGTCCATCTTGTTTCCTTTGTTGAGCGCTAAATCAAATGTATACAGATAATGAAATTATGACAAAATCAAATTTGTGGGTGCATAACCATGGATAAGTTAACCACTGGATAGTGCCTAAGAACACAGTTGTATGAAAACCAAGTTAGCCACTACTCATTAGGGTAAACGTACCACTTGACACCGTTAGCCAATTAGTGCTTTGTCCCTTGGGGTAGCATAGTGACGTAGTTTGCTCGATACTTACGTATTTTCGATATGTGTCAAAGGGTTTTAACAAATTAAAAACATCGTTATTTAAAACGAATATTTTAGTTATATTATAATCACAATAATAATTTAAAAAACTATTGCCCGAAATAATGTTATATATATATATATATATATATATATATATATATATATATATATATATATATATGTATATATATTACACCGTTATTTTGCTAATATGAATTGTGAAACTTACTGGAGAAAAAAGGACAATACTTCTTGTCGATTATACTATATTCAGAGATATAAACAATTTTAGTAATAAATGCCAAATAACCATGACTCGCATTGCCCAGCCACCTGTATCCATTTTTCTTTTCGGTGCCGGCAGTTCGGGAACCTAAAATGTGAAGTGAAATAGAAGTAAAATATAATAGTACGTGCTTAGAAATCAATGAACTTATTTTACTTTTTAAAAAATATCTTATTTATAATTTTTTACATGTTTAAGTAGTAACAAAAGTATCGATTTAGTTATCGATAACGGCGCGACGCATCTCTAGTGGCGAAAATATCAACAATATGGCGGAATCGCTGCCGGTGATCTGACTGTAACGTACGAATATATACTTGCTTAAATAATAGTTAACAGTGTACTTAATTGTGAAAAGTAATTCCATTTTTCTGAAGTGATGATGCTTCTGTTTTGGCAATATTTTATAGACAAGAAGACATGGATTATTTAATTTTGATTTAAAATTTGGAGAAACTTTCGCTTTGACGTTCATATTCTTACTGAAGGCGCGTAAGCTCTTCGTCCGGAGCGGTGGCACAACTTGTGCCAGCGCGCGGCTAGAAATTTTGTATTGATGCGTCATCAATACAAAATTTTGATTGACTTATCCATGCGCATAACATAAAGCTGTTGGGTGAATTTCAATGAAACTTTTCAGTTTTAGTTATGTTTTAAGCTATTTACAAGCAACTTTCAAAATGCACAACCAGCAGAGAGAGAGAGAGACGCTGCTATATAAGAAATCGAGATATTTATACTGCTAAATCTGTCCTCGTTTTCAGGGTTCCGTATCTCATAAGAAAAAAGGAACCCTTATATGATCTCTTCATTGTCTGTCCGTCTGTTTGTTTGTCTATACCCTTTTTGTCAAGAACGCGTGGAGGTATCAAGTTGAGGTATCGGGGAGGTATCAAGTAATATTAAATACTTAGGTATAAGGCCACTTGAAGTTGTAAAAAATCAAGCTTCTAAATCAAAGCAATAAAAAAATACGGCCAATTATGCCGCATATATGACACTTGCAAATAAAGCAAAAATTATAGGGTACTTCCCGTTGACGTAGAAATGAAATTTGGCAACTCACAGCATAAGTAAAGCAAAAAGTCGTTAATTTGTACAAGTGTATTGATACAACTGTATGAAATACAAAAATATTTGTTAAATATGAAATATGTAGTAGGCAATATATTTTCGTTCTAAAAATTAAAATTTTATAATTAGTTCAATAGGAATATTATACAACCTTAAATATTTATAATTGCTAAATGTGTACGGATTCTCTCGAAGTGCGAGTTTTACTCGTAATTGACAGGTTTCTTTCTAATAGCGGCATCTTTCAGTTCTATTCGTGCATGGTGGTTAGTGAGGATAGTGCTTGAGTAGATTGGTCAACATTTGTTAAAGAAATCATCAAGGTTATTTCTCGACTCAGTTATTCATTAATTAACGGATAAGTACATATTTGGTTGAGAGGCATTTCTATTTTTTCTATAAGCGACCATTAAAAATGAATAGTTTTTTTAACTGTCTGTTAGACAATGGTATTTATTTTGTTATTCATAAATAGTTTTAAATAAAATTAATCATTTATATTTTCATTTTAGTAACTATAGTAGCTATCTAATAGATTCTATGGCATCTTCTTTAGGTGAATACCAGAGAAATAATGTTTGAATATCTAGAAATATATAATATATTGTACCATAACTTTCTCGCGTGGCAAGTGAGCAAAGTTGCTAGTTATTGGATATCTAACATGATACTTTCACAAAGTACTAACCACGTTTCGCTGTTCGCGCTGGGCAATGAGACTTTGAGAACCGTTTCAGTTTACGATGGCCATCACAAGCCGGCCGTGGCTTTACGACCCGCACAGCCTTCCAGGAAGCCGCGCTCCAATAAACGGACGCCACCGCCACTGTCACCCCGCCGTCCTCTCATTAACGCCGCCCGATGTGGGAACAGCAATAGAGCAGACGATCCTTGCTGTTGGAGAGCGAGTTGGCCAGTTATGGATTACTTAATTATTGCCGCGAGATCTGTCAATATTCTAAGAAAAATTATCTTTGACGCGTGATCATTGCGTCAAGTACCGTATATAGTTCGTTTAATATCGTTTGATATCATCTGAAATATTTCTGTATTTTATATTTAGATGTCGTATTTGATATCATCTGTCATATTGCTAGTCTCTATGCGGACGTTTAAAATGTCATTTGCATTTGTGTGGGACATATACAAGACCATATATTTTAAATGAAATATTACTAAAATCTTACAAAATTAGAAAACGAAAGTAGACAATAGTGTAATAACGAAATATTATATCTATTTTCTCACTTACTCGTAAAATCACTAAACCTTAAATATTAAATTTTTATAACAATGATTTATGTGAATAATATATATAGTGTAGTTTTGGATTTTATGGTTTTAAACATTTATTTATTTTTATTGAAGTACCTGCCTTCTGCGGTATTAGAGTGATAAAAATACCAAAACTTTTTCCTTAATTCATTTTATTGCAAGTAATTATACCAAACTAATTTTGTTGTAATATAATAAAATGGTAATATTGACTAGGTAACAATAGTGAGTTAGAAAATTTATTTTTCCCTTTATTGATTGAAGTTCTATCAAAATCAAAAAAGGGTTTCCTTTCATATTCATTCATTTATCCCAAAACTTTTTCCTTAATTCATTTTATTGCAAGTAATTATACAAAACTAATTTTGTTGTAATATAATAAAATTGTAATATTGACTAGATAACAATAGTGAGTTAGAAAATTTATTTTTCCCTTTATTGATTGAAGTACTATCAAAATCGAAAAAGGGTTTCCTTTCATGTTCATTCATTCATTAAAAAACTTTTTCCTTAATTCATTTTATTGCAAGTAATTATACAAAACTAATTTTGTTGTAATATAATAAAATGGTAATATTGACTAGGTAACAATAGTGAGTTAGAAAATTTATTTTTCCCTTTATTGATTGAAGTACTATCAAAATCGAAAAAGGGTTTCCTTTCATATTCATTCATTCATTAAAAAACTTTTTCCTTAATTCATTTTATTGCAAGTAATTATACCAAACTAATTTTGTTGTAATATAATAAAATGGTAATATTGACTAGGTAACAATAATGAGTTAGAAAATTTATTTTTCCCTTTATTGATTGAAGTACTATAAAAATTGAAAAAGGATTTCCTTTCATATTCATTCATTCATCTGAAAACTTTTTCCTTAATTCATTTTATTGCAAGTAATTATACAAAACTAATTTTGTTGTAATATAATAAAATAGTAATATTTACTTGGTAGCAATTGTGGATTAGAAAATTTATTTTTCCTATTATTGATTGAAGTACTATCAAACTCGTAAAAAAATTTCCTTTCATATTCATTAATATAACACCACTTTATGTTCTCTTTCCATCCAAATATTTTCTTTACCTTATTTTAATTGTTCCTTGGATAAAATTACACGGTTTTCATAATTATTATTTATTAACTAATTTTACGTAATTTAATTGTCAAAATTATATGTATAAATCCGTAAATTAATAATTAATTTTGGTTTTCAATTCTATAATGTGAAACACTATATGTTAAATTGTTCCCTAACATCGATGACATCTTTAAATTTGAATTCAAAACTAACCACTGAAATCAAACAGACTACATAAATATTTTTTTAAACGATTACTTGCTATCATTAGTTAGTCTTAAATTTAAACTTAATAATACTTATTTTTGGATTAAATGTTATATTTATTACTAATTTTTTTTAACTAATTTTTATACAGGATGTCCTTTTGTGTAAATTATCATGTCGTTTACTTAAATACTGTGCAATGTTAGTTTTGTTTGATAAATATTTTTAAGCAGTTTAAACTATATAAATCTTGTTTATTAATGTAACTCAAATTGGTTGTGTCCAAATCTCTATACGGTTTAAAACAAGCATCTCGTTGTTGGAGCAAGAACTTTACTAATTTTTTATTGAACTTTGATTGTGTTCAGTCACAACCAGACAATTGTGTGTTCGTAAGTAATTTTCATGCCATTAAAGCTTTATTGATTTTATATGTTGCCGATGCTTTGATTATGTCTCAGTCAAATATTGTACTAAACCAAATTGTAAGGTACTTGCTTAGATTGAAACGAAAAGGAAAGATACGGTACGTTTTAATGGTGCACGTCCACGTAAACCAGGTCCAATGGACCTGGTTGTGTTTTGTTGAATTCAGTCGTATGCGGACCGGCGGTTCGCATAGACATGGAGTTCATGAAATTAAAATTGCCAACATTTTCAGTGAAATCGATCCAAAATTGCCTTTTAGTATTTTTACCACATCCATTAACAATTTACAAAACAAAAACATGACACATGAAGTTAATTTTTATGCGTAATTATATAACAATATTACAAGTTTTCATAAAAATGGTTTCTTTCATTACCGTCATGTTTGAATGACAGCAGCACGCGCAGACGCCGTGAGAAGCTAAGATACTAACAATGCGTTTGATGCAAATTGTCAATCGCTCGCCCTGCAGTCACAATGCACTGCTTTGTCTCTTTCGATTAATTTTACATGTAGGCAATTTGTAATTGCAGCTGTGGGAGTTTGTGTGGGTGTGTTATACCTATGCTCGTTTTGTATTTATGTACAGTAATAGTGTACCGTATCTTCCCATTTTTTGTTTTAATCTAAGGGTACATGAAGCGAAGATTTAATATTAAAGAGTAGAATTTAAATTACTTTTTTAGGTTAGAAATTTTAAAAACTGATAATTCTGTGTTTTTATCAGTCAACGACAATATATTAAGCAGTTAATAAATAAATTTAATATGAGTATGGCGCGTCCCTGTAATACATCTGTTGATGTAAATGTTCATATAAATAAAAATGTTGATAATCAGCAGATTAATTTTCACTACAGGGAGGCCATAGGGTCATTATTGTTTTTATCTACAGCAACTAGGTCAGATATTTCATATGGTGTCAATCTATTAAGTCGATATACTTATAAGCCAAGTATACATCATGTTACTCAGATTAAGAGAGTAATTCGTTATCTTATTAAAACTAAAGATTTATGTGCAAAGTATCGAGGCGATGAAAATTTCATTGGATAGCCAGACTTAGATTTTGTTGGGAATTTGGAAAATCAACCACTGGTTATATTTTTATATTGAATGGTAGTCCTACATCAAGAACTGGTCAAAAATAATTTTGTATTGCCTTATCGACAACTGAGGATGAATTTAAGGCTGGATGTGAAGCTGCCAAGAATATTTTATGGTTAAGACACTTTTCAAAGAAATTGATATTAGTCAGAACTGCATAACTCTATGTATTGATAATGAAAGTACTCTTAAAGTAAACTGGAATATTTATATCCAGTTTACCTCAAGAAGACAAAGCACATTGATTTTAAATTTCATTTTATTAGAGGGACCTCCCTCACAGCAAAAGTTAATTGATATTAAGTATGTACAAAGTTAACAACTGGCTGATATTTTTGATAAGGCTCTACCTACTCCTAAATTTGGACATATAAGAGATGTAATATTGTCTGTTATGTAGTTTACTGATAACTTATTTTTATTTGAAGCAGGCAAACTTAAGTATTTTTTGTTATATAAAATTTAATGAGAGTATTTGATTAAATTTTATATTTTTACTTCGCTTTTTGCATGTTTGCCAGTGCCTAAGTTAAATAAAGAAAAAAATATAACTTACTAATTTTAACACTAGATGCCGTTATGTAGAGTTACAGATGCGAAATGTCATGTCGTGTACTTAGATACTGTGCAATGTTAGTTTTGTTTGAATAAAATATTCTAGATCAATTTAAACTATATAAATCTTGTTTATTAATGTAACTCGAATTCTTATTCTTTTATAACGGAATGTAATATGAGCAGAGAGTGTAATTAAAACTTGACACACGAGTGTCAAAGTGTGTCACGTGTTCCACTATAATAAAAGTTTATAAAATATTTATTTGCTGCCATTCTTAAAATTACTTTGATCATGGATGAATTTCTAGTTGAAATTATATTTATTATCTCACGTTTTATGAGCTCTAAGATCTAGAGTACAATAAAATTCAACACATTAATGTCAAAAATGTCTAAATAATAAATTGGAAATGAACAAACGCTAAAACGCAAAATGCGAAAATTATAAATTGGAAATGAACAAACGCTTTTTCACAAAATTTTAAAAATCAGTGACATCTAACGAAAAATTGATTAATATTTTAAGGCATAAACTTTGGATTGCCTAGGGGAAATTTGGTGAAAGTTACTTTTGAGTTGGGCGATCACGGTTTCATTTTGGATAACCATACTGATTATTTCATTTATTTTTCTTTAATTAATTAGAATAAACTTATGTTGTTTTTACAAAGTCAGTTCAGTTAAGCTTACCTTTTGGTTTTATGTAGTGAAACAGAGTAGTCAAACTTTATAATTTCATGATAACCGTTCGTTTATTCGTCCCACATTTTTGAGTTTCAGGGCTAAGAGTAAATATTCATAATTTGATATGTAGATATCAATTTACAAGTATCATTTTTTAAATGGAGGGTGGTTATACAAATAAAGTTGGGAGAGAAAAAATATTTTCCTATGTCCCATTGAATTGAATATTAGTAGATAGATATTTTAAGATTACTTTAATGTTTCTATTGGCACTTATGCTACTAATATCGATGACGACCTAAAGATGAAACTGTTAAATCGAGAATATAATATGTTCCTAAATTTCTTCGATATCTTTGGTAGTTAATCTACGAATATCCTACACATGTGAATATATATATATATATATATATATATATATATATATATATATATATATGTACATATATATTTCATGTAATTACGTGAAAATCCAATTAAAATTGGCTTTTTGGAACTGTTGACATCATAGAACAAAACACAAAGCACGTAAGAGAATTTAGCTTAGCCGAGATCCCTTTAAAACTAAGCGAAGTCAGGAAAACCTAAGAAGACAGGGGGTGGGCTGTCCCCTTGATTACTGTCTGTTTGTCATGTCCTCGTAGTTTCTAAAGTTTTAGCCCTACGTGCATGAAATGCTGCAAATGTCATACTAAATAAAATAATACGTAGCAAGAACTATTTTACTTATTTTTTGACTTACATCCTTTTTTAAGAATTGGAGTTCAAACATTTTTCTTCTTCCATTGGGTGGTAAGAAGCATTAATCACTTTGTAAATTGAATATTAAACTGCAAACATACACAAAATCACTTTTATATATAATAGTAACATTCTTTGTTATGCAGGTATAAATACTCGCTACGTAAAATACATTCCTTATAACGATACACGATACCTAGTTACGAGGTTATAGACATCCAGAAACATCAGCTGTTTTTCATTCTGAAATTGATTTTTACATACTGCAAAATACATATGTTATATAAGATGTGCCTTTATACAGTAGAAGGTACCATATTTCTACAGTCTTCTCACATTCGCAGTGGCTACATTGCCACAGCGGATCCGTGAAGAAACTAGCATCGCCGGCGCGTGAAGGCTGCCACGATGGTATCTCAGGTAACCGTCGTCGGACAATCAGCTGACGCGGCGAGCGGCCGCATAATTAAAAGCAAACGAGTGAAATTGGTCTCGTGGTGCGCATCGGGCCAGGCTTATTGGCGGACGTTATGTGGCGCCCTGGGTACGCCCGTAGGATGAATATGCGCATAGTTTTAAAGAGAACTCGTCTAAGCTAAACTCTTTTATCTACTTTGTGTTTTGTCCCATGATGTTGACTGTCACTGAAATGTCAAAAAGTTGCGAATGAAAGTATGACTTGTACATGCCGATTTCTTACTTTATTTTAATTTAAAAATAAAGTTTTATGTAAGAATATACTTAATGACATGAAATATAGGTGTTCACGGTGTAACTACTACTGATATCAAAAGCAATCTAGCCTGCGTGTTCATTCTAGATATCATTTTTTTTTGTCAATTTCTTTAAAACCCGCACAAAAATATTAGTTATGATAACTATGTTTAAAATAAAATTATTCTTATCATTTCCTATGCTCCTTGGATGGAACGAAGGGAGTCTATGGTGCTTTGTCATGCCGATAGATTCTGGGCATAAACGATCGGCTACGCGTTTCTGCGCGGAGTGACCAGCCGATGTTGTAGCGTACAAAATGTATGATAAAGTAAAACTATATTTTTGTTGAATAAATATTTTCTTTTTTCTATCTTCCTATTGCGTCAATCAAAATTTCATTGAATTATTGAAGAGGAAATGAGTACTTCCCAGTTTTACTGGTGCATGATTGGGACGATATCGCTTCCTTTTCCTTTAAATATCCAATTTAACTGTTTAAAACACGGGTTCCATTTGAAACGTAAATGGTAAGGGGTGTTCATATTAGAATTTAGTTTATATTAATTACATAAATTCTATTCAGAGTTGACTAGATTAATTACATAAATTATATTCAGAGTTGACTAGATTAATTACATAAATTCTATTCAAAGTTGACTAGATTAATTACATAAATTCTATTCAGAGTTGACTAGATTAATTACATAAATTCTATTCAGAGTTGACTAGATTAATTACATAAAATCTATTCAGAGTTGACTAGATTAATTACATAAATTCTATTCAGAGTTGACTAGATTAATTACATAAATTCTATTCAGAGTTGACTAGATTAATTACATAAATTCTATTCAGAGTTGACTAGATTAATTACATAAATTCTATTCAGAGTTGACTAGATTAATTACATAAATTCTATTCAGAGTTGACTAGATTAATTACATAAATTCTATTCAGAGTTGACTAGATTAATTACATAAATTCTATTCAGAGTTGACTAGATTAATTACATAAATTCTATTCAGAGTTGACTAGATTAATTACATAAATTCTATTCAGAGTTGACTAGATTAATTACATAAATTCTATTCAGAGTTGACTAGATTAATTACATAAATTCTATTCAGAGTTGACTAGATTAATTACATAAATTCTATTCAGAGTTGACTAGATTTAAAACATAAAGCAATGAGAAAAGAATGTTCGACTTGTTTCTTTTTCATATCTTTTTCCTTTCTATTAAAATTATTTTGTTATATTTGTCCTTACTTTAGTTTCAAGCATAGGTTTGTTTTAGGACTCATATTATAAATAAAAACCTAAATCGTATTTTTCTGTTTATTCAGTCTTTCTGACAAATGAATTTCCTCGTTAATCCAGTTGAATTGTAAAGTATTATGATTTCTTTCGGAAGAAGAAATAGCTGATTATTATAACTAGTCATTGTGGGCTATTTAATAACTTTTTTACTAAAAAAAACTTTTATTTTCTATTTGATTGACTTTTCAAATAGTTTCTTTGATTATACATTATTAGATTTAATGTTTTTTAAAAATACATTCATTGAAAAAATTTAAAATAATTTTTGCATTTCAAACCGAAGTAGAAACTTTTAACTAATGTTAACTAATTACTGCATACTCGTCATATATGATAAAATTATTTTTACTATTTAATTACGCTTTGTTTTGTGTAAATCAAGTAGATTTTAAAATTATTTAGATTTAGAAATTAACGGAAAACTGGCTACATTTTTTAAAAGATATGTCCGTCTCTAACTCCGAAATGTCACTTTCCCTTCAAATTTGTATTTAGTTTGTGATATTAGAGATTGAACATTATGTAATATATGTATATTACAAAATTTTTTTTCAAAATCTACCTTTTCAAACACATCTTGCGTTTTTCTACACTTCTCCACCAAAATCCCGATTTAACCATACAGCCGCATGGTCATCTGAAGCTGAAACCAAATCAAAATGGCCATGTGTGTGTCTCAATGCTCCGCACGCGTTCTTATATTTGATTTTATACGCGCTCTGTAATTAAACGGACTGCCTGCGCCGCTGCCGGTAATTACCGGCATCTACATGACTGTGGCGATATTGCGCCGCTTAATGAAGACGACGCTATCTGGTTTCTGGTATCAACCGCCTTTATTGGTAGACGGTTTAAGTGTTGGCACTCGCCGCTATTAATTGTATTTTTATTAGTTTTATGCCAGCCAAGTATCGACAAAGTACACTGCTTGACTTTCTTTAGAAACTGAAGTTGGAGATTCCTGATTAGTTTGTGTTTAGGAAAGCTTTCTAATGCTCGTAAAATTATGGTTCGTTCTGTATTTATCGTCATAATTATCAATTTGTCTTTTATACCGTTTTAAAATGTTTGTTTTTTTTTGTTTAGCACAAAATTTATGTGAGTTTTATACACATTGTTCGTGCATAAATATTAATCTTAGAAACCGCAGAAATATCAGAAAAAATTATAAATTTTGCCATTCCAGTAACAAAATATACTTTAAATAAAAAAATCAAAACAAACTTCGAATATTAAATCATGAAAAACAAATCATCGTTTACATATGTTTAAATGTTTGCTGAAATAAAAGATTTGAGCTATAAAAGTCTACCTGTATTATTACTAAAACTTGTAGCAAGAACTATAACGAACTTTGCATCCGAATTGATTTTTTTTTAAAAATAACTTGTTTTATTTTTTTATCTCTTAAAAAGTTTTTAATCATATTAATATTGGTCTCATGCCTATTCACTTTACTAAGTTAATAATTAAGGAAAGTATTTACTTAAAAGGCTATATTATCTGTAATAATTGTAGCAGATATTATAACTTATTTTGCTTTGGTATTTAATTTTTTTAAAAATAACTTTTATTTCCCTCATTTCTTAAAAAGTTTTTAATCACATTTTTATTGGTATCACGTCTATTCACTTTAATAAGTTAATCATTAAGGAAAATATATTTGTATAATCAGACAATCAATTTTTGTATAAAAAATAAAAACCAGACGAGCATTTCCACTAGTCCTCGTTGAAATTAATGAAAGGGAAGCCAATATACGCAGTATTCCATGAAGTTAGTTATACAGGTACTGACCGTGTTCGACTGTATTCAATTCTATTGATTAAAAAAGCAGTAACTCCATTGGTCTATCATGATAAATATTAAGTCACCACTTGTAAAATTTACATTGGTTGGAAATTTAAAAAACGTTTAGTGTCATTTTGTTACAAAATGTGCAAGTTCACTTTTTATATACATATTTGTTTCGATGTTATGCTGTAATACTTTAACAAAACTTAAAGATAATTAGCTAATGACATGAACCCGATAAATATTCAACAGTCATCATTGCTTTGCAATTATGTATTAAGACATGCTGTTCGCACGTGATTGCCCGCGGACGGCTGTGATATAACACGAGCGCCGCTAACGGGACGTGAAAAAGTGATTTTCATTGTTTTATTTGCAGAATCTTTACGCAAAACGGTCCAGTTTATTTTCAACGGAACTTACGGGACGTGAAAGTTGTAAAAAAGTAGGCAATCAAAAGGAACGGTCTAAAATATCAAGGAAAGTCAGAGCTCTGCAAAAGCTGGAGCGATAGAAAAGAGGTCTATTTTTTGTTTTCGTGTCTAAAAAATATGTTTTTGTTTCTTGTCTTGGGAAAAGACTGTACATATATAAATATATATATATATATATACATATATATATATACATATATATATATATATATATATATATACAAATATATATATATACATATATATATATATATATATATATATATATATATATATATATATATATATATGACGAGTGCTTAGTACAACAATCAAAATATATTAATATCCGATGCTAAGGGCGGCACCCTTATATCATCATCATCATCATCATCATATATATTAATACGCTAAGGTTAAGATGTTACACTCCCTTTTTAGAAAAAACCTCACAACTAATCCACATAAATTATATATCATTTTATAGATAATTGCTTGCTCTACCGGCATCCACAACTAAAAAAATTATTATTGCTATTGTTTTTGCAAATTAATTAATTATTAAATTTATATACACAAAACAGCAATGCTGCCATCTAACGGCTCAACGTCAATATGATTGACGGTCGGTAAAATTTTTGTTTAATTTCAAATCCACTCACGTAAATTTTAGTAAAATATTTGTTTGATCTGTCATCTGAGCTTCATAATGGAATAAATAATGCGAAGACTTCGCACGGGTCACGCTAGTTTGAATATTATTATTATAGTTCATGGAAGTTAAACAATTGAATTAAATAAGTCAAACAAATGAAATAAACGAACTACTCAAAATATTTTTTCTACTACTGTCACATAAATCGTCTACGAGCACATAAGTTGCCATGAGATGATTATTAGGAATAATTTCTTAAAATATAAAGAGTTTTGAGCAGCCATTTGGTATAAGTTCCTGCGAAAGCGATTGCATTACCGCGATTAAAAACTGGGTTGTTTTGGGTAAAATAGAATAAAACTTGAGATAAACATACAAGATATGCCAATTGTACAAACATCACCGCTACACAATACTTCCCTTTTTCAATATCCCACGATCGCACACACATGAACGCGTGCCGAGTTTCCACCCACCTATAACTTACACTAAATTACAGAGCAAGATATTATCACCGCAGAACCTCGGGCGTTTTCACTTAAATTTGAATATAAGAGTTAAAATTACCTTATTGTTTGTATCGCAGTACGTAAGGGGTGCAGGCGACCCCGGCCGCTATCTGCCAGCGAGATCTGGGAGGCTATTATTGTTGTGTGGACTGACGTATTGCCGAGGGGTTGTATAGACTCCGCTTGTACGTGTGGTGGAGTCGGTTAAGGGTTATATTATTTTTATTTTATTTATTGACTTCTGCATACAACATATATTCAAGCTGTCACAAATAATAGATCTATGACTCCTAGAATTATTTTTTGGCAATCTGTTTCTTAAAGTGATAAAAATCAACTTAAAACTTTAATGAATTAGAGGAAGTATTTTATTATAAAATATTTTATTAAAAATAAACTGCATTATTAAATGCTTACTTAACAATTAAGGGAACAAAAAATCTATATTAAATAAAAAAATTTGAGTATTTGGATATTAGCTATAAAATTCAAGAGAAACAGTATAAATTGAATAAATCTTAAAAAGCATTGGCTTACGAATTTCCTAAACGAGTTACTTCGTAAAGATGAAGAAGTAATGGTAAAATACTTTAAAACCATCATACACAACTAATGTTGATACTGAGAAATTTTACTTGATGATAATCGTATTGGTTTATTTTGTAAACAAATTAAAACCGGTTAATATTTTTAAATGGATTCTTACATATACGACAATTTTTATGAAAATATTTTTACTAATTGTAATGTATTCTACTAGTTAAGACAAGTGTCTCTATATTCGGAAACATAGTTATTTAAATGGTGATTTTAGTAACAGTAAAAATGGTTAAAAAATTACGTTATCTATTTTGCTCATATATTTATATTATATATTAATCTCGTTTCTACACCGGGTATTCTGCTAAATAACATAATGAAAACATTACAAGTTTTAGTTGATTACAATTTTTAAAATTAATTTTTTTATAGATGGTTTATTTCTATAAAAAAGATGACGTACTCAAAATATGGACAAAGTTTTTATACACTATCTGGAAGTCAAGGGAAAACTCAATTTAGTCAAGTTTTCGTTTAAATGTAATAAATTTAGCCGACCCTTAACCGTATTGCAGCTTTAAGCTTCTGTCACAACACAGCGACCGGTCGAAGGTGACCCGCCTCTAGCCGCAACGGGCGACCTAAAGCCTCGAAACCCACTTATACACCCGCGCCTCCATCGCTAGCACGGTCGATCTTTATCTCAAACCGTAACAAACTATCAGCGGCGGGCGTCGGGCACGCAGATCACGTAGACCGATACGGCGATTCTGAGGGGAGCTTTCGTGCGGCGCCGCGAGCTTTTTGTCGAAAGCTTCGGTTTAAAAAGTGTGAAGTTGACGATTTGTTGTGAAGGGTTGTGTGGGGGATGAGTTATGGGTGTGGTTGACTGTTTGGTAGTTCCGTGATTGATGGTCTTTTTGTGAGAAGGCAGTTATAGAAGATATGAATTTTAGTATATATTTTAAAATGATCTCGAAAAACTTAACTTATTACTAGGGGTTGAACTCATAAAATAAAATCTAAGTGCAGAAGTAAGAGCAAAACTGACAAGGATATATTATTTTACGTGTAGTATAGTAATTTAAGTCTCTAAGTTTTGATTTACATAAAGTTCAATTTTAAACTTTAAATGAAAATTTTCAATTAATTTATCTCACTACTCATACTCTACATACGATTCCTACGATAATATAAAATTATATGTCCATTAGGTTGGTAATGTTTCACTAAATATTTTATAATAGATTATGGTAACTAAAAAAATCTGCCTTACGTATTATTAAAGAAGTTTCGTTCTTAACGCTGTCGCATAAGCTCTTTTCTGCAATACTACTATCTACGATCGATTTATATCTTAACTTTATATTCCTTAACTTTTTACTTGTTTTCCTTCTTACATATAAAATTAATAAAAAAACAGCCAAATGCGAATCAGGTTCGCTCATCGAGGATTAATGCCTCTTTCGAAGTTAAATTATTTTATTTATCATAAGTCATCATTGTAACAATATGGAGTTCGTAGAGCATAAAGTATTTACTAATACCAATACAATTAAACAGGGGGATGCATTATCGTGAATATGTCAAAAACTATGGCATCTCGAGTCATAGTTATAGTTTTTCTACAACCTATGCGTATGATTCTAAAACCAATGGTAACACTGCCTTTTCTCAATGTTAGGTTCAGTAGTTTCAGAAGCATGGGCGAAAACATATTTTGTTGCACATTTTTTAGTATATTTTTTTTACATTAAAAACATTATATACAAATTTCGTTTTAAATTGTAAATTTCCTTAAAAAAATACTCATTATTTCCTTTTATGGACTTCACCATTATTCCTAACAAATTAACATTGTAAAATTTAATGTAAAGTCGCACACATATTAATTATTTTTTTATGTTTTTTTAACTTGACGTATTTATGCATTACTTTTGCTATGTATTTCCTTTGCTTATTATCGTAATAAAATCTTAATAAATTATATACACATGTAAAGGTTAAACAAATTCAAAAATGTCATACGGAAATAAAATATCTAATCAACATTAGGAAGATCCTGTCATATAATATACAGTATTTATAATCTATATTATATAACATCGACTGAGTCAAGAAAATAAAATTATATATTTTTTTAATTATGGTGTGGAATATCAACAAACACGTTATTTCGTTAATACAAACTTGTTATTTCGTCATGTGTTTAACCTGTCTAGAGTATAGCTAATTTTAATAAAAACTTATACAGTTTTTTTATTAAAAAATGGGACTTTTTAAATTATTTTTTAACTTTTTTTTAATGGAATTCTCCGTCCCTTTTTACAGTGTCCTAAAAACTTGGTCATTTAAATCAATCCACATTCTATTTTGCGCAAAATTATATACAGGTATAAAAAGATAAATATTTTAATAAGGAATAAATTACAATAAATAAAACTTTCATATTTCTTAAATGCATTCCCGAACATATACCCTTACCCAGTAAAAGCTCCAAAACTCCACTAATTACAAGCTAATTAAAAAAATAACATCAATCTGCTGACGGTATAACAATAACCACGATAAGTTCCACTTAACAAGTGTTTAACATACGCCGAGGGCCGACGCAATATCCATAATGGCCGTTGGAATTAATGTTGACAAACTGCCCTCTTCCGTTTCCGCAGGGCGCCGCCCGCCCATGCGCTCTAAACCTCTTTATGCGATTTTAATTAATGAGTTTGTTGCATCGATATGAACGTTTTAGTTTAGTTTATTGAGTTTTAATTTAAATGTTATTATATTTATTAATTACTTTTAGTTGATCGATCCAACGGTTGATAATCAAAATACTTTGATGAATTTTAAAGGTATAATGTATAAAACCAAAATCAGAAATATGCCCTTGAAATGTTCTCATTAAAAGATCGAACAAATACTGCCTAATACATTTTTATTTCAATATCATTTCTAACTATACAATTTAAATTTAATTACCAATCATCATCACAATCATTAGTTCGTCGACTTCCAGTATTGGATATAAGCTTTTCATAAATCTCTCTATCTACTTCTGCTGACAGTCTCCCGATTCCGGCGTTTATCAGTCACTGCCTGGGTATCATTAAGTTGATTGTTTGAATGCTTCTGATATTATTAATGTAAGTCTTATGCGATATGACCCCATTTCTGATATAGTTATGAGGAGAAAATCGCAATGCAGACTTCCCCGTTATTCCTTGTACTGCTTTTAACTTCAGCGCGATTATGTTGGTGCATGTTCATGTGTTATATTCGTATATTACATTATGCATTGATTACTGTGAACAATTAGACCGATTAGCTAAAAAATTGAGTAGTCCACAGGATCGAATTTATTTTCTACATGATAATGCTAGACCACATGTTGCAAAACGTACTTGTAATAGATTAGAGGAACTCTGCTGGGTTCTACTCACTCGTCCACCATATTCGCCGGACATTACACCCTCTGATTACCATTTATTCAGGGCTCTAAGTAACCGTTTACGTGAAAAAAAATCAACGTTAAAGAAGATCTCCAAAACGGCCTCAAACAGTTTTTTGAATCAAAGTCACCGGAATTTTACAAGAAAGGTATATATTGTCACCGCCAACTAGATGGTGACAAGTATATATATAACGACTAAAAATAATGAATTATAATTTTTTAAACAAATATTTTAGGGTACCAGCCCTGCATTTAAAATGAGGGTAAATGTGGAATCGTTAGCAATATAGGGTATCCGATATAGAAATTGTCCGTATTCCGATATAGAAATTGGTTTACGAAATATTAAGCTTTAATTTGGTAATTTTTATCATTTTACGTATCTCCACATATTTTTGTATAAATAA
Organism: Druceiella hillmani; assembly: GCA_039881145.1. NCBI lineage: Eukaryota > Metazoa > Arthropoda > Insecta > Lepidoptera > Hepialidae > Druceiella > Druceiella hillmani. The sequence continues at coordinate 14,473,062 of JAYKKI010000032.1, forward strand.
AAAATATTCATAATAGTAAAATATATAATGAAATTATAAGGAAAATTATCACAGCTAAGTAGGTTCTACTAGTTTACTAATAATATTCGTTTAACTTATGATATGCAGTTGGGCCTTTAAAAGTTCGTGAAAACTCCATATAAGCTACTTAGATCAACGGCGAAAGTTACCTAGTATTTTAAAATATATATTCATTATATCTGTGAAAAATATACTAGGTAATTTATTTATTTGGCGAATAATAATATAATTTAAATATGCACCATAATTTTATGCCTGCGGAAGACATACTAAATAATATATTGTAAAATTGAAATCATTTAATATAAAAACTATGTGCCCCTAAATGTTCTTTTTAGGTCTACTACTTGTACTTGAGACTTTTTAGAGTGAATTTAATGAAAGGGCTCTTCTATATTCTGTAGAAAATTGTGACACTAAATACCACGCCCGTTTCTGTTCAGCTAAGTGTAAGCTAATTAATACACGCTTTTTGAGCTGATTCAACTTTACACAAAATCTGAAAAAAATAATTATCATTAATAATAAACTCACTGCTAATTATGATGAATTCTTACATACTATAAACACGTTCACCTCATAAAATAACGATTTAATCTACAACACTACGCGCTGACTTACCCTACCTGTCTCTACTTCCATTGTCCTGTATAATACAGCTGGTATAACTAGCCGGATGTAAGGACGCAACTACACTATAGGCCGTATCATGGAGCTGTAAGGGTGCGACTCATTGCGCGGGGTCACGCGACTCCCGCCCCTGTTTACGACTTCCGGTCGCGACGGGCCACGCACCGCTCTTCCGTTTCCGTCTAGCCGAAGGCTTTGGTCGCTTCGTGTGGTGTCGGGTATAGGTTTAGTCGGTTGTGTATGGGAGTATTAGTGGAATGTACGAGTAGTTTGTTTTCAGAAGGCTGTAGCTAAAAATGAAAATTTTACTGCTTTTTTTACGAAAAAGGTTCGTTTCAAGCTCTAATGTAACAACGTTTTGTAATAATCAACCAAAACAGAAATAGAAAATGATTTTTAATGTTTATTTATTTTTTGCCAAAAAATGTGTGACCTACAACTTAGAGTTATATTAATAATTTTTTCATTTTATTGTCTGCCTTACACGTTGGAAAATGTTTATACTTTACGTCCATGTTTTGGCTTTTGATATTTTGGGTTTGGTATTTGGTTTATTACTGAGTATATATAATAATATCAATTTTTTTTTCTTCTTTCCGTGGTGTCTAAAAAAATGGGCTGTGGAAAGATATATGGGTAAACAGAGGATAAATATTTGATTCTATAAGTGTTTATATTTCCAATTTTGATACGTAACAATAAAAATGGTACGTTAAATAAACAGTCAGCTAACTGACGAGATGACGAGGGATGAGATGGTGACTATTTGCATATCAATCAGTTTTTTGTATATAAAATAAACACGTTTACTTTAATTTCGTATTGAAACTTACGTGAGATTTAAAAAAGTTTCGTTTATTACACATATTGTATATTTCTATTCACTTTATATGGAAACTGAAAAACATACCGAAAATTTTTTGTCGACACATATTTACAAACCTTGCAAAATATATTGAAAAATGTTTGACAGTATATATCTACAAATTGTAAAGGTATAGGTATTGATAAATTTTTAGCAACACATATCTACAAACCGTGAAAAATAAATTGAAACATTTTTGACGACAGAAAATACCTATATTTATTTTTTTGTTGAAATAGTCAAAAGGTGCTCCCTCTTCAATAACACTCAATGAGTGCTCGAACGGTTTGGTGACTGACACAGATTCTATGATACTAATATTTTATTTAGATTTTAATTTTTCCATTTTTGTAAAAAAAATTATCACGATAAGGGAAACGAGCTCAAATCGTTAGGAGTTCCTTTGTTCACCTTCTATCTCCATCATCAGATCTTAAATCAATCATCATTTTCATATGTTGCTACCGGAAACAAGAATGTGTGTCTCGTGTGTGTACTTCTTCTCAATTTCACTCTTTATATGTGTATACTTTCAAATCTGTAACCTATCGAAGACTGGATAAAATACCAGTTACAAAATTTTTAGCAGATACAAAGAGAAGAAAAAAAATGACATATGATATTTTAGTATAAACTGAGGACCAAGAAATTGCTTTTGCGCGTACTCATTGTCATTGAATAAACCTTTGAACTGATATCATTCAAAATATCTATTCAATGAACTTCAGAACAAAAAATATTTCTTTACACTATTTTTAATTTTTAAGTCCAAAAGAAAAAGAGTATACAGCAAAACAAGTTATATGAATAATGTAATATATAAAAACAAAGCGTAAAAAAATCTAGAAGTAAATTTTTTCGAGTGATTCATTTTATCGAAATAATTTTAATATTTCATCGCAAGTTTGAAAAGCTATGTTCCTTACTAAATAAAAGGTATTGTAATGGTTATAACTATAATTTCTAAAACTGACCTTGAAATATCCTTTATTTTCAATCAATTTTGACAGTTCAAGACGTAATCAATACATACAGAATATTTAAAAAAATAGTGGTGTGTTTATGACCACACAATAGAAGTGAAACTAAACTAAAAAAGTCAAAAACATGCGCGTATTTTATTAAATTACTTTCAAATAAAATATTAAACGATAACTGTATAATACTTGAATTATTACAAGATACGCGAACTATATTAAATTATAATTTAATAAAATATTAAAAAAAAAATAAAATATAATTCTTGAAACGATGCACTTCATATTAAACAGCACACTCTCTCGGTCGATGCCGAATTTACCGGAGACGAATTTACCGGAACAGTAAACTCGCTTGGCCGATGTCGAAAGTCGAGTTTACCAGATTTAGTGTCACCGACCCGAGCGTCGTGGCTCAGTTTCATTCACTGTTAAATGCACATGGAGCGCCTAAAAAATTTCTACTTCAAAAAGTTTGGCGATCGATGTTTAATATTTAATTCAATAGTTTTGAAGGATGACAGTAATATTTTCATTTCCTATTTTAAAATTTGATTTTCATGAAATCATATTAGACACATTTCTTATAACGGAAAAGTAAAGCGCAATGGAAAATAATGTTACCCCCTTTCCCCATACACCCGTCGCGTCTAGTAGATGTGTTACACGCCCCATAACCTATTCATATTAGTTAAAATAATGACTTTTTATTACTCTTTATTATACCCCATTACGTAATCAGAGCTACTTTAAATTATTACCCGATAAGTACTTCGCCATGTTTACACTCAGTTTTCACACTCGTACTTTGGCATTATGACACGTAATAAATAGGTTTGGGGCGGGGCTAACAGTTAGATGATTATGAAGTGGGTTAAAGTTCATATCGGGACGATAATTAATTCTAGATTTTTAGTTTTTGGTTGAGTCACGGAAGCCGAGCACGAAAATAAGTACTAAAAGAAGAATTTACCTCTCAAACCTGCCAAGGGCGTAAGCAATTAAGCTTATATACAGTACGGTGTACAAGAATCAGAATAATCACTAGAATATTAGTCAATATATAATATATAGTAACTAATATATTTAACGATATCCAGTAAATATTGCTTGTATATAAAATAAGACATTTATAATTTAAGCAATTGCTGGATAATGCCGAAGATTTTCAAAAATTTTTAAATTATTATTTTTAAATTGGAAAATTATGGCATTGATCATAGAAAATACATTTTTAGAATAAAATAATTATATTTATTTATTATATACTTAGATACAAACATTAATGTCGTAACTTTAATATTTCTATTAAACAAGACAAAATAAATAATTTCTGTGACAACACTAAAAGAGTCAATACAGCATGGTTAATCAAGTGGTAGGTATATTTCAATGAGTTTAATTAATTAATTTAATTCCAATGAATTGAAATAATAATTAGTAACTAAATTTATCAACGAAACAGACAGTTAAATAAAATGATTTAAAGTTAGAACATAACAACTGAAGTCAGTAAATTAAATTAGGTTAAATTTTTATAAATAAAAAATTTATGAAAACATTGGTTTTTCTATTAAGGAGTTACTTGATAAGACTATAATATGTGAATAAGTTTATTTTTAAAGGACGAGGCTAAATATATAAACAAATTTCCAAATGAAGAAAAAATGTTTTAGGTGTGACTTAGTCTATTGATTGAAAATTTCTATGTCAATACGACATTTCGAAGAAGTGATGGGACGATATCGTCGACTGTTGTAGATAGAAATGTTAACTTAACCGTTAGAGTGCTGACGAGCACCATCGCGCTCGTGCGCGTTCTAACTAAATTTGTGAGCGCGATGGCGCTCGCAAAATCAGTTGCTGTTTAGCGCGCGGTAGGGTAGGTCGCTCGCACGCATCGCTAAGTTTTTATTTTTCTGCGTGTTACATAAAGTTCAAATAATAATATTATTAGTAATGACAATATAAAAAGGATCCAGGAAAAGAAAATTTTTAACCCATAATGTCGGAATACGAAAATAATTCGATTGAATGAAAATGATCGTTTTTCAAGTTGTGAAGAAAGTGATAGTGGGAGTGACATTGTGGTACGCTCACAATTTGTAATGCAAATTTTGAGTGATAGTGATAATAGTGACCGAACTGCGAAAATGACGATGTGACCTTGATTTCAGTTTTTGTTATAATTTTTGTTCACAATATATATTTCCATAATTTTCTTTGTATTTTATTATCCTTGTACAAGTTTTTATTAAGAAAACACCGAAAAATTTATTCAAATTGGATAATTTTTGGAAAAGATGCAGTTTTTTTTCGAGACAAGGGTAAATGACATGAAAACAAAAGATTTCTTTGGCACTTTTAAGTATACATGAGTAAAAAACAATGGCACTAAAACGGTTAAACCGTTGAAGTATTGAATCACTATCAATTACATCGTGAACGATCTTATGAAGAAAGGTGCAATTAGTGTGTTTGCTAATATAGAGCATAAAATAATAACTGAGTACTATTTTGTTCAATACTGCACGGTACGAAAACTAACATAAAAATATATTTTGAGTCCTTTTGATATTGTCACAGTATTTCGTAAATATATGATATATATTTTAGACCTCTACAAGGTATATTAATGTATTTATATGCCAATTAATAATAATAATAATTATTGTGAATAGTTTAATAACAATACTCTACAGTAAAGGCAGTTGAATTTGTAAAAATATACCTAAGAGTGTACTGAACTCGCATAATACACCTAAGAGTGTACGGAACGAAAAATATACCTAAGAGTGTACGGAACTCGTATAATACATTTTCCACTCTTACTTAGCATTTTTTTTGTTACTTATAGAATTGTCTAGGAATCATTTAAAAAAATTTGGTGTTTATTTTTTTATTAATGCGGACAAAACTAAAACTTAAAAAAAATTATTATGGAGATTCAAATTGAGAAGATTATCGTAAAAATATCTTGTTTACAAAAGAAACAGATGTCGCTGTTAAATATCTAAGTAGAGTTATGTTGATTAATACGCAGCCTCCATAAGGAATAGCGTCACGTCTTATATTAGAGTTATTGACCAAACTTAACAACAATTACATCAAATGGCTTAGAAAATAGCAGCATGTGACACTAAAGTAGGTAATTATTTTCTCTCCAATTAAATTTCGTTTCGTAAAATCGTCTATATTATACTATAAACAGCATTAATGACAGAATACTTATAAAAAGCCTTCTGCGATAACTAAATCATATGCAATTTATCTGGAGTACCTACAAGTTTTTGATAGTAGGTAATATATGATTACTTCTCTTAACACAAAAACTAACTTATTAAGCATTTTCTTCCGAAACTGTGCCTCAATAGAAAGCCGATTTCAATATTTATATATAACTTTTGCACAAGAGGAAATTAATGTTTTATTTACAACTTTAAATAGACAACAATTTAAAAAGAAAAACATGGGACTGCCGACAGAAGTGAAAACTTAAAACTATGAAATAACAGTGGTTTTATAAAAGTTTATAAAAATTTTAATTTTAAAATCCATAACAAAAATATAATGCAACCACCAGAAATATGTTTTACCACTCTAGTAATATAACTTCTAGGCCACTATGAAATACTCATTGCATGATGTGCAGAGGTCAAATATTAAAAATTAAAAATATCAAATTTTTAAAATTAATAAAAATATTTGTAAATAAATGCTTTGTTTTTGTTATTCAATTGTCTACATAATAATATTAACATATTTAGTACTTACTGTTATACTGCATAGTGATCCTACAATTAATAAAATAATAATTTAACTGGAACGCAATTTAAACAATGCACTGTATACACACATTGAAATTTCAGCGCAGTCAATTTAACTTGTACAGGTATACGTAGCACTAATATTACACAACACATCACCTCTATAGCTATAAATATACTGCTATTACAGCGTGTCGGTGACGCAAACTCACAAAATTTTACTTGTTCAAAAAGCGTCCAACGCGCACATCATACAGTTGGGTATAAATAATATGTTGGTGTATATGTGCACACACACACACACATATATGCTTTCACTGCTGGATACATCAAGACGCATCAAGCCATACTCATAGCTGAGATGCTACTGTTATCAGATATACTGATAACATTAGCATGTCGGTAACGCGAACCCATAAGATTTTCCCCTATCAAAAATCGCTCAACGCGCCTAAAGAAGCTTAAGCTTCAAAAATCCCTAGTATCTTTCAGACTGGTATTAATTACATTGTAATTAATTACAATGTAATTAACATTGGTTATTAATTACATTGTAATTATCGTTACTCTTATAATATGTAATCAATAATGAAACGTACTTTTTATTCATTTAATGTTAATTAGTCTTAAGTATTTGCATTGTGAATGTTCGTAATTTAGTTGCAATACAATATGTTAAAATCAATCATACTCCAGTCGCTCATATATCTATTGACGTTATTTAGTACATAGCATTTATAACAAAATAATGTGCAGCTGTTATTTGTATCTAGTAAAAAAAGCTAGCTAACAGTCACATTAGTTACGGAACGAGATGTATAAAAACGATCTGATATGCAATTTTAAACATCTGATGGACACTTGCGGAAGACTACCATCAACCCATACTTAGTTTTTAGTTATTTTCAAATCATTACGATATTAAACCTCGTGGTAATACCTTTATAATTCGTGTTTATGTGAAGCGAGAACCTCGTGTTAACGCGAATTATAATTAACTGTCCAACATTGTCGGAAGTTAAGCCAGAACCTTGCTCATCCATGAATAAAGAAGACGTTATAGGTTTTAGAAACAAAATCTGTTTTAATGAATTTATTTATCAAAACGTATATTGGAAATAAGATATATGTTAATAAAATCATAATTGTAACGAAATTTGTCGTCATAAGTACTCATAACTGCACGCACTTATCCGAGAATGCGCGAATACGCCCATATAATGTACTGCATGAATGTGACGAACTAATGCACATATATAAATACACAAACGCTCGCCCGTTCGCATACACGCACTCACGAATGTGTGAGTGCACGCACAGCCGAACACACGTAGGTATTCACTCGTGTACATACGCACATGTATAAGATTTTGCGTTTTACAATTAATTTTTTGATTCATTGTTGACACTATATATAACTGTGTCAAAGTTCATCTGCCTACGTCGCATGATCACTGAAAATATTGGCTGTGACACGGACGTAACATATGTAAATGGAATTTTAAATATTTTATATGTAATAAAAAGATATTCATATAAAATTACTTAGGTGCGCTAAATCTCTCGTCAAAACGATTTTTAATACAATTTATATAAAATATTGAGCACTAGTGTAGGGTATATCTCATGGATTTCTAAATAATATGAATGTTTCGAAAATTCAACAAAATCTTGAATAGATGCTCAATAATGACATTTAAAAAAAAAACATTGAGCCGTCACGGGACGCCTGGCAGATGTGAAACATCGTGTTCGTACAAGTAATATGCATAAAAGACAACATTATTACAGGAACTAAATATAGCATAATAAAAAATAAAGTATTACGAATTTCTTACAGAAAATGGTGACTTTATTTAATTAACATTTATTTACAATTAATACAAAAATAATAAAGCACAGGTTATGTGTACCGTAGTAAACAACAGCGTCGAACTGAGTGAGGAGGGGGTCGCGTAGTCGGTTGCGCATGGCGACACGTCGCCATACCATACACTCTACTACATATAGACTATATATATACCTTAGTATAGCGTGGCTACCCGTCACCGCGGCAAGCGTCGCCACACCAACGATCCGGTTTATACCTGCGCCTATAGATGTTTCACATAAAAAAAATACCAAACTTTTATGTCAGCGTGTTGTTGATCTTATAGTACTTTATAGTGAGTTTGCACTACAACCTAAATTTGTCAACCAAAATAACAAAATAACTACTTTACATTTTTGTTATAATAATGCTCAATTTTTAATCACCTAAATTCTGACAGCTTCGATAAATTTTTGAAAGTTGGCGGAAAACATCTTACCTTTCCTAATCCTAGTCCCTGCTACGTTTTACTTCCTTTTTCCCTGTTATATAAACAATTATTTATCACTATAAAACGCAAAATATACATGCGTATCCGATTATATAAATAAATAGCAGATAACATAAAGTATATTACTATTAATAAGAACCACCTTAAATAAGTAATACTTTCGATGAAGCAAGAATTTACAGAAATATTGATAGAGTTTTCCTAATTACCAAATCGAATTTGCCATTCTTAAGAGTATGTTATTTAAAAGTACATTTCTATATACGTGAAGAATAAGTAAAATATTTTAATGCAGTATTCACACAATGCAGTTTCCTTACAATAAATAAATTATCAACAATTTATTGACGAGATGATTAGGAATAGATCAAATGGAGAAATTGCGGATTAAATTTATTTTTGGTTCTGAGTTCAGCGGAGAATTCAATGTAAATGTTTTGTACTTAAGCTAATAATACACTTTACGACTACAGATTAAGCTAATAATACACTTTACGACTACAGATATTTACGACTATCTACATGTTTTTTATTTAAATATACCATAAAGACTTCTAGAAATTTTTTGAAAATAATTTTAAAATAACAGTTTCGTGAATATAAATTAACTGTGTTACCTTGGCTGTAATAATTTGCACTCCTTCATTCATTTATGAAAAGTACCGACTAACCAGCCACAAGCAGAATACTTAAACCTATTTTTATGAATATTACTACATAATGACGAGGCTGGCTAGCGACATATGGCTTTCTCACGTTTAATGCATACCGCTTGCTATTCATCTCAACAGCCCCTATGCCACTTGCATGCCGGTAATAATCTGTTTGCTGCATGTAGATTATTCAAGAATACCTCTTGACCTTCGGAGCAAACAAGTTTTATTTGCTGTCACTAAGAAACGTGTGGCGCCGACGATAGTCAAAAGCATTACGTCTGTGGGAGCCTTGTTTTTATAGCAAAGGTAACTTATTCTATTGCAATATTATGGACGCTTTTGGTCCAAATATTCTTTTAAAACATTCCGGCATATTAAGTATAATTCGGGACGACACGGCATAGATTTTTCTTATTTTATATAACCTGATTTTGATACAATTAAAACGATGATATTAATAGTAAAACCTTTCCAGATTTTAAAACCTTTGAAACACCAGCGATAAAACATTAACTTCTAATTAAAAAAAAAAAACTGCATGAAATCATATTTAGAAAACCTCTGTCAATGTTATTTTTAAGTAGACCAATATTTATTAATATTTGATAAATAGAAACAAAACAAAGACATTTTAAAAAAAAATTGAAATGTTAAAAAAGACATTCTAGAATTCTGAATTGAACAAATCCAATAACGAGTTAAACATATTTAACTCACCATTTATGGGGGATTGCAAATTCAGGGCACTATTTAACATTGATCGCAAATATTGCGCACGACCTATCAGTGATTACAAACGTATGGTAAGAAATTGCAGCGAACCAGATGATATAAATATTAATAGGATTTTTATTTAAAAATCTTTGAAAATAAGAAATAAAACATAAATCTCAAAGTAAAATAAACGTTTAAAATCAAATTTAAAAGACCACCGTCAATATTATAATTATAGAGATCTGCATTTATTAACCTTTGAAAATTAGCAACGAAACACAGATCGTTTTAAAATTAAATTGAAATATTAAAGAAAATAATTCTAAAGTCCTGAATCGAACAACACCAATAACGAGTTGAGGACATTCATGACACGATTTACCGGGCATCGTAAGTTCAGAGCACAATTTATGATGTATCGCAAATATGGCGCACAAGATATCAGGGATTGCAAACATATGGTAAAAAAATACAGCGCACCAGTTATCGGCGATCGCAAACTCAGCATATCATTTATCGGGGATTGCAAATTTAGGGCAAGAGTTATCGGGAATTGCAAACGAATCGTAGGTGAGTAAATACAGCGTACAAGTTATCGGATATTGTAAACATGTGGTAAGCAAACTTAGTGTTAGTGTAACTCCATTCCTTTGATATAAAAACAACATTATTCTCAGCACCGATCGCTTATCATCAATCGCTTATCTCAATCTCAGCACCGATTGCTTATCATCAATCTCAACGCCGATCTCCTCACTTGCTGGGTGTTATCTTTAACCAAGTCTTAAATGAAAAGTGAGCGGTACATATAATGATAGCATCCGTAACTTTTAAAGTAGAAAAATCGAATGATTTTTTCTGTATTTTCCCCAAAGTAAAAAGTAAGTTACATCAAACGCAAACCAAACAAAAGTGGATCAAAGAGTGTTCGTTCCAACTTATGATGAATTAGAGTTTAACAGAGCTTTAATGTAGTTTTAATTCCCAATTCCAAACCTGTAGTGTTCATTGTAGGGAATTACTTTAATAAGTGAAGAAAAAATCTATTTTGAAAATGTTCCAAATAAATCGACAATATTTTTTTACACGTCTGTTCAATACACCAAGTCATATCTCACTAAACACTTAAACGTTTACATGCCAGTACTTAGGTAAGGTTCACATTAAAAGACAAAGACATCGTCCGCGCCTCACGTCACTAAGTGGCGCGCTGCTATTGGTCGACGTCGGTTGACAAATGGGCGACAAATTGACGCAGGCAGCCAATCAGAAGCGTCTTCCGATAGCGTGATGCGATAAGGAAGCTGAACGTTCATATTTGAAATGAATGAATGCGGTGTATTCATGTGATTATTCAGTTTAAATAAGGACAGTTTAAAGGATTAGCAAATAATGGTTTATTTGCTGCCATTGTGAGTTACCAGCATTTATGAATTTATATGGACGAGTATTTATTTAGCAAGGGAAAGTTTTCGTTTATAATCTTTTCCGTTTGAAAAAAATTTCGAAGTTAGATTCCGAAATATCGTTTCGCGTCGCGTTGTGTCGTCATTTCCTGTTACGAGACAAGAAATTTGTGCCTCTTAATTAAGTAATTTAAGAATGTTGATAATTTTTCAAAATTTTGTCAAGAGTATGTACTACAAAAGTGTCTCCTCCATATGATTTTACTTACCTACACTTTAGTGGTATACATCTTTGAAGGTTGACCTAGAGAAAACTGGGTAAAATACCACTTAAATAAGAATATTTTTAGCTTACAATAGTTACCAATTTCTGTATAACATCCAACAAGATATACTCTTTATAGAATATTATCAAAATCGTCTTTCAGTTTCGGCATAAAACTATGGATATTTCGTCGTAAACTGTAAACTGAATCTATTTTTACAGAAAGCTCATCAAACGTTATATATGTGCATTAATATCACCCTATCCAACAGTTATTTGCAATTGATTGATGATGTCTGACTGTTCTATTCATCTGTTGATTACAACTGACTGATGAAGTCCAATAATTCTAATTAAGTGTTAATTACAATTGATCGATGGAGTTAGTAGTATTTTAGGAGTTAGTAGTTTTTTGTTTAAAATTAACTAATTTCTAATAAATTTTAATTTTTTGTTATTATTCGAATTCATCAAAATAGTACCTACATTAAACACGGAAATCGACGAAAGTATATACCACATTCATAACAGCTATTCTCGATGACTCTATTAGACCTTGATGCATTGGTATTGAGAATAGCTATTATATACGTAGAGAGTTACAACCTTTTTAAAATGGATCCTTCTCTTTTATTTGAAATTTAAAACTTAGTTTTATCTCTATATTAGCGACCCGCCTCGGCTTCGAACGGGTGCAATGTAGGTACTAATGTGGTGTAATTGAGAAGGGATTAATAATATTACTGTCATTTATGTGCCCCCGCCGCCCGCCACCGCCGCCGTCCGTATACGGCATCGGTATACTGATTTTTAATACTGATTTTTGGTAATTTTAAATCATTGATATCTTATAAAATATTAATGATAATGATTTGCTGTAAAGAGCAGATTTTATCTACATTAAATGTCCAACGGAACCAACTAAACAACTAAGTATTTAATTAAATAAAGATTAATATAATATTTATTATAATAACTTCGAAAGTATAACCCACAAAAAAATTAATAAAAATGGTCAGTGTAGATATCCGTAGGATATAGACAGATATGCTATCGCTGACTTTTTTGTAGATATTTTTAAAATACACAATTCCTTTGTAATATTTGATATATCGTTTAACATTTGATATATTTCGTAAAGTTTAGTCAGCGTTGGCAATTAAAGCGCCCAAAATTTTACTGTTTTATTACGAAATATTGACTTTTTTTTATTTCCTGTAAATATAACATAAATGTGTTACACATATAAACCTTCCTGAAGAAATTATCTGAATTATAGTGAAAACCGCATCAAAATCTGTTACGTAATTTAAACAATCTAAGCTTACAGAGGGACAGATAGATGCGGGAAGCGATTTTGTTTTATACTATGTAAGGATTTGTTACATAATAGATTAAAAAGAATGAAATAAAAGTGTATCTCCATTAAATAAAATTTTAATGTACATTTAACTAGTAGTTTCGTATGATTCTGTTTCTTACTACATGAAACTCTTACAATTTCAGATTGGCCTTTGGTTGGTTTAGTGGTTCGGTTCATCTGTCTCAGCTTAACGGTTTCTACAATTTTAGACCCAAGTTTAGTATGGAGATCTCAATTAAAACGTAGCAAAATATATTTTTTTTAATGCAATTTCCCATACATGCAAAGTGACAGCCAAACATTTTAAGGGGCATCATTGGATAGTCTTTTAAAATAAAATTGATAATCCATTAACCGTTTTTTCATTTTGAGCACCGTTTGCAAAATATTAAGCCTCATCAGTGAAACATTAAATTCCGTTTGCATAATATTAAGCCTCATTTTCAAAATATTAAGTCCCGTTGGCGAAATATTAAGCATCGTTTGCAAAATATTAAGCCCTATTAGTGAAAAATTAAATTCCGTTTGCACAATATTAAGCCCCATTTGCAAAATTTAAGTCTCGTTGGCGAAATATTAAGCACCGTTTGCAAAATATTAAGCCCTATTAGTGAAACCTTAAATTCCGTTTGCATAATATTAAGCCTCATTTGCAAATTATTAAGCCTCATTTGTAAAATATTTAGCATCGTTTGTGAAATATTAAGCCCTATTCGAAAAATATTGATTCCGGTTTGGAAAGTATTAGTCTTCTAAGTGACGTGCTATGTTATTTTTCTATCTATTTTTCCCTCTGATAACTCCTACAATTTTACCCTCAAATTTTTCAATCAAAGTTTAAATTAAATTATTTCATTTAACTTACTCCAGTGATTTCAGAAAACTTCAATAATTATGGAACCCTACTTTCTGTTAGTTTATAAACGTATTATACTAGTTTCTTTTTAAATACGTTGAAATAATTAAAAAAAATATTCTACAATTACGGGTCGTGTCTAGAACTTAAAATTTGAATTTAATTTAATATTAATATAAATTTAAAATAATATAAGTTCTAGATTTTTCATATCATTGGCGTACTATTTACTTACTTTTGTCAAACTACTTTATAAAGAAACATGTTTATGTTAACAATTAGTATAAATAATTGTTAACATAACTAAAACTTATAGTTTAATAATTTATATACATATGTATATGGGCTCGCTTCTTTTTTTCCTTTGAAAAACTTATAACAGTGTGTCCTTGATTTATAGAATATTGAATATATTTGGCGTTAATTTTGTAGAAATTCATTATTCACAATTAAATGAAACTACGTGATGTAGTATTATTTCTACTTTCTTTAAGTTCTTTATCACGACCTAGGTTTCGTTATATTACAACATATTATTATTTATTGTTATTTTTTATGAATAGTACGTATGGCGGACTTATTGCTTAATGAGCAATCTCTTTCAGTCAACCATAACAATTTGTATTGAAATGTAGTTGGTACTGTAAGAGATTTTACAATGAGAATTCTTCATAGCACATTAGACAAAAAAAATACAAAATTAAATAAAAATAGAAAACAAAATATTGTCATGATTTGGGATGGGACAGGCAGGAAAGGGCAAGTACACAAAGGAAAAGGTTTCAGGAGATGCAGAACTTTTTCACTCGATCTTTGAAAATATTTAGAGACGACATTTGAGAAGTGACCTGTATTCAGAAATGTGATCATATTTTCTGAGGCCGAAGATATACCGAATGCATAAATTTAGGCTATTAGCAAAGATCTTTACTAATAGCCCACCTAAAGATGTAGTAATACAACGAAACCTAGGTCGTGGTAAAGAACTTAAAGAAAGTAGAAATAAGACCACATCACGTAGTTTCATTTAATTGTGAATTATAGAAGTTAGGTCTAAAATAAACCTATTCGTACCAATTTTATTAGAGCTTATTTTCACATACGCATTTAAAAATCGTTTTTAGTTTTTAATGAATTCTTACATTAGACTATGCGAGAATATTTTGAATCTGATTCATCTATGACTATTCTTCATCATTTTATTTATTATTTTAAACTCTTCTCTTCTTCATCATTTTATTTATTATTATCTTCTTATTCTTCATCATTTTATTTATTATTTAAAATCTATTTTTTATCATTTTATTTATTATTTTAAAATCAACTTCTTCACCATCCTTTTAACTTCCTCGGTCAAATCATCTCAACGTTTGTTCGAGACTTTGGTTTTTAGAAATATTACTGAGATATTTTAGAATTTAAAAACTGTATTCATTTTAAACTTACCTTTCGAGTTTGTTTTAATGATAGGAATGATATCTGTACAACACATAATACATTACAACTTTTAAGGGATTTTATTCCTATGAACGTGAAATACTGTGACCACTGCAAATATGTATTATATTTCTCCAAAAAATAAAATATATGCATTATTTATTGCAAAACAAAATTTATAAAACCCGTTTTTGGTTAGCTCGTTCATTACAGATTGTTTTAATATCGGAATACTAATTGTACAGTCCATAAATAAATTCAAATGTGCCAATATATATTTCATTATTCTACAGCTTAGGGTCACAAGAATCTGATTTGTTTTCGCGCAGGAACAAAATTTCAATCCGAAGGACGAATTACTTCTATTAAAAATATAGGTAAGTAAATTGAATATTACAGGGTTGTTCTGTATATATACAGTATAATTGTTTCTATTATGTCAATTGACATATTGGTCAACATTACGTTCGGTTTAATACGACTTGATGTATTCCGTGTTTACTCCATTTACAGGCCTGCACTGGAAATTCGCGTCAGAGGGGCCGCGTGGTTACGCGGTTATGTCCCCACCGTTACCCTGACGTACAGATGTCTAGGGATGGCCTCGAGCATGCGTGTGAATCGCCAGCGGGCTCCTGTTTTGGACACGAGTTAAAATAGGGATGGCGCATTCACTATGGTCGACAAAAATATTAATACAAAAAATACATCACAATGAATGGAACATCTTTGGAATTTATATTTTTCCCATTTTTATTGTTCATTTAAATATTTATTTTAGAAATATCCTGTGCAAAGGTTTATATTTATTATGTTTTACTCAGTCAGGTAAAAGCTTGAGCACTATTAGAAATTTCACGATATATGGCTACATTAAAATTCTACATTTGGGTGAATTAGTAAGTTTCAACGTTTTGCTATTTATATCGCGTATTATTACGAGTACTTTCGTAAAAAAAATCGGCGCCACATTTTTTTTACTAGGTTTCTTTGACAGTTTTTTTGGATAATTTGGGAGATGACTAAAATGTTAGGCAGTAGGCATAAAGTGATCGAAATATTTCATTTGAACTCCATTCAGATTTAATAGTTCCACAGTGTCTAAATTCAAAATGTAACAGGTATTTACCTACGCTTCTGAATCAGAAAAGTTTTTTTTTAACTGTTTACAGCTTTGTATTTATAATAATAATACAAAAAAAAATAATTTCCAGAATGTCGTTAAAGGTGACTAAACTAATTGTAGTAATAGAGAAGCTTAAGACGTTTTCACGGGTAACTTGAGGCCTTATTTAGCACACCTTAAGTATTATTTGTTAACAAAAATAATATATCGTAATATTTAACCTACAAAATATCAAAAACAGTTCTCACTATCAGGCAGATACTCGTTAATGTATTTATTATTTCAATGAGTGCTTCCTGAAATGAAATTCAGTAAGTGCTTAATCTTAAATTTCTACTTTATTCAATACCTTTTCATTAGGTACAAAGAAAAACAAATATGCACGCACACACACACACACACACACCTTATTTTCTGATACAGAAATGTCGGTACTAAATCGTAAATATTTTTGTATCAAACAATTTTGCAATAGGTGAGACAAAAGAAGCAATAATAAATATTGAAAATTTTATGGCACTTTATACAAATAAACTCTATTAGGAATGAAGACTTGGACTAATAAAAAGACCATCGAATGATCTTTTTACATAATTCTGCATCACCTTTGGGTTTGGTTTATTTTATTTTTTAATATTTCCAAGTTTGAAATACTTATTGACTTAAAACAAAACAAAAAAAAAAAAATATATATATATATATATATGTGTGTATATGTGTGTGTGTGTGTGTGTGTGTGTGTGCGTACACAGATATCTAGATATTAAACGTATTAAATACCCATAATAACAAGTTATCTATATCATGCACGTTTTTGTTAACAGATATATATATATTTCTAGTGAGTATTTCTATAAATTGAATCCAGTCAGCGCTTAATTTTAAATTTCACTTTTTATAATGCCTCTTTATCACTTGTCAAGAGTCTCTTTTTGGTGAAACACAATACGGAAATCGGATGAATTTTCCAGCAATGAAGCTGTCTATCTTAATGTACTTATGTACATTTTTCAAATGTTATTTAATATAATTCTTTGAGATATAGACATGATAATAAAAGCATTGTTTAAACTGTTCTAAGCAGGAGTCCGACCCATGTTCTTTAACTACCTGCCACAATTAAGTTTAATTGAATATACAAACCCGGCTTCCGCTATTGTGTTTGAAACATATAAATGCTGTTGGATATTCCTAAGAGTTAATCTTTGCTAATAGCTCACCTGAAGATGTTGTAATACAACGAAAGCCAGGTCGCGGTAAAGAACTTAAAGACAGTACAAATAATACTACATCACGTAGTTTCATTTAATTGTGCATTTTGAATATTCATGTTGATACTATTATTTATTTATTTGTCAACGTTTATGCATAATACATATGACATACTTATTACTACACGAGCAATCTTTTCCAGTCAACCATACTAGTTGGTACTGAAATTTAGTCGGTAGACTGTAAGAAATTTTACAATGAAAATTATTTATAGGACCTACATTAGACAAACAAAATTATGGTGTTATACTTTATATACAAGTATCGAAATTCGACTTACGTCATGTTCAGTCATAAGGGCTTTACCACTGCGCTAAGCAGTGACGAAATAAATGTATACTTATTAACACTGCCGCTTTTCATTCGGTCACACGAGGCCTAGCGCCGACTATAACCGATGTCGAACCATACAGATATACCGCCGAGAATACCTAAAGCGAGTTACGCTTGGCGTGAAGTGAAATCGCAAATCTTTTCCCATTAAACAATTTTGTACTAGGTGAGCCAAAAGAAGTTTTCACTTTAATAATACATATTGAAATATATTATGGCACTCCATACAAATAAACTCGGTTAGAAATAAAGACTTGCAGTGATTAGAGAAGACCAATGAATGCTCTTAGTATATAATTTTATTTTGGCTTTGACTTTGGTTTATGTTATTTTTTTTTTAATATTTTCAAGATTAAAATACTTATTTGACTTAAAGTGCCAAATTTGGATTGATTGAAAATTAATTTTAATGTATTGCTTGCGGTGATTTATGTGTGGTGCTACTTTATTTCGACGCATGCAAGTATTCTGTAGTTACACACGTGCAAGTATTCTGTAGTTAACATCTGTTTTCGTGAGTTTTCTTTATATTTTCTTCCTTTCACCTCTTTATAATAACATTGTTTCGTTAAACGTTTGTCATAAAGTGTTTCGTATTTAAGAACAAAACTTGTTTGTATCACTTTATAAATCTACGAGCACCGCGTTTCTTAGAGTTGACAACCCTATTCTGTTCGTTATAAACATACCTACTATTATTATGGATTTTTATTCCAACGAGTACCTACACACAGGGCAAACTCATACCCGAGGGCATGTGCGTTACCGACTTTTAATGCGGGGATGTTACGTATTGTATTTCTGCGCTTACGTACATATTTTGATAACATATTAAACAGCTACATAGGCGCTTATAAAAGTGATGGGATTTACCTAGGTGGAAGTAGAAATGGTTTATGTTACATGATATGACGCGGGACTTCGTCCCCGTGGATATGTTCGTATTACACGGGCGAGAATATCTTCAAATTTATTTGATATTTGGGATAATCATTAATGCAAACTTCAGCTAAGTATCTATAAAAATACAGAATGTTTTTTTATGGAATATATTATAGAGTTTGATAGGATTTTTTTAGTGCCACCTTATATTAAATAGACGTAGTTTACGCAAATAAAAACGCGGTATTTGGTGTCATTACAATTGATGTCGGGTGAAAATGGACTTTTCAATTTCCAATCTCAATCCATGGATTTTCTATCTAAAGTAGCTATAGCTAAGTATTCTAAAGTAGGTTATGCTCGTTAACAATTTCCGTATTTCCGTGCTTTATTTGTACTGCTGTTTTATTGGGCGTATTTCAATTATTTGGTCCACGTTCAAAAGGGATAAGGGAAATCGCGTCGCAAGGTTTTTTGATTACATAATTGCTGTATTATTTCACAAGGATGCTGCTGCATATTATCCTAATTTTTTCTTTGTTATTGTAAGTATAATGTCTTATTTAATTCTATTTACCTATTTGCTATATTCTTGCATGTTTACTATTCTTCGATAAGAAATCTGTCGCATTTTCTTTTAATTACCTACTCGCTATACAATAGATATGAGAATACTATCGTGCGTTCTTCTAATTCCCTACTTGCTATAGGGTTTTATAAGAAATATGTCATTACCTCCTACATATGTTTCTGGAAAAGTACTGGAAACGTAACTATAAATTAATGAGCATCGAGCATCAGTTAAAATGTTTTTATCCCATACTATATTTTATTTCCGTTATTTCAGTAAAATAAAACATAAAATTTATCTTAACTATAATAATAAACATAGACAATTAAATGAAACTACGTGATGTAGTATTATTTGTACTTTCTTTAAGTTTTTTACCACGACCTAGGTTTCATTGTATTACAACATCTTCAGGTGGGCTATTAGCAAAGATGATATCTTTGCTAATAGCCCTCTTGAAAATGTTGTAATACAGCGAAATCTAGGTCGTGGTAAAGAACTTAAAGAAAGAAATAATACTACATCACGTAGTTTCATTTAATTATGAATAATGAATTTCTACAAAATTAATGCCAAATATATTCAATAAATATAGAATTTTAATACTTAATAACTCACGTAAAACCCTAAGGATTTTTCGTATTTAAGAACTTTCCTCTGATAAAGGACATCAACGCGGTCCGATAACTGTTTCAATTTAATATCGTGACGGCCTAAATATCATGTAACTAATAACTCACACATTAACCCCGAAAAAGATACACGCCGAAAGAATGTCCTAAAAAAATATATCTTTTTTAATCTTTAACATTAGGCAAATGTAAAAAAAACGTAAAGACAAAAATATTTATTCATTAAAATACTTAGTCGTAGTGAAAAGATTGAAGTCTTAGTTAGTCTGAAAACACTTAGTCATAGTGATAATCGAACATGAAAAATTATATTAGTCTCTTCTTGGGCAGGTGATGCTTCTCATTACCATAATACATATATTAGTAAGCATCATGACTTTGTTTTGAGTTCAAATCAACTCTTGTTATTTTCCTGTTGTAAAAAATAGTTTAAAATCATTAGTTTTTAAGAGTCGTTGATTAAAGGTTGTTAAAGATGGATCCTAATCTATTAATAAGACGTTGGCTATGTTAGTAATTATATTACTTTTTGTTATTTGTTTAAAGGTAATATTTTCCAATGAAAATTCTAATTTTGTTTTGTACTCCTAACATAGATTCATAATTTATTGCGCTACCGTTCGTACTGGTAAAATTACGAAATCTACGATATTTTAACCAAGCTAATGTTAAAAATGTTTTGGTAACTTGCAGTAATGATCGGTACAGTTTGCTACTTCTGGTTTTGATGGTATCTCTATAATCCAATGATTAAGTAAATATTTATGTCATATTTTTATTAAAATAGGTATGTTATACCCGTGTATTATACTTGCGTACATCGGCGTTTCTTTTTTTTCAAATGGCATATTAATGGAAAGAGCAAATTGTACGAATTTGTATATATATATATATATATATATATATATATATATATATGTGTGTGTGTGTATGTGTATGTATATATATGTACAAATATATATATTTATATAGCAATTTTAAACATCATACTAGATCTGGTATTTTACGAAAAATCGGAATGCACAGCCGATGAATGTTTTTTAAGAAGGAAAATTTGTAACAAACCTTCGTTTTATTAATATAGCAAATGATTAATTAACGCAAATGTAGATAAGATGACTTTACAAAAATTTATGTGAAACACTTAACGTTATATAACGTCAAAACTTCGAAAAGTAAGAAGTTTGACATTTGCATGATGCAGGAAAGAAAGCTACAAAGCAACTGCGACTCACGATCCAATTCGCAGACCTCAACTCCTATATAGTATTAAATATACCCTCTCCCTTCCTTTAGGCCCCTTCGTCTCTCTTCGCCCCGCGGCGGGGGTAACCGCCCCCCGTGTGTCAGTCGCACACCCCCAATACGGGTCACTGTGCCACGGGGGTCGGCCCGTGATTGCAGACCTCGTTTACTGTGTGGGCTTAGAGTTTGATGGTGTTTTAGTTGACGATTTATTTGGTATGTTATATTCACTTTAATATACGTACAATATCAGTAGGTATGACATGAAAACTCGGATGGTGTGAGCAGAAGCGACTCGTTCTAAGGAGCGCTGGTACAGTGAACTCCCACAAAAAATATTAAGAAAAGTATAATGTATGAACCACTTATATATTTACGTATGCTAGTATTTATTTTTATTACTTTTAAAAGATAAGTGTATTTTTTTTCAATCATTATTAATTTAACTGTGAGAGAAACTTAAAATTCTCAGTGAGTGGAGCGCACAGACAGACGCTCCTATGGACGAAAGTGTAAATTCAATGAGAGTGAAAAAGAGAGTTCGCTGTCTGCCTAGCACGTGAGACAAAAGAATTGTATGATAAATTAGACAAATTTGAAGCGGTGATCTTATGACTTATGTCACAATGCGCATGCGCGACTATATTACCCGACTATATTAGTCGTGCATCTTTCTCTCTTACTCAAATATTGCCAGTGTCATGTAAACAAAACAAATATATTTTTACAAATATGTCGGTGTTAATACTTATTGCAATTTGCAATTATTTTCTCTAATTAATATTTCATAGATTTGTTGTATTTTTAGCATTCTTGTATGTTTAAAATGGAAGAATATATCTAATGTTCGAATTATATAAAACGTGAAAAGACTTTTAAAAAAAGACTGAAAATAAAACCAAAGGGGTCACCACGACATCAAATTGATTTATCTGAAAAATGTTGTTCCAAAACAAAAACGTACACTCATGTTTTTAAAAATGAACGGTACGATAAAACGCCGTGGTTATGTGATTGTGAAGAAATTAATAAGTTGTCCTGTTAAAATGTATTTGATAAAAGTTTGTATAAATTAATAAGTCTACACAAAATTAATAGATATTTTTTTTAATAATAGATATTTTTTTATTTGTAAGTAAATGGTGTGCAAAATATTATTTTTTCTTTATTTTTCTCAGCGAACTTCCAATGAGAGCTTCCAAGAGCTGCCTCTGGGTATGAGGCGTCATGCAAAAAACAACGAAGAAAATAAAGTTCAGAATTGTTTTGATTGACAATGATTAGATAGATAAGATAGAATATTAAATTCAGAAATACGATAGAGGTTACGCAGTATTGGAAAGAAGGACAAGTTGATCTAATAGCCACAATGGAATAAGGTCGATGGACTAAAAAACGCTTAAATAAAGACCACCTGCATATACAAGAGATAGGAACCAACCTTCAAAGTGATGAACAGATGACGTAATGCTGGATTGTTTCCATTGAATAAATACAGCTTAAGACCTTCAAGAGTAGAGAAAAATGCAGCAGATATGTTTCGAAAGAGATAAATACTCTATAGCTGTGTATTTGCGATGAATAGGTAGATGTGTACATACGTGCATTGCAGATTTAACAGTAATTTTAATAGTGTATTAAATAAATACTTTTATACATACTTAAACTTCGAATTAGTTACAAAGTAAAATTTAGCCTTGTCGTCAACTTATTAGTGATAAAATGACATTTGACCTATGTTGTGGGATTGTGGGGAAGAGTGCAATAGGTCTATATCCGAATGGATAAAATGTTCCATATATTTACGTTTGCGATGAATGGGTGGATACCTATGTACGGACAGTGCACATTTAACAATTATTTTATTAATATTTTAACTATAAATGTCTAGATAGCTGTTTAAATTTCGAATTAGTCCAAGAAGTAGTAGAAATAGTAGAAGAAAGAAATTATATTTGGCCTTACCTTCAACTAATTAGCGACAAAATTACATTTGGCTCTATAAAATTGTGGGAATAAATGCTGTAGGCCTATGTTCAAAGTGACAAAATGTTCCATATATTTATGTTTGCGATGAATGGGTGAATATCTACGTACGTACAGTGCATATTTAACAATTAGTTTGTTAATATTTTAACTGTACATGCCTAAATAGCTGTTTAAACTTCGAATTAGTCACAAACGTACATTAGGCCCTAATTCAGTATGTGAAAGAAATTTATGTACATAAATTGATTTAAGCGGTAAATATAATTTATATATCTGCACTTAATTATTTTGAACAAAAAATAAGGAAAGAACAAAAAATATAATAAAATTCATAACCATGATACAAAACAAAAAAAAAACTAATTTCATAAGCGTGCATAGGTATATTATATTCTTAATATGTCAAAAACTGTTAATCTAATGAAATACGTAGGTAATATATTTTTGAAAAAAAAAACAGTACCTTTCTTTATGTTTCGCCATTGCCTAAGTAATTGAAAATAAACTTTTAACCGACATTGGCATTAGTTCTGTGTTATTGTCAAAATTAATACCTTTTTGCTCTTTTCGAGTTTTAAATGGCTTTTCTCGACGAACCTGTTACTTGTGCAAGTTGCATACATTAGTATATCAGATCTAAGTTTTGAGGATGTACAATTTATACATTGTTTCATCTTGCTAGTTCAAAGAATTCCACAGAAAAAGCCTTCATTAACTATTACGAAAAATAAAAAAATTCATTTTCTTCATAAAAAGCATAAGGTTTGTCAATAGTCTGACTGACTATTTGAATAAAACTTTTTAGAAGTTTGTTTATTCTTTTCCTAGTCTTTATTCTCGGCTAGCCTCCTTTACGTTAATATAATATCTACCTATCTTTTTGGCTGTAAATATAGCACCAGTTTCTAAATTTTTCTAAATATAAAATATTTTGTTTGTTTGATGTATTTTATTGGATTTAAAAAAAAATTAATATTTCCATTATAGTCGAGTAAAATCAATCATAGAAACATAAATTTAATATCTTTGGTTAAAATTATGATTGACGAATGTAATAGGATTACAAAAAACTGTTTATATGGCTTATGACAGCGAACCTATCAATATTGTATATTAATTACGTAGCCAGTATTAAAAATTTAACAACCTATTTACTAGCCCAGTTTCAGAAAAAAAAATTTACTGCGGCCATAAAGGACGATAAGAAGTAACGTCATTACCATTAAAAAAAATTCTTGCGGCGGATCATTTGGTAATTGCCAGCTAATTTGTCAAATTTGCCGAGTCAAACGTTTATTATGATATAATAGTTTCTGACAAATCATCTCCGAATCATAAATACCCACAATTCGCGTCCACCTGTTCTCTCGGACTCAAATCGTCTCCGGCTAATTATCCATCTCTCTCTCCGGCTAAACGCTTTCATCTGTCCGCGCGGACGCAGCATCCAAACCCGGGACCGATTCTTCAACACCTATTTAGGCAGTAATAACATTTCGGCTGTTTTTTTAGAAAATTAAACAAGAAAAAAACACCTTTCAAATCGTCTTTCATTCTAGTATTCTTCTGAAATTTAGTGTCTTAAAAATTATTCAATGATTGAAATTGATTTGAATTATTTGCTTAATTGTGATCTTTGTGATCTTTTTTATCAAATTCAACGATAAACGAGATGAATTTTCCTTATGCCAACGTGATGTTTTTCAGAATTCCAGATTTACTAGTAAATCCTTAAAATATATGTGGTGACTTGAACCTTTGCATAAGCGACAATGATAACATCATAATATTTTTGGATGATGAAAAATTTAATAACTTTAATAGAGCATAATGGTTGGAGAAATGATAAAGTTTTGATGTATTAAAAACTTTAGAGAATTAGGTATAGTATATGCAGGCTGTCCGGGAATAAGTAGCGGACAAAGAAGGATGTTATTCTTTGACTGAAAAATAGTTGATTGTCATTCGAACAAAATGTAAAAGATAACTTTTTTTCGAAAATTGAAAATATTATTCATAATTATTTCTGCCTTTTTTCGTACACACGATACTTGCCCACATTGTTCAGCGCCCTTCGGGGGAATAACCCGCGAAGAGCTGCGAAGATATCGCCATTGCGGATAAGCACTGCACTCCGGGCAAGTATTGGGTGTGATAAAAAGAGTTATTTGCAATATTTTTATTACACTCAATCAGAAAAAAAGGCGTGTTTTATGTATTATTTCAACGACAATTTATTCCCTTATTGTGAACGAATAGCGTCTTTCTTTGTCCAACATCTGTTCCCGCTGAAATCAAAAGTAAACGTCCATGAAATCAAAGGTACCAAGAGTGAAATTTTATGTTAAGCGTAATTTAAGTTTAAGCTATAAGTGCTTAGGACAAGTGTTATTTCTACAACTTTTGGTAGATAGTTTAGTCAGTGTTGGCATTCACAGTAAAGCACAGAAGATAAATTGAAATATACTAGGTAAGAAACTCGGAGCATGCCTCTTAATTTAAACACACAATGAGTTAGATACACTTAACGAAAAGTTTTTCTCCTATAGGGGACGTGCAACATGCCATCAATTCTCTCTGGTTATAAATAAATGGAAACTTAAGTTTGAAATATTTACAAATTTTCATTTTATTTAATAAAGTATTATTTAAGTTCACTTCTAAAGTTATGACTATTGAATATCTGTTTTTTAAGCGTCATTACCACATATGGTCAAACAAGTTATGAAAATTAATTTGGAAAATTAAAAATTAAACTTGAGGTTGAAAGGTTTACTTTACTATTTCAACAGGTGTATTATGTATAATGTATTATGTATTCGTCCGAGTTCGTCCGAGTGTAATTCAGTGTAAGCGAAGTTATTAGGAATGTTTGTGTTTTTTTATTTATTTTATTCTTTCATAAAGTTTAATAAAAACGCTAAAAGATAGCGTTTGACCATATCGTAATATATCTAAAAGTAGTTTGCCGACTTTTCATCAATTTATCATTCAAGTCAAAATGCATGCGTTCGCTGACTAAATATGTGTCGTCTCTCTTATCGCGTGTTTAGTCCTATGTTCTATCCTTTTTACGTTAGCACCTTTTTTATCTAGTAACATACGGATCGGTTTGAGTAAGTTAGATTCGCTCCGAATTTTTCCTTGAACCGATTTTTGTGGAATACATTAATTATCATCTGGTCTATTTTTTAGTTATCATTGGTTATCAATCGTCTGTTTTGCGCCTAATTATGTTACACATTTGTTTATGGATTGACTATATTGTGTTATTTCTTCAATTACTGCTTACTTCCTTATAATTGTGAATTAATCATTTTTATATGTCGATAAATAAATAAATATATGGGTAAATAAATCAGTAATTCTTTACAATTAATTACTAACTATATCACTGTAGCGTAACTATTCTGAGTACAATATTATAACGAAGTGCCACATGAAGATGACGTGAGTATAATTTGAGACTTGCGTGACACTTTTCAACATAGTAATTAATACGAATCAACATAGTAATGTTAATTATTTAGATATACCAGCGATTCTAAATTTAAAATAGCACCTATTGTCGGCGCTAAATATCATATTGAACATATCGCAATAAAATTTGCTATTAAAGTTTTGCTGTATTCCTTGGTTATTTATTTGTTTCAAAGTAATCATAGTCAATAAATAAGCAATCTTTTATACGCCAAAACATACAGACGACCCGCTGATATATATTATAATGGTCTTTATCAAATAAAAAATATGGTCCACAATTAAATGAAACTACGTGATGTAGTATTATTTCTACTATCTTTAACTTCTTTACCACGACCTAGGTTTCGTTGTATTACAACATCTTCAGGTGGGATATTAGCAAAGATCTTCGTTATCTTTGCTAATATCCCACCTGAACATGTTGTAATACAACGAAACCTAGGTCGTGGTAAAGAAGTTAAAGATAGTAGAAATAATACTACATCACGTAGTTTCATTTAATTGTGAATAATGAATTTCTACAAAATTAACGCCAAATATATTCAATATTTAAAAAATATGGTACTCGAAAAGAACAAAGCTTTAGTACTATTAAAACATAATATGAACTTATATGTGTTTCTTCATTTTTCGGTATGTCAATGATCAACGTCTAAGTGTGGAAGTTTCTTGACAACATTCACATGGAAATCAGTATCAGCTTCAACCAGCTTTTCTGAATGAATTGTCCTTAAGATTAAAAATTTCTTATTGATTTTGAATAGACTACCTTAGTTCCGATTTTAAGGTTGCAAAAGTTTCTTTCAATACTCTACCCATTGCATCAAAGCACTGACATTTCATTAAATCAGTACAATATTCTACAGCATTAGGGCCCTAGTATTACGTAGAGTATTCCACTCTAGCAATTTAAGAATAAACATTTAAAAAGTTTCGAATTACAAAATAACATATTATGTTTATTGTCGAGAATTGTATATTATCCGCCAATGTCTACGGTTTTATGACGCGAGAAAACTTTGAAATACTGGTGAATAATCAGGTAATGACATTTTTTAGCATTTTATGGATTTTGAGTTATATGAAATACAAATAATATTAAGCTTCTATAAAAATGATGCAAAAGGAAAACAAATATTTCTTAATGTGGTTACTTTGCCTATATGTGAATTGCACACGTGTCTCTTCATTATTTTCTTCAAAGATTTCATCATAATCGGCGCCATGAACGTGGTCTTCCAACTCATCTCTATGCTGTCGCGTGCGCTTGGGAATCGGGCTCTCATACCGATCACCAGGCGAGATATTCATATCAAACGAAACGATATCTTGACACGCGACCACGTAGTTTGTAAACTTGTTTTTAAAAGCGCGTGACGAATTAGGTTCGTGCGCTCATCGCGTTCTCCGAGCAGATTGGCCCGTCGACGTGTATCTAGGCCCGTGGACGGAGGCATTAGAGGTAGCGCGCCGGTAGGCCATCGGGCAATGTTGGGCAATTTGGTAACCGTTCGATAATAGCGCGAGCGCCGCTCACGGAGTACTTCGGATCGAGGGCGATTAGATTTGCGAGAATCTCGAAGGCGATTGTCTCTTTTATCTCGTAATTCGTAAGTAATTTTAAACTATGTTTGTAGCAGTGAGTTATTTTAGTAGCAATGTTAATAGTTCATGCTATGTTGATGTAAACAAACCTGTTAAATACAAGTAGGACTCGCAATACTTTCCATACACATTAATCTTTAACGGTATATAGCAATCTTATTGAATTATTTATAAATTTTTTATTATTTTTCACCACATAAATATTCCCAAAAACTATGAAATTTGGAATTATCGATATTGCTATTAACGCTTTCTTATTCTTTTGAAGT
Source organism: Druceiella hillmani (assembly GCA_039881145.1). Taxonomy (NCBI): domain Eukaryota; kingdom Metazoa; phylum Arthropoda; class Insecta; order Lepidoptera; family Hepialidae; genus Druceiella; species Druceiella hillmani. The sequence goes on from JAYKKI010000032.1 coordinate 14,501,747, forward strand.
TAGTACCTTCAGATATGTTTTTATTCCAGAAGATTTTTATTATTTCAACATTTGCCTTCAATATGCAGCTGTTATGGAATAATCTTTGGACGACGTTGATACAATGCAGGGATCTACTTGTGCAGGGTTTCCCAAGAGAACGGACTTAAAATGAACATGGACCAAAAAAAGGTTATGTCTAACGTCCACATCGTGTTTATACCGGTACTTGCTGGGAATGTTACTTTTGAAGTTGCTGATCGCTATATGTATATAGAACAAACTCTCCAATTAGATAAATCCAACTTCGATAAAGAGGACAAACAAGCAACTGACTTGGGCAGCATTCGAGCAGCTTCAATATATCCAAAATATCCGAGCATTTGAAGAGAAAAATATTTAACCAGTATGTTCTGCCAATGATAACATATGGAAGCGAGATGTGCCCTCTTACCATTTACCTATTAAAAATACTCCCAGCCACTCAGTGAACGGCTATTTTCGGGATTTGTCTGCGAGGAGCTCCATAATGAGGAGATTCTAACTAAAGTCACCGACATACCTCATAGGATTGGCAGGCTGAAGTGGCCATGGGCAGTCCATACAGCATGCAGAACCTACAGATGATGGGGAATAAAATTTCGCGAATGGCAACCATATACAGGAAGACGTAAAGTGAAAAGGCCTCCGGTACCAGTCGCGAGAACTGTTAATGATCCATAATATATCATAATGCTTATTTTTGATAATTTTTCACATTATTAAAAAGACAAAAGTAAAGTTTGAGAAAATATCAATTAAAAATAATTTAATGGATGGAAAAACATTACATTGAGAAATTGAAAAAAACTCAAGTGATATAATATTTTTTGTATCCGCAGCTTTGTTGCCGTGACTAATTTCACGGATCATATTATGATTAATTATGAATGAAACGGTCTCGTGATTTCGACTGACCTGACTGAACGATGAAGCTGAATACAAACAAGGGAGATGAAATTTTAAACGGACGGTGTGTAACATTCCAAAACTAAAAGTACTTTTCATTTTAATTTTGAAGTGAAACATCTAATGGCGTGTTTGGATGGGAGTTAAAACGTTCTGACAGCACGTCGCGACGTGATATTAAGCCAGCTTCGCGTCTTGTTTCCGGTTTAATACAGCCAGTTTCGCGTCTTGTTGGCTCTTTCCTACTTAATTCGGGCAGCTTCGCGTCTTGTCGGGTCTTTCCGATTTAATTTTGCAAGTTTCTCATCTTGTTGGCTCTTTCCGATTTAATTCGGCCAGCTTCGCGTCTTATCGGGTCTTTCCGATTTAATTTTGCAAGTTTCTCATCTTGTTGGCTCTTTCCTACTTAATTCGGCCAGCTTCGCGTCTTGTCGGGTCTTTCCGATTTAATTTTGCAAGTTTCTCATCTTGTTGGCTCTTTCCGATTTAATTCGGCCAGCTTCGCGTCTTATCGGGTCTTTCCGATTTAATTTTGCAAGTTTCTCATCTTGTTGGCTCTTTCCTACTTAATTCGGCCAGCTTCGCGTCTTGTCGGGTCTTTCCGATTTAATTTTGCAAGTTTCTTATCTAGTTGGCTCTTTCCTACTTAATTCGGCCAGCTTCGCGTCTCGTCGACACTTTCCGACTTAATTGGGCCATCTTTGCAATTTGTCGGATTTTTCTGACTTAACGCTTTCCTCTCCACCATATTATTATGTACACACATTACTTAACGTGTGTGTTAGTGTATAATTATTGTTTCTTATTTAGTAACGCTTACAAATTTACTCGTTGATATCGTTATATTGCATTAAATTGTGTTAAAACTATGACGTTGATATCGTTATATTGCATTAAATTGAGTTACAATAATAAAATTGTGTAATTTAATAAAATTGATTTAATAAAATAATCATATGAAAGAAAGAAAAAAAATTAATATTGTGGTATTAAAAACTATCCGAATATTTGTTTTTTCATTTCAATTCGTTCAAATAAAAATTAAATATTACACATGTACCTGGAGTCCCATGACGGTTAACATTTTTTTTATTTGATAACATTTTTAACATCAAAAGGCAAGACTTTTTTGTTATTTCAATATATTCAATTTTCATTAGTAATCTGTAACTTTTTTCTTTGTTTCTCAAATTTTTGGCGTTGTATCGACATGAAACAAAATAGCCATAAAAAAGAAAAATTTTAAAAATATTCTAGGTTTTTTTCTCCATATTCCGCTAGTAATTATTAATTATTTAATAAATGTTCATTATTTAATAACCTTTGCACATTGCGTTATAAATAATTTCATTGTTGGGTAAGGATAGAGGTCTCCATCTTCTACCAGAATGTTTTTCTTTATCGCCAGTCGATTCAATGTCAACCCTACTTTATTTCCATGCTCATTTGTACTAGTATTATCGGTCTGTCTACTGGTCTTTTGATATATCTTGTGGTATTTTTAGTCCATCTATTATCTCTGCAGCCTATAATATGTTTTATATTTTCCTATTTAAATTTTTAAGCGAATTGATCCATCATTTGACTTGTTATCATTAAAATTATGCATATGATTCCATGAAGTAATTTTGTTTATCTTTAGTGTTTTTTAATTTTCGTATATATAGTTCCAAAGAATAAAAATATCTGTGTGCTTTATTTAGTTTCGATATCTTAGTTCACTTAGGAAACTGTTCTTTGCTGGGAACTTTCATGCTGACTCTCTTTTCTATACCTACCTCATTAATTTAGAGAGAAAATTTTGTAGTCATTTTAAGAATCTCAAATCAATTGAGACACATCGTGTCCTTTATATAAGTATTTAATATATTTTTGGGCTAGAATTGAGAATACTCAGCCTCAAACTTGATCAGTTTGCAAAATAATTTGACCTTCAAATTTAATTTTCAACACTTCTTTGTAATCAATTTTAAAAATGTATGACTTTAGAATAATCAGGTTGGAAGTCAGGATCAGGTAACTTTATGAAAAGTCACTCATGATTAAGGAGAACGATAATTTAGGGAGGCATAGCAGTGTCCCGCCAAGTCCTGCAAGCACAACCGCAAAACTTTTCTGGAAATATATTCATAGTGTATTTTTAAAAAACTCAAAAATTTCTAACCTTTAATTAAGGAGAATAAGATTCATTACTACTCACATCTATTAGAAAATTTGGTAAACTGAAATAAACCTCCAAATTTGATCATTCTGCTTTTTCTAATATTCAAAATATTGGAACATAAAATTTCCCATTTTGACATTGCCTGGTCAGTAAAGCCATAAACAACTAAACAACTAAGTCATAAAGAGTACAATATTTAGTACGAAAATATTGTTTGTTATCTAAACAGAGGTAAAATTATAAAATCCAGAAAAATCCCTATCGTTTGTGAATTCACGGCAAAAATTTAAATTTCCATTAATTCAAGGTAGCTAATATAAGGCCCTAGCATATCAAAGACATTTGGTACAATATTAAAGAAATATGAAGGAAATAATAAAGAAGGTCAATGTTTTAATTTCGATTAATTTAAGGTAGTTAAGATAAGACCCTAACACATCAAAGACATTTGTACAATATTAAAGAAATATGAAAGAAATAATAAAGAGTTTCAACGTTTCAATTTCGATTAATTTAAGGTAGTTAAGATAAGACCCTAACACATCAAAGACATTTGTACAATATTAAAGAAATATGAAAGAAATAATAAAGAGTTTCAACGTTTCAATTTCGATTAATTTAAGGTAGTTAAGATAAGATCCTAACACATCAAACACATTTGTACAATATTAAAGAAATATGAAAGAAATAATAAAGAGTTTCAACGTTTCAATTTCGATTAATTTAAAGTAGTTAAGATAAGACCCAAGCACATCAAAGAAATTTGTACAGTATTAAAGAAATAATAAAGAGGATCAATGATCAGACTTGTTTTGTTTTTGAAGTTATAATTCTTTAGGCGCGTTATGATAAAATGATGAGAGTGAAATTTTAAGATTCGTCACACAAAAGTTACAGTATGAAGTTGCAGCGGTTGCAGTCTCGAAACAAAAGCTATTGGCACCATCGTCGCCTCTGTTCCCTGTTTTCATATTCATAGTATTTATCCACATGTTTCTAGTGTCTACATTCACACACGTGTTTTAGTTTCATATAAGTGCGATTTATATATATGCTGATAAATTATATTCAGTAGTGATTTAAATTCAATATTATTATTAATATATTTACTATTCGTAAATATTAGTGAAAAAATTGTGTTTATAGACTTTTTCAAGTGCTCCAATATAATTGAGGTTATCTATCCGTATGTATTATTTAATGATGCCAAAGAAGTATAACTTCTCACGCTCGTACATAAGTACACACACCCTTTTTTTTATTTAACATGATACTTATATTTTTACTACTAAATGTACTAAAAATAATAAAAGCAAGCCTTTCAAATTATTTAGAACTTAATTAGTAACAAGTCGCAAACGTTTTGAAGGTGTGTGAAAGTAACCGGTAAATCGATCACGAGAATTACCGACATCTGCTAATACGATTAAAAAACCTTTACATTACCCAGATGTAATGTTCGTGCTTACAGCAATTTAATTGCACGCTATCAAAAGTAATATTAATCGCCTCGGGCCCTACAAGGTAAGAATATAATCCTTCCCCATTGTGATCCGAGTTATTAGTTCAATTATTTTGGATACATCACCTTTCTCTGCCTGCCACCGTCACGACGCGAAAACAAGTGGCGTTACGGCTCTATCGACCTAACAACCGTACAGAATCTGTTTTGATCAAAAACTTTCATCAAACTAATGGTTATTTAGACACAGTCATTCTCTCGCGCCGCTCAAATCTTTCCCAACACGCAAGTGCGCAACTCCAATAACGAAACGGAGGTCGGCGCGTATCTGGAGCAATTGTTACAATTATGCATGTCCGTCTGTCCGTCTGTCTAACTGTCATGTGAGCAAATTATATTCCGAGAGATGATTAATGTGCGCCGTCGTCGTGTCGCCGCCGATAGTCGGCGTAATTAGCTATCAAACTTTATAATTCGTGAACAGCGCTCGATTCGATTCCGATTCGGTCGCCGTCGAATCGAAGAATCGTGCGTGAATCTTAATTGCGTTTTTGTACTTAGGCTCATTGTTGCCGGCTGTACGGCGGCCGGACGCCTCGCGATACGTCTTAACGATTTACGATCGATGTGGTTACGATATTTTATCTTGTGACGGAGTTAATAATTGTTGTGTTTAGATTATCTATTACCGGCATGTCGCTATCTATTAATCGTCGGTTACATGCTGGTCGTTGCGGTATATGTTCGGATACGGCCTTTCCGAATATATTTTCCAATCTACGACGCTAGAAGGACTTTCGATTATGTGAACTACACATTATTGAAACAAAAAAATTTAAATTTTAGCTGACAGGCTTAGTTAAATAATGTTACCCGCAAAATTTTCATTGAAATGTCCACTCCAGAAGGCCATCAGCAATTTATTTAAATTAAAACCAAAATCCACCTTCGTTAAAAACCCTTAGTTCATTTTTATTTTAACTTTTCTGGAAATCGATTAAGCAAATTAACCTTCAAAATTTATATATTCGCTATCAAAATTTGATATAAAAAAATAAAATCAGCTCTCTCTATTAAAGTCACTTCGTAGTGATGTAACAGACGTGAAATTTATATAGTATTGGATTCAAATTCCTAGGTGCTCGTGGTCTTAGATTATGTTCTCAGTCCCTCCTCTCTCAGCTTTTTTCTAAACATACATCAAAATTTTATAAACACTCCCGCGCAGCATATGCCACAAATCTCTGAAACTAACTTGATTCTGTCGTCGGAAACGTATTAATTTATATATGCAAAAAAGTTATCCTTATGTTGATTTATTATTAACTTTTAACATTTTCTCGTATCTTGTCCCATCTTATCCTTTTACTAGTGTCACTGACAGCATGTCATAATCGTCTAAAATACAAATTTCTTATTATTGATTTATTTATTCAAAATTAACGTATTGATTTATATATTCAAAATTATCTGAGAAAGTTATCCTTATCTTGATTGATTATTAACCTTTAACACTTTCTGTAACTTGTCTCATCTTATCCATTTACTATTTACACTGACAGCATGTCATAATCGTCTAAAATACAAATTTCTTACTATTGATTTATTTATTCAAAATTAACTTATTGATTTATTTATTCAAAATCATCTGAAAAAGTTATCCTTATGTTGATTTATTATTAACCTTTAACATTTTCTCGTATCTTGTCCCATCTTATACATTTACTATTTTCACTGATAGCATGTCATAATCGTCTAACACACAAATTTCTTACTATTGATTAATTTATTCAAAATTAACGTGTTGATTTAGATATTCAAAATCATCTGAAAAAGTTATCCTTATCTTGATTGATTATGAACCTTCAACATTTTCTCTGACTTGTCTCATCTTATCCATTTACTATTTTCACTGACAGCATGTCATAATCGTCTAAAATACAAATTTCTTACTATTGATTTATTTATTCAAAATTAACGCATTGACCTTTATATTCAAAATCATCTGAAAAAGTTAGCCTTATCTTATTTATTATCAACCTTTAACATTCCCTTGTCTCATTGTGCACTGACAGCATGTCACAATCGTCTAAAACACAAATTTCTTACTATTGATTAATTTATTCAAAATTAACGTATTGATTTATGTATTCAAAATCATCTGAAAAAGTTATCCTTATCTTATTTATAATCAACCTTTAATATTCCCTAGTCATATTGTTCACTGACAGCACATCATAATCGTCTAGAATAAAAATTTCTTACTATTCATTTGTAACAACAAATTTATCTTATATTTGTAAGTGCATTTTAAAGATGATTAGAATATTATATCGTGTGCAGTTTGAAGCGGCACGTATTCAATCAACATAAATAATTAATATTATTGATTAAAAAAAAACTTGTCATTTATTAACACAAGCGCATTTAATCCCTTTATATTAACATAAGCGCATTTAATCTTGTTATCTATCTAACGTGACTAACGAATGATTAAATATTATTGTGGCAATCTCCATAATACTAAGTTCTCGATATTCTTCTGCAACAATAAGTATACGTATAGTAAACATGTATACGTAGAAGTCGATTTATCTACGTTGAGTTAATAAAAATGGATGAAATTAAATCGAACAGACACGTCATTAAATAGCTTTATAATAAGACCGACGTTTCTTGTCAAGTTAGCTGTCTAACACGAGTATCGAATAATGCAATATACTCGTTACTGTCTTTAGAATATTAAGATCTTTATATTATTTTGTAACAATAATTTGGGTTAATATCTGCATACAAGTATATGTCAAAGTCGATAAATGTCAAATCAAAATAACCAAATGTAATTAAAAAAAATAATCATGTCATTAAGGGCTTTTATAAAGATACGGTCGTGAACCTTGTTTAACATATATACATACTAATATCAGTAGTAAATCACAAAGCAAATGATACTTCATATTTTATATCGATATTAGATTGGATCATACAGCCACGATTGAGTACCTCTGTGCGATTTTTATCGACTTCGAAATAAAAAAAAATTACGAGTTTCAACTTATATCCAAAATTGGCAAAATAATTTACGATGGTAAATTTGTATTAATTAAGAACAAGATCAGAGCTAAGATAAAGTTTTATATGAAAATTGAGGCACTAAAAATGTTTTAAGGATAATTCAGTTATTAAGAAGGCTTTAAAGATAGTCAAAGTTCAGTTGACGATGATTTTAGTTCAGGACGATTGTCAACAGTCTAGTGGCATTGTTCAAAAGGCAAAATTGGACAGTTAATAAAGGTACATAATTTATTTATACACAAATACAATTTTTTTTGTTATGTGTGAAGCATTGTAGAAAACTGTTTTTAGAGTTCTTTAAAAAGACCATTTTAAACTCGTCCTGTCCGTCCGTTTATTGTATATTCATATTTTTTACAGTTTTAGACTAATGTACATTCTTCTGTTCTTTCAAAGAACCATTTTAAACTCGTCCTGTCCGTCCGTTTATTGTATATTCATATTTTTTTACAGTTTTAGAATAATGTACATAAATTGATTGTTAATGCTGAAGATAGTGATCTAACTAAATGTATGTTAAAATATTAAATAATTAATATAAATGCATAATGAGAGCTAAACATATTTTCACGCACTCCGTTATATTGTGTATCATTAAAATGACATCCTGTTTTCTCTAATTTGCCAACTGTTAATTGGAAAATTCGAAAAACTTTGGAAAAATTCCAATGTTTAATTAGAACTTTCATATAAAACTCTTTCAGTCAACTTTTATCAAAAATTTCAAGTGATATAGAAAACTATGGAATCCTACTTTATGGATGTGCCGACACGACCTTGGCCGATTTTAAGTTTGTTAATTTTCCAAGACTTACATATTGACAAAGACTTACAGTTATCAACCTAAGCGTAATAACTCATGAAAGTTTAGCTATGTAATCAAAACATCGAAAGAAAATTTCCTATTATGTTTGAACAAACTTTATATTTACTGCTAAAAGTCAACAGGAAAATGTGAGAACTAGACGAAACTTTGAATTTCCGAGTTTATTTCTCAATAGTGTTAATAGAGAAGAAAATCTATATTGACAAAGATTTTGCTAAGTTTCAAAAAGATTTGAGAGTCACGAGGGATACAAAATGTCGTTACTTAACATTTGGGAAATGAAGTGAACGTTACATCATTCTGGAATCAAACGAAAGCGGACAGAAATAATTTCAAAACGCTGAACTCATTTCTCGCATGATTTGAGAATGAACTTCTACCTGTATTAAAAGTTAAACCTGCAATTTTTGCGCTTAAAATATACCTCTTCATTCACAATAATTTAGTAAACTCTGTATAGAAAAAGCTATTGCTAAGTTTCAAACAGATATGAGAGTCACGAGGGATACAAAATGTCGTTACTTAACATTTGGGAAATGAAGTGAACGTTACAATCAGTCTTGAATCAAACGAAAGCGGACAGAAATAATTTCAAAACGCTGAACTCATTTCTCGCATGATTTGAGAATGAACTTCCACTTGTATTAAAAGTTAAACCTGCAATTTTTGCGCTTAAAATATACCTCTTCATTCACAATAATTATATAAATAAAATAAGACTAACCAGAACATCGTTACAAGACACGACGTTGAATCTACACGTTTTCGTTCAACTTTTTTCTTAAGTACGTATTACCCATCAAGTAGATATTACGTTCACGAATATGTTACCATTTTAATGCAGGTTTCACGAAGTCGATCTCCAGCCAAATATTTATCGTCAAATCGATCGAGTCAAGTCGCTCAGCTCTGAGCATCTGCTCAGCCGACGTGACCCGCGGCTAATAAGCGCCTTCGAGGCGGATAGCACCTCCGTGTCATTAGGAGCGTCTTATTATAAAATTACTTATCATTTTAATGCGGTACTTGCGCTGTGAGAATTGTAATTTTTACATGAAGGGGATAATGGGAGATATCTGGTACTCTTCTGTTCGGTAATGAATGATTTCATTTGAATTTTGTTTTGGACGGATGTATTACAGACAAAAGTAAAGTAAGTTTGTTTGCTTTTGGTGATGCTTATCTTCTGCTATTACGTGTCATTCTTTGTCTTAGGGAATTTTTCTCAGAACATATCTTTCTGCAAGCCATTTTGTTTTTCTTTTTAATTTGTTTTTTATATACCCCTTCCGAACCATCTTTCTGAATCACCTCAACAAAACTTTTATTTGAAATTATGCCATTTCTCATAATTCGTAATTTAAGCATTTTTTCTAATGTTTTTAAAACTACACTTGTTAGTGGCCTCTTTTTATAGCATTTTATCGGTTTTTCTCCGTCGTTATCTATAGGTGATAAATATTTTTTCAGGAAAATGTATCTGTGATTTTTTGTATATTAATTCGTTCTTTCCTGATACAAGCATTCATTAATGTGACACTCATTAATACAATTTGTTTTTTTTTAATTTTTGTTTGGTTTTTGATTAGGAAAGGATGTTTTGATATAATAAATTATTTAATACCATATTAAAAAAAATAATACCAAAGCATGGCTCTCATTTATTTTTCTATCCCATCTCTTTTTAAACTTACGCGTTTGACAAATTAGAAATTCATTTCTATTAGTTTTAACATTTCACACACGATCTCTAGTTTAAGGATAGTGCAATTTATTCATTCGAAATAAAATTTTGATGTGGTCTCGAAACGTTTTATTATTATTAAATAAACTGCCAGTTGCAAAAAATAGTTCTTCCCTAATATTTACACACACGCTCCCCAGGTCACTTACTTAATTTTTATAAAGAAATATTTATTGGAAGGATTTAAATTCTTTTTGCAGTTTAATACAATAGTTACTCAATTGTATTAAAAAGTAAAGTATTCAGCAAGAAGGCTTGATTGGATTTGGAACTCGCCATTACTTTTATGCAGTTTTAGCTGCATACACTCTTTTGCAGTATGTAGAATAATATTTTACAATATTCCTATTCAAACTCATTTTTTTGCAGTATGTAGAATAATATTTTATAATATTCCTATTTCAACTCATTTTTTTGCAGTATGTAGAATAATATTTTATAATATTCCTATTCAAACTCATTTTTTGCAGTATGTAGAGTAATATTTAATAATATTCCTCTTTAAGCTAAAATTCATTTAGAGCTTTAAAATATATATTTATTTTCGTTTCGAAGCATTGTACTCAACTATTTGAATTTCATGAAAAAAAACGGATAAATATAAACCTGGGTCACGCAACGATGCTTCCATAACTCGTTTGAATTGATATTTATCATAAGTCATAACAAATATGAACTTCCTACTGCAAATAATATTTAATAATACGTTCCATAATTAAGTACATCGTATTACTATGAATATCTATAAAACTATACCATTTAGAATCATCGTAACAGTTTTCCTATAACCTTTGCTAGGTTTCTGAAAATATAGTTTTTCATAATTTTAGGTTCGGTAGTTTCTGAAACAAGGAAGGAGAGGATATATTTTTAAATTTGAAAATATACTACTTAAATTATGATAGAAACATTTTTAAGAATCTTACAAAGGACTATGCACGGAATTTTGAAACTATTTTGTTTCTGATTTGCCCCTTCTTAAAATTTCCCTAGGAATATATTTGAGAACCTTACAAAGGACTATACACGAAATTTTGAAAGGTTTTGAGTTTTTGATTTGCCTCCTTAAAATTTCCACAGAAATATTTTGGAGAACCTTACAAAGGATTATGCGCGGAATTTTAACACTTGAGTTTCTGGTTTGCCCTCTTCTTAAAATTTCCATAGGAATATTTTTGAGTGTTGGTGTGCAGGTTAATATGTTTTCAAGCGGTTCTTAGAAAAATGGCTGTGATCGACAGAGAGACGTATACGTAAATGATCTTATTAAGGTTCCGTTTTTTCTTTTGACACATGAAACCCGAAAAAGTTTATATTTACACTAAACTGGAATATTTTCAAATTACTTAACTTTGCTTATTTAAAGTTGTGCATTTTCGATCTGATAACCTTTTTCATGTTAAATAAGATGTAAAATATACATCTCAAGAAGCCAAACCAAGCTACCGTCCCCACACTAATATTGTTTACGTCACTATAAGAAACCAAACTCGTAGCGGGTCTAACCCAACTCACGCCAGCCATCGAATAATGAATTGCCGGCAAAACCGGCAATTACCGGAAAGCGTCGCAGGCGTGCGCAGCCGAACCCGGAACATGTCATTTGGTCGCCATTAACCGGGACAACGCGGGTGATTAGGGCCGAGCGTGAACTGCTCGCCGAACGCCGGTTATAACCCGGTAATTGCGAGCGAATGCGGGAAGCGGCGTGTACCGTGTTGCCGAGGTATTGAATTTCTGTTAGACGTTTTGCGTCGGATTGGTATCTTTGTTTGTGATTCATTAAGCGGATTTAGATAGTTTACTCTTTTGTTTTGTGATTTTTCAGGAGAACGAAATAAATAGTACGGTAGTAAACAAGTATCGACGTTTATCTTATCAGCTAAAATGGAATGATAATATTTTGATAGTACTGGTCAATTTTCTGTGGGAGAAAAAGCCGATGAAACATTTTTTATTAATTATAAATTTAAGCATTTTCTAGAGACGTTTAACCCGTTGTTATCTGGGATAATGTAATTAACATTAGACAAATATAAAATGTTGAATAAATGAGCTACAGTAATTTTATTAGCATCAGAATCAATGATTAATACTTAGAATTGAGCAGATAGCTGGAGATGTCACAGCATGTTGCTATATGTTTAGAACACGTGACATAAAAATGACTCTAAATAGCTGGTTGTCCATGAACATAAAAGGATTTAAAACTGCCGATATGTTAAGAGTAAATTAGAATAACTGCGGTAAATTAGGGTCGAATTTTCTACAATCATGTATTGCGAAATAATGACTACAGTATAGTAGTAAACCGTAAGGATAATAGTAAATCACCCTGCTATTTAGTATATATTTATACAATGATTTCCAGTGATGTTTCTAATCGAAAAATTTTACCCTGTATAATTTAACTCTAACATGACATTATTTAACTAGCTTATGTCCGCGGTTCCGCTCGTTTAGAAGTCGTGATATTAACAGTATAGCTTAATTACTTAATATTGTAGTAGCATTTTAAGTTATTCTTGATCTGTATATTGGGCTCACAAGCCGCGGAGTCGCATAACGACTGTACGTTTTTAACTAAACTTTCTAATATTAACCGTTAATATTGCGTTAAATTCATTAAAAAAGTAAGGGACTTGGTGTATGCACATTTGTAATATTTTCTGAAAAATGTTACCGCCTATAATTCAAACATATTCTTAAAATTAGTTTTACGTTACTTGACTAGCAAATTATAAAAAACTGATGCGGTTTCGTTATACAAACGATAGAAGATGGGTGCGAGTTATTGTGGGCTTTTAAGCTAAAACTCGTAAATATTTCTAAGTTAAAATAGGCCATAATTTAAAGCTCTTTTAGCAACTTGCCTCAGAAGTATCACTGTAGCTAAATAGCTCTTTAATATATATTAATGTTTCATACTTCGCAACTTTTAGGAATAAATAATTTACCTGACACTGCATATTGAAACAGAAGTTGAGTTATAAGTACACATACAAAAAGTCAGCCAAGTAGATGTATATTTGAAAAGAGTTGATCAGTCTGAATTATATATATTTGAAGAGTGTTTCTGTAATAATTTTTTTCGTTGAAATCGCAACCTTAAAATTTTCATATATTTTCTTAACATTTTCTACTCGGTTTGATACAAAGAATCAACTATATATAATAGAATCGTTTCTGTTATACCAGTTTGTGTGTATAAACACTGTAACAAAAAATATGTCTATTATTCAAACAGGTGATCTTGTGCATCGAACTGATTATATTTGAAGCATTGTGTGAGAAATTGTGAAGTCTTCCTACAAAAAACGTATAGTTCTTTCGTTTAAATGGCATTCTGAAAAAAACGTTTTAACATTTTTGAAAAAATCACTATCAAAGTTCGTTCCTACGAAAAAATAATTACAGTGTTAAAAAATTCTGTTCGATACACATAATTACCTATATGAATAATATATACTTTCTCTGTTACTCTCATTTCTATAGTTCGGAAAGTTTCCTTTTTCTAAGTTTCAGTGAAGTTTTATCTTCACGCCCAGAAATTTTGGATAGTATCACATTAATTGTATTAGTACGAGCTTCACGTTTTGCATAATTATAATAAACAAGAATTATAAAGCTATTACTACGTCAGCATAATTTGGAAATAACTAAAAGACCTGCATTTCCGCAAATGTCCATCAGATGTATAATATCGCAAAGCATTTCGTTTTTATACCTATTGCAGCATAACTAATGATGCCGTTATCAAGGTTAAAGCATTGGATTTTCCTTGTTTATTCAATACTAATAATCATTATATATTATTCTATTACGAATGTGCTGCAGTAAATACTAGAAAGGACGAAGTTTACGGGCTTGAATGTCTGAATTCATCTTCTTGTACTGCAAAAAAATTCTAAATATTTGAAATTTATTTAACGAATCATTAACCTTTTACGATAGATTACGTAATGAGCAAAAAACGGTAAATTCATTCCAATAAAATTAAAGTATGGTAGACTGGGTACGATTGTGCTAGGTTACGGTTGTGACAGAGGTCATATTGGCGAAACTATAAGGAACACTGGACAGGTTGCAAGGTGAAAGAGGGGCGGTCTGCCTGTCTGAACGTGTTTCATAGTATTTTCGCCAGCCATTGTCCGATATTGACGCTAGCAGGGGCCTACATTATATTTTAATGATCAAAAGTAAGTTTTTTTTTTCGATTTCTTTTAACAATTACTGTTGTGTGTAAATTAAACATTAGTAGTTAAATAGCGATGTTTACATTGTGCTTAGATTATTTTGTTTTATCGTGGCTTTGGTTTTTTTTATGAAAGAAGGAGATGGGTATGGATTTGACATTTTATCTGGGTACGGTTGTGACATAAGTAAAATTATTTTTTTTGGCTTTTAGATGCCCAGAAAACGCGTGAGGAAGATCGAAAGACTTGGATTGAAAATGTTTGGTGAAGAATGGTTTCGTTAATTCATGAATAGAAATCCTTCATTGTCTGTTGGTGTTGCACAAGCAGTAGCTTGAGACGAACGGCACATTATGTTTGTTGAGGAACAAGCTTTAAGAAACACAATGTGGAAGCTTTTTATGAAAATTTACAAGTTGTTATGGACATACACACCTATGAGACCCAGGATAAGTAAATATATATATATATATATATATATATATATATATATATATATATATATATATATATGTATATATATATATATATATATATATATATATGTGTATATATATATATATATATATATATATATGTGTATATATATATATATATATATATATATATGTAATGTTGATGAAACAAGTATTACAACTGTCCAAGGACATGATAAAGTAGTAGCAAGACGTCGTATATGGCAAGTAGGAACTCTTGCTTCAGTTTTACGAGACATATTAGCTACGCTTGCCCTTGCGTTGGGCAATACTATTTCTCTTCCCTTATTTATAATTCCCCGGGTTTGTTATCATGATCATTTTGTTAGGGACGCGCCAGTAGGACTGATTTGGACAGCAAACCCCTCAGGCTAGATGCCAGATGCATCGTTCGTAGCAGGTGTTACGCGATCATTTTAATAAATACTCTAACGCTTCTCCAACGCATAGAGTCTTACTAGTTACTGCACATAAATACATTAGATTTTGGTAAAAAGAATGGAATCACTTTGACACAAAACTCTTTCATTCCTACCACACTGCTCACACAAGCTGCAGCCCTTATATAGGTCGGTCTTTAAACTTTTAAAAAAGCCTACTTGTGTATAATAAATACTACTGTAATAAATAATAATATAATAAATAATAATAAATACTACTTGTGACAAATGGATGCGGAGTAACCCTGGAAAAAAATGACCATCTACAACATACCAAGGACCATCAAAACTGCTATGCCTCTGGATTTCATACAATCGAATATTTAGGCAAGTTTTTGGAAAACAGGTATTTATCCGTTTAGTTGTTATCTTTTCCAAGAAATTGACTTTGCACCAATTTCTTTTTAATGGACAGACAAAAACCCTGATATCGGATTTTTTTAGTTTTGTTTAAACTTTTTTGAATATTATAATACGTAAAGATGCTACAGTGCCTTATTTAGCTACAAGTTATTAAAATGTTTTCAGTTTTTATATTTTGTGATAAGTAAATGTGAAATTTTTACAGAAGATTATGTTGTGTTATGTTATTATTTGCAATAAAAGTGATTTTAGACCATTTTTAAACATGTCACTACCAACCCCAGGTTTGTCATAGTATTGTCACAACTGCCCCTGGGACGGGGTCGGTTGTGACAGTTTTTTCTAAAATTTGCTTCTTTGAGTTAACTATTGAACTCAGGAATATAATTTTGAGTTAACTATTAAACTTAGAGATAATATTGTACATAGGCAAATATCTATAATAAGCACCTTGCCTCCAGGTATCCGGCATACTGTCAAAATTATGGGCGATCAAATGAAAAATGTCACAAACGTACCCAGTTTACCCTACCAGTAGATTTCTGTCTGCTCAAACTGCATGATTTTCATGGTCTCTTTTTAATTTTCATCTACATAATCTAAACAGTGAAATATTTCTTTACTTCAATTTTGTATGATTCCGTACACAATAAAGCTAACATTATTAACAAAAACATTTTCGTTACTACATTGTGTATCCGTCCGTTTAAAGCAGGTAAAACTTCATATTTTAAATTTACACATATTAAAAAGATAAACTCTTGTCTCTATCACCTTGTTATAATGAAACCTTTAGAATTATTTATACGTATCACTGGTTCATAAAGTGAAAAATTTCTGAAAAATATCCGCCGTAGCCTAGTTCAATGTTGCGATGTATAATATCATATAATATTCAATACACTTCGACTAAAAGCTAGAGCTTTTCGTCTCACTCACTCATCTATACTTTCCTAGAAAGTGCTTACTTGCTTTTATCTCATAACTTTCTATGGCTTATTTTAAGAGAATAACCTAGCATTTTGCATATCGATTATACTTGTCGATTTTTAATCTCAAATTCTCTGGAGTTCAATTACAGGAACTTCATAACAGCTACGAACTGCAATAAAGGATGCAGTGTCTGATAATGTGGCTTTTGAGTTGTACACTGAGATTTTTATTTCTTTATTTGAAAATAATGATATGTAAGGTTCGCAAGATATATATATATATATATATATATATATATATATATATATATATATATATATATATATCTTAATAGCTCTAATGACCCTGACTTGATTTAGGACTGGGGGGGGAGTAGCCAAATTAAGATATTCGGAGCTGCTAGTATTATACTGTTTACTCTTATATATATTTTTGTTATCTGCAAGAGTTCGACCTTTCAACAATAAGTTTGCTTTAGGAATCAGTTTTATGCGTTCAAACTTGAATACATACAATATTGAATATATTTGGCGTTAATTTTGTAGAAATTTATTATTCACAAAGATCTTTGCTAATAGCCCACCGGAAGATATTGTAATACAACGAAACCTAGGTCGTGCTAAAGAATTTAGAGAAAGTAGAAATAATACTACATCACGTAAATAAATTTAATTAAATTAACATAAAATATGTTTCGTGTTAAAAATACGATTTAGATTAATTTGTAAAGATATGACATTATCTTTTCAATATACTTACATTTTTTTAATATCAGTTATACCCATATCATCAGTATCTAATGATTTTCTTAAATTATAAATCATTCACAGAACATAATTTTTTTAATTGGCTCACCGTTAGTACAATTACGTCAACAAACTGCATTAATCACTAACACATGACAATTTTCTAGGAATCACCTAGCGACAGATGCACCTACAGCTAATCACTAGAGTGACCATTAATTATGATCCACTCTGTCAACACTGTACCGCTGTTATCGTCAACATGCAATTACGCAACTAAATGTCTCGATAATGGACTTGCGACAGCGGCCCACTGACCTAATGGCCCACGTGATAAGGAGGTAGGAACATGCACAATCTAATGTCCTAGACAATACATCATTTGCGAATCCATCCGGTGATATATCACGATATTCTAGAAATGGCGGTATCTTGCCGTAAGAGAGGGTTCTTTCAAACAAACTTCGAAATTGAGTTATACTTCTGTTCGTAATTTTCAATTTATTTAAAGCTTTCATTGTGTAACATATTAACGAAATTATATGCACTCATGAAATTTTATACCTTTGCTCATTTTTTTCTTTTACATTTTAACACAACAAGGTTAAGATTAAGTAAACAATTGTTATTCCTGCCTTATTTGTAAAGAAATGGAGAAAAAACAAATAAACGACTGAAAAATTTAATACTACTCTTAAAATTTTTTCGTTACCAATTTTTTATGAATTTTTTGGCTGTAAAATCAGAGTAAGTCTTCTAAATAAACTTACTCGTATTCCACAGTCAAAAAGTTGCTATATCATTTATTTACTTTTTAATTTAAGTACGCCCTAACAATAATGCTGATAAAATGATTGCATGGTCCATCTCCTGTTCTTCCTTACACGTAAATGCCTCCTCTGAACTAGCCAATTCATGGAAGTATAACTTGATGTTCTTTTCTGTCAATTTTTAATTTCTAAGAAATCATTTACAATTTATTTAAGTGATCATAGATAAAAAGAATAAACCAATAAGTAAAAAAGAACAATGCCAATTTTACTGTTAAATATATGTCGGATTGATTCCAATTCTCCATAGCACCTACATGTGGACAGAACTCTTGAATTATGTTTTACGTATATCTATCTGCTCACTTCTTATTTACATATATTAAATAAAAAGTGAACAACAACCTACAACGTTTATTTCTGATACTTAAACTTTAAATGTGTCCACCTAAGCAGTTCTAACGTCCCCTTTAACGAACGTAGAGTTTATTAAAATTTAATATCACTTGCTGAAAATTTGTAATTATGTTCGAAAATATAATTATATTCTACCTATGATCGAGCATTTTCCTCCTATTATTTATTAGAAAAAAAACCTCCCCGAGTAAATCTTTTAAGTATTTTAATATTTACTGAAAGAACTAGAATACTGAATTGCAGAAAAATATTAATAGATTTGCAGTACCACTGAGTTTTTTACATTTTTATTAAGAAAAGTTTTTGTCCGGGACTCGTTGAACAGAATTTTGGAAAAAAGACAGAAACGTATTGACATTTAAGTTATCAAATCATATTTTTAGATAAATAAATCGACATTAATTTCAGTTTTTTTTCTTTTCGTAATAAAGACTTTTGAACTTCGAAAATTTAGTACGATGTATGTTTAATAATTTATATGCAGAGAAACAACAAAATTGTCCCTTAATATACTAATCAGTCATCTTTTATTCTTAGAAATAAAAGCTTATATTTCGAAACTTGTTCTTTTTATTATAGATATTTTAGTAAATGATAAAACAACATTTTTGGAACAATTTAAAAAATGTGAGATTCGGTATTATTGAAATAATTGGAGAGCACTTTCGTATTTTTTGTAGTTTATTTACGATGGAATAAATATTCAGGTCTTCTGTTTCTTCAAGATCGTATTATTTGACTTCTGCTTTAGTTAAAATAGATTTAAAGAAAATCACAGGGCATTTAAAAGTCAATATTATTTGTTGTCCTATACTACCTGCGTTAAGACGTGCAGTTCAGTATACAAAAAACTTTTCTTCTGTTTCGTAAAGATAAGTTATTTGACTTCTGTTTTAGTTAAAACAGATTTAAAGAAAATCATAGGGCATTTAAAAGAAAATATTATTAATTATCCTATACTACCTACGTTAAGACGTTCACTTCAGTATACAAAATAGTAATATACTACAACTATTGTAAGGTACTCTTTCTTAGCAGACACGACAAAGACAACAAGGCCAATGTTGGATAAATCGTAAAGACCTTGATACGTCTTACATCAGGGCTTTCGATGTCTTCGACGACTGCAACATGTAATTAATTTCAAACCGGTGATACAGCTCCACGTCGATATCTATCAGCGTTCCATTAGAGGGCGACACATTATAACTGCGCCGTGAATATGCAGGCGTTTCATTTGTGCAACTATCCAGCTGTACGTATATTTAGAAATTGATGATTGTGTACGGCCAACATCAAAGTGTCGAATGGCGTAGAGGAGAGGGTGGTCAAATGTAGTAATCGTAGCGGTTTTTTGTTCAATCGGCAGTTCTGTATTCAAAACGAGAGTCGATAGTTCCTTCTCTCTTCAATGAGAACTACAAAATCTTATCTTGGCTTATTCCTTCTCTCTTCACTGAGAACTAAAAATCTTCTTCTTGAGCCACTAAAAACCTTATCAAATAATCACACTTTTGAATTCTTTATTGTCTCTTTCATTTGTTTTTAAGCTTTTATTTTTCAACCGGCTTTCGGTATCCAACCATTCACTCAAAAAATTTTGTATATAGTGATTTATCTAACCTTATCTAATTAAGTTATTTGGTAGCTATTAGATATTTTGTGCAATTTGCGAATATATATAATGAAAGTATTCTTTATTATTTAATGCCTTATTAATTCAATCAATTTATATAATTTTATTTCAACAGTAAAGATATCCCATAAGGTTTTTTTTAATAAATCATCGACCAAAAATTGCTTTCAGTGGAAGTTTTCCTCGAAATTTGGAAACGGAAATAAGTCACTCGGAGTCAATTTCAGAATATGCATCAGTGGTTGATATTTTTAAATCCACAACAGCGCATCGTAGCTATGGAAAACTGCTGTAAAAACCTCCTCTCCACTGTCATAGAGAAGCAGAACGCTTTTTGAATTATTTCTCCATTACTTTAATTTGATCGCTTCCCTTAACTAGTACTTAATAGAAATGTTGTACTAAACAGTGGTATTGGCTAACTCTGTTTTATACTTAACAAATAATATACAAACATAGTTACCGATTACTGTGTTCGTAATCTGCTCGGAAAATGGAGTCAATTTGAAATTATTTGTCACCTTCTTGCTTTCTTAATTATAGCTATTAATCTGGATTCAGTAATGATTATTTCCAGAATTCCTTTGAAATTTTTATCACAGGCCTCCAAAAACTTTTCACAACAAAACGTGTCTATTCCTGAAATGGAGTGAACAAACAGATAATCTATTGTGTAGTGATTTTTGAAACGTTTCGATGATTGCTAATAATACCGTTTAAAGTACCAACTGAAAGGTTCGCCAATTCTACTCTTCTGGCAATTTTTAGTCGAGTACGTTTCAGTGTAATTTTTGAGATTTTGATTACATTTTCTTCAAAGTGGCTTCAGTGAACTAATCTGGATGGTGTATATATCCCATGCTCTTTCTTCCTCTGATTACCTACTAGTCCAGCAGCAGACTCTCAGTCGATGTATTAATTAATTGGGAATATATATTTTTACTTTTAATGAGTGTTTTCATCAAACATAATAAACAAGATTTACGTCAATTGCTTCTACGGAGAAGTTAGTAGACACCTTTCATAAAATGTTAATTTGGTTTCAATGAATATACCTACAACAAGATTCCATCAGATTGATAAATAATAAAAACAAAGAGAATTGAAACAGATGACAGCTAATTCTTTCTCAACATAAAATATAAAGATTTTTTTAATTTTATTTAACAATTTTGCTCAACATATCCCAGCATTAGAATCCATAGAAAAATAAACTCAAACAAACAAACAAACACCAGCTAATCAGACTTGCCAACTTCGATTTTAGAATTATACTTGTTTGAATTATTAGTTATTTAAATTAAAATATGTAATTTTAAGAATGTGTAATTTTTTTTGGTTTATTTGTATTAACAACAGCTCATCCTCTCACCACTATTAACATAACATTTTAATATCGTATAATATATACGACGATTATAGTCTAGATTGACTAAGGTAAAGTCTTTTAGAACGTTTGAATAATGAGTAGAAGCATTTAAGTGAAAGTTGAACTTCGATGGTTGCATTTCAGTATTCAATTTTTAATAATTATAAATACGTTAAAATGTCTAATGTGTGAGAAATTTCGGAAAATGAAATCTACACAATAGTATATATATATATATATATATATATATATATATATATAAATATATAAATACATATACACACACACATATATATATATATATATATATATATATATATATATATATATGTATACGTTTTCATGATGCAATGTTTGGTCGTGCCGTTCTGTACTCTTTTAAAATACAGTATCAATAACTCAAATGCTAGAAATGATGCAACCATGATTTCCTTCTTCTTTGTACAATGCTGTCATAGCGAATTAATACTATTTTCCACACGGGTTGTCCCAGGGATCCGTAGTAACCTCCCTCATAACAATAGAGAGGAAGATCTTCAAGGATTTCTTTATTAGTGTCTCGTATCTACCATCAAGCGTTTCCATCTAACTGGGTTAATCAATATCCCTCTTTAATGAGTTATTTAAGACCTTCATGTCTTATATGCTCACGTGAATGTTCTAAATCATTCAAAGATCGATTCAATCTCAGCTGTCATGGCGACTGAATAAAATAAATTTTAAAATTCTGTGTCTACTTTATGGTCGAACTGATCCACCTTCGTATCAGGGAAGTTTACTTAGATTGCCAGTGAGCACAGACGATTACGAATATAAGTCTCCACCTAGAGAAGCGAATATATAGTGATATATGCTCCCATACTTTATTACTTCTTCTTGGACTCTGTAGTCAGATCATGTTAAGACATCTGGTTCGCACAGCACAATATCGAGAGATCTTCTTATCTCTTAAGACCACCTCATTGCAGTCAATCCACCTGATGGACAGTTGACGTCTTTTTTTGATGCCTTGAACTAAGTAGAATATTATTTTTTTAAACGGATCTTCATCGTTGCATTTAAAGAAGTGTCCAAACCCTTAACTATATTTTATTCTATAACTTCCAGTGTATGTCTTGTCGCAATTTGTTATTTATATCAGGTTGCAACAAATTTTCCACACATTACTACAAAATTGATTTTACCTGAAGTTTTTGTGTCAAAAATTAGTAGTTTATCGTCATAAGTTTTATTTAATTATTAAATATTTATACAGTTATATCTTCTTGGTCAAAACAATAAATTATAATTTGAATAGTTTTAAGATTAAAATATATTTCTATATAAAGTGAATAAATGCAAATAAGTTCACGCTATACGTGCTTTTCTTTTGATTTCAATATCCGGATGTAGTAACCAACATTTTCAAATTTAGATAGAGTTTCCTGTCTATGTCTTAATTAAACGTCTAGAATAGTTTAACACAGCAGAATTACTGAGTAAATGTACAAAGACAATTTCAAATAATTTAGACCTCAATCGATCCCCGTCTCCTCCTGGTAACGAGTTACGGGCGACTGATAGAGCGCGGGTCACCCCGCGATCATGTCTGTCACTGCGGCGCGTCAATTAGCCGTGATTTACGACGTCGACATTTCAAGTGTTGCATCTGACTTATCTGAGTATGCTAAACAGGATGCTGGACGGGTGTGCGTGCGAAATTTGTAAGTCGGTCGGCCGCAATATGGTAAACGGTTCATGAGAGAAGGTGGTTGACTTTGTTTGTGATTAAGCCTTCAATAGATTTCCTACCCAACCAAGGTAGGTAAGGCAAGGTAACTAGCCATATTATCAATTATGAAAGTAGTAAGACTGTATTGCATTTATCCTTTCAAATAGTTTTGTTTGAAAAGAATGGAATGAAATTTGTGTAGTTAAATATATATCTATACTTTCAATATACTGCATATACTTTTGAAACTGATAAGAAAAAGAAGGATGACAGAAAGACATGATCATTCATTTTGACACGTTTCTTTCTTTCAATCGTTCTCATATATGTTTTCCATTTTTATAACTCTTGACCTGGTAATATAATTTCTTCCAACTTTATGAATTTTTCACATTTAGTTAATACATATAAATGGAAATTCCTAGAGTATAAACTAATACCATAATTTCCAAATGTTCTAAATGCCTTCACAGAAAACTGTAACTATTTTCAATATTCCATTCACATCAGCGTCAGTTCGTTAGGTTTTCAAACCTGAAAAATTTAAACTGAACCTTTTTGGGGCAACACTGTTTGTCTATACGATTTTAATTCTTAAACGGATAAGTTGTAAATTAAAATTTTAAATATCTTATAAAAATATTCGAATCAAAGTCAAAAATCTTAGTTATGGACGTCTTAGCGCTTCAATGATATTCATCAATGTAATTATATATATATATATATATATATATATATATATATATATATATATATATATATATTTAAATTCATGTACGTGATGATTATTGGTTCGGTAGATCAGGAACAATGCGAGATTATTATTTTAAAAAACAATAACATATGCGTATATTATTAAATTATACTCAAATAAAATATTAATCACAAAGTTTACATGGTGTCTCTATAAAAGTAGTTCCCTTGGCTGATACCGAAAGAAGCCGAGTTTACCAGATTCAGCATCACCGACCCGAGTGTGGCGGCTCACTTTCGTTTCGTTCAGTATCATCGTTATATTTTTCTGCAATCTGTGCGTAGGTTTTCCCGTGTTTTTTCATAATAAAATTATCGGTCAGTAGTTTCAGATATAAGAGGGGAGGGAGAATGTTTCTCAATATATCTCTGTAGATATTCTACGTAAACATATGACGTAAACATATCCCAATAAAATTAAATGATATTCCCCACTAAATATGGAATTTAAAAAGTGTTAGCTATTGATATATGTGCTGATAAACATGCTTCATTACTATTAATTTCTAGTTTCTACGTCAAACGGTTTCTGAGAAAAATCGTTGGGGACAGACGGACACTTAAGTGATACTTTCAAGAATTTTGTTTTTCCTTTTAATGTCCAAAACCATACAATTTATCTGCGTGTTTGAGATATTATTGGAAAGAGCTTTTTAAGTATTATAATTAGCAATTTTTTTTATTAAAAAGTAATTATATGAAAGATCGCCAGAATTGCTGTTTTTAGGTGAAATTTACCTGAAAACGAAAATTTTACCATGGTATATTTTGTTGACCTTGATAACCTGCAACCTGATATTTCTAGTCAAAATTGTAAAGTTTCTAGTGGTATCTCTATAGTATTCTTGCATTGGCTTAATACACACACACACACGGCTTAATAAACACACACACCGCAGCATAAAGTAATTTTTTTCCTAATATATTAAAGTCAGTTTGTCATCTAAGTATATCTCATAAAACATATATCTACCATAAAAATTCCCTTTTAAGCCTGTTTCTATTAACCGAATATAAAAAAAAACATTACATTTATTCCATTCCAGTAGCAGGTACCTACCGATGCTCATTAAGCCATACAAGCTCCAGTCAACCCTTCCCCACTCCCGCTCATCCCCCGACAATACAATCAAATATTTAAATACGAAAACCGCCGCCATCCATTACGACATTTAAATATTATAAAATACAGGAAATTACTCCAAAAGAAAATGAAACCCTTCCGATCCCCCGGGCGCGCAAGGGTTAAATGTAATATATTCGCATCAAATTCATCATAATTAAGTGAGAGAGGGGAGATGGCAGCTTCGGCAAAGATGGGGTTAAGAATTGTTTTTGCTATTATTATTACGCGGTATCTATGCTTATTAAAATTCATGATGGCGACTTCGTTACCTTGCATACGCTGTTTGGGCGTCGCGGTATTGGCGTATGTGCCTATGTAACCGGATTAATATACAAGTATATAAACAATTCGTTCGGAATATTTACTGAGCGGTTATTTATTCCAGTAAATATCCAAGCGGTAATTAACCTTGAGATATGGATAAAATATTTAGAAAATTTCAGTTGATTAAATTATTGTCATCTTCATAGCGCCAGGTAGACTTTTGGGTAAACATTATTGCTATGGCTATCTGTACTGCATTCCCGGGTATTCAATATGGTGACCTATAAATATTTCGTAGTATGCTAGGTTTTGGGGTGCAAAAATATGGCCCGGAGACAGTTCAGTCCCTGGGAAAATTCTTCATTACATGTAGGCCTTCATTCCATTGCTGTTGATTCCGTTCTAAGTCAAGTTGGGTTTTTAGCTTCATAATTATTCTGTAATAACTTTCATGGATTTTACATATTTATTTATTTTCTTTTATAACTCCTCAATATTTTAATAATGTTGTGTATATCCAAAGAATAAGGTAACACTAAAACTGAGAAACTTGTCTATGGATTTGTCAATTAAATACGTCAATTAAATGTGTTCACTTTCCGATTTTTTTATTAATAAAAACCACTTGGCTATTTTAAAATGGTTTAATTTCACGTAAATAAATTTTTAAATAATGATATTTAAATTCTTTTTAAAACAACTCTTATGCACGATATAAATACATATTTGACGAAATAATTGCTTGGAGGATTATCTGCAAATTAATCGGAGTATATTCACATTTTTATGGTATTGCAGCAGATAAAAATTATGCGTAGTAATTAGTATAAAAGAGAAGATTATTACGATTGATTGACGTAATATAATAATAAAGTTATTTTCCCGTATTCAGTAGCAACTCGGATGTTAAACAAGCCGAGTCGACATAAGTTTCAAAAAACTAAGAAATAAATTCTACTTTTCAGTTTCTACTTAACTAGTAGAGAAAAACACTACAGATTACATTATAATATTGCTACAATGACAAGTTTTTTTTTATAATGGAAAGTAAATACATTTCTCAAACATATCAGATAGATACATAGAGAGAATAGATCAAGAAAATATTTACAAACAAACTTTAAAAATAAGCTTTATCCCCATTGCAGTAACATTTAAAACAAGCTTTTTCTGCATTGCGGAAACGTTTTTAAAAATTATAGGAAATTAAAAATTTACCTGTGTATATTTTTACATATTTAAAATGTAGTCTAGTTGGGTAAAATTACGAAAATTCGAAAGCACGAGAAGGCAAAGATAGAAATCAATCGTAAAAGGATAATTTTTTTAAAAACGCTTAAAATTGTTTATCGTTGGAATATTAGCACATCGATAAACATTTGACTACTCGG
Source organism: Druceiella hillmani (assembly GCA_039881145.1). Taxonomy (NCBI): domain Eukaryota; kingdom Metazoa; phylum Arthropoda; class Insecta; order Lepidoptera; family Hepialidae; genus Druceiella; species Druceiella hillmani. Next base: position 14,528,536 of record JAYKKI010000032.1, read on the forward strand.
TAATACACTGCAGATTACCTTCGTTCCTAAAGACTAGGTATCAGTTATCATCAATATGAACGCGTCGTTTTTGATAAGTATGGATATAATATTTAAGGAGATATTAAGCAAGGAATACGAATTAAGAATAAGGAAAAATATTACATTAAGTCCTTGTGAGCAATTTAAAAGACCAAGAAATCACGGAGACTTTTATGAGGGTTGATAAAAATGTGTTGGTATAAAAATGTAATTTTGAAACGAGGGTAGTTCAATTCATTCTTATTTACCATCATAAAATACGTCTATACTCTATTTTACAACTTTTTTATAATTAAAATATACGTTAATTAAAATATAGTATAACAAAATATTGATTTGTTTTATTTACTATATAATAAAAGCTGTGACCCTTTCAATTATCTATATGTAATGTAAGTTGATACCGTAGGTCTCCATATTTGTTCACCAAAGCTTTTGTGAGAAAAGTATTTAAGAAATGTTACGAGAAGGAAATTAATTATTTTTGCAAAAAAAATAAATACAAAAAGAAAACGGAACCTAACAAAATACCAAAAGACTGGCTCGCATCGTTTTTCAAATCTTTCGGTTACTCCTACAAAAATGTAATAAACACCATATATAACAGTAATCTTATATTAGTCTATTTCCATATGTACAAAAATTAATACCCTTGTGACAGGATCTGTTGTCCTTTTTATATAAAATTTTAGACTAAATTTACAAATTTTACGTATTCTAGTTGGAGATTTCTTTTTTACTTACAAAAAATATTATATTAGAGAAGTTTTTATTTAATCTAATTATATTACGAGACCTATATATATATATATATGTATATATATATATATATATATATATATATATATATATATATAGTGTTCATTAGTCCATAAACGTTTATGGTAGCTAAGTAATCATTCTAATGCCTCGAAAACTGGACCATATATTGCTTTCTACTGCTGTATTTAAAAAAAAATTAAATATAGCTAAACCTATTTTGATCATTGATATTAATTTATCTTCAGTACACGAGCAAGCTCCGTCGTCCAGTAATTCCATCAGTGCTATTGAGCGCTGCCTAATTCTAAAATTATGAAATTGGGTAAATTGAATTTTATAGGAAAATACACATCATAACCTAATTTGGTATTTTTTAGATTCTTACTTAGTCTTCTTTGGAGATCTTCTGTTAATACGTTAAAAAAGAGGAAAAAACATTGGAAGTTTCACATTTGCAAAATTTCAAAGAGGTAAGTGCTTGAAACTACGAGACCAACCGGCGAACGGTCATGCCCGCATGACAAAATAATGACGGTTCCGTTTGTTTACGCAATCCGAATCGATGGTCAGATTGAAAAAGACCTATTGAAAAGTGATAATGAGTAAGAATATGATATATATGTACGGATCTTTTAAATGTTTTTTTACGTCGTTCGTTATGCAAACATTACTTTTACAGTTTCTACCTTATTGACACTCTCCTTAGAAACATTAAAACTATATAATGCAAAGTAAACATCAGTAAGTACTCTCAATAATCACGAGCCGTAATTAGTGACGGGTCACTCGATCCGCTAGTACGGTCGTCTCGTTAAACGCTAACGAGGTGCACATCCCTAGCCGTGCCCACGTCACGTCCCACGCTTCATTATAATCTAATTTAGGTAGCCGAACAGGTAATATTATCCCTTGGTTATCTGAATAGACATGTAAATATTGGAGATATATAAAGTTATTGTTATGTTCGATATCATTTACTTTAAGCATACTCAAATTTATTGCGAAGTTGAGACTTGTAACAGTATACGAGTATGCAGGATAGTAACGAATTTAATAAATAATATATACATAATAATAATTATATATATATATATATATATATATATATATATATATATATAGTTATATATTTATTATGTAGATATTGATAAAAGAAACTGCATTATCTTTTCATCACGTAGAAACGATTGTATCTTTCTTTACAATCGTTTAGAGAAACTATTGTTATCAAGATGAAAATTATTGTCAATGATAATTTCTATGTTAAATTTTAAAGTTCTATACCTTATAGTTTCTTTGTTTAAAAAAACACATAAAGATACCTAAGTGTTGGTTTCAAAGCATTTTCATGTTGACCTCGTAATTTCGTTGTGTTGCAGTAAATATCTTAGGCAAACAAATGTAGACACTCGTTTCATGATCACATTATTTAACTCTATTATACAACTATTTAAATTAATTGTTTTCGAGGACATTAGTTAATTAATTTTTGAATCCTTTACAGTTATCTAATGGATTCAATACATCATTGTCCATCTACTTATAAAAAAATAGATTTTAATGAAATATGATATCCTACTAGCCAACGTACATAACTAACAAGCATATTCATCAAAATGGATCACGTTGGTACCAAAAATAACGTGTCTTATAATATTTTAATTAATACAATTTTAACAATTGTCAGGTGACATTATCACTTTAATTAATACAAAGAAAGCTTAATATCAGTATTAATTAATAATAACATTTCTTGTTATGTAAATAACTAGGGCTGTATAATCTCCCCTGTATTGTTATTAATTGTCGTATATCGGCTGGAACGACATTTTTTGTATGATCTTAATATTATTACTGTTCTGTTTATTATCTAAATATGATTTATAAAAGTTTCATACGGTCAACATTTTGTTGTATTTATTATATTAAATTGTCAAAAAAAAATTATTGGTACCGGATGCAGAAATAAATTAACAAATGTTTGTTATTATTGTTTAATTTTGCTTCCAACATACTTTTAACAGTAACTAATATATAAATGTAATTTTCAAAATTTATTAAAATTGATTCTTTTTTTAATTTAGCTGCTTGTTTCGTTTGGCGTTTATACCTTTATCGGTGTATAAAATATAATTTCAGTAAATTTATCGTTTCGGAAATAGCGAATAAGAGTGAAATTCCAGGGTTACAACTTAAAAAAAATGTACACGTATTAGAAGTTATACTTCTTTGGCATAATACAGGAATAATTTTATTTAGTATGCAAATAATTAATGATAATAAAATTATGAAAGCACTGGAGTGTGATAATAAATGCTGATAGTAAAATCTAAATTTAATCAAATAATTACATTTTAATAATTAAAATTTATTTGACAGATGAGTGATCCTCCGCTTTATTTTTCTACTGGCTTTCAATTGTAAGCCAATTATCTGTCAAACCGTTTCCAATTTATTGCGTTTCAACTTTATTATTTTCTCAGAAAGTGTAGTAAACAATTTTATCGTTTTATCTAGATTTAAAATAATTATCATTAAATATACTAATTTTATTATTATTATTATTTTATATATTAATTAAATTAAATTTGATTATTTTAAAGATTTAAATGGATAATCAGCATTTAATTTAATATTAACACGTATATAAACGATCTAGCAGATGATTGGCGTACAATGAAAAACCAGCAGGAAATAAAAATTGTGGGGCTACTCATTTGTCAAATAAACTATGTAAATATATGTTTAGTGAACAACTTCATCCTGTTGATTTCTTATAGATTTTTGTTGTATAGTAAGTAACTGCATTATGTGTATTTTTTGTGGTATTCGTAAAATTTGACTTTCGTCATTTTTTCATAACGCGTCTAAAGAACTCAAAAAAACTTCAAAAAGTTTTAAGTTAAAAGAAAAACTTAAAAGAAAACTTGGCTGCCGTATTATTACATAAATCGACAAGTCGGAAATAAGTCAAACTCTGAGACACAAATAATTTGGTCAGAATTTTATTCCGACTGTCTCCAAACTACTGCTTACTAATATTGTTGACGCGAAGTCAGAGCTCACTTGGTTGTTTTTTGAGCTAGTAGTACAAACAGCACTCCAAAAAAAATCTGGAATAAAATGGCCGCAAATGACAACCATATTTAATTTTGTTGTAACTACAGAAGCTTTGATACTCTTTATAATACTTTGTTGAAATCTGTTAAGCCGTTTGAACGCTACGAAGAAATAAAGAGGCTCACATACATAGATATGGACTACAAACATAATCCTGCCTTTGTTTTCGCGCCTTTTGGATTAAAAACCAGTTTAACGTGCAATGTAAACACGCCAATTGTAAATTAAGGAATAATATAGTATGCAATCGTGTTTACCAAAGATTTCGAAAATAAAACCAAAACGGCGTGTTTCTGAATTTGATACAAACTTCCCTTTCGTTTTATCATAATTTCTCGAAGCTCAATTATAATGTTTTTTTTATCTTTTTAATTGGATTATTTTTTTCTTCCATTCCAATATTTATTTTATTTTTCAATTTACATTCTCATGAATAAATAAAGCCAAGTATTTTTTCTATATGCCTTTTTATATGCATCTGAACAATATAAATTGAACGATGTGAAATAGATGTTCACTTCCAACACTGTCTAGTTTACCCCAAGGAATCTGAAACGAAGCAGTTCAACAAAAGCTAAATGCAATAACTTTATTATAATATGACCTAAGGCGCATCCGCCCCCAACTTACCCTTAGTATACCTACAATGCTTAACGAAACCCTTTCCCAGCTGCATCACTTCTAATAATAATTGCAAATGACTTCGATATATCGTGTCTTGTACGTGTCTGGAGTGAAATACGTGGATCGAGCGATGGCCGTGGCGTGACTTGATTCTAAATTCAGACTCAGTTTTGATTGCGTAAGATTGATTCCGGTTAAATAAAACGGTTAGTTATAAATTTAGTTAGTTGTTTGTAAAAAACAGCTACTTTCTAAGACTCTTTTGTAGCTATTACCTAGATTTAAATACTCGGTGTTTCGAGACGACGGAGAAATAAGTTTGATTTTTTGAAGTACGTGAATAAGTTTTACAAATAAAATTTGATCGTATTTACAATTTTGTGAACTGTTTTATCGTCGTGGGATTAATTTAATTAAAATGCTTTAATAATATACTGCACAATGTTTTTAAATTATTTATAAAATCACGAACTTAGATAAAAACTTGTCAAGCGCGAGACATTTAATAGTACATACGGTTTCTATTAATCTTAAATAAATTAATTTTACATAACCTATTTCCTACCGTATTTTTCAGACATTAAGGTATGGTGCATATTTAAAAACTTGTAAAATTTAGTATAATCGCTATAGTTTTCTTATAACCTTTGTGTAGGCTTCTAAAAATTATATTTTATATAATTTTAGTTAGAGTAGTTCCAGTAATAAGGAGGGTGCATATTTTTTTGAATATTTTTCAGTATTACCTGAAGATTTAAGTACTACATAAAATTAAGAGAAAATATTTTTAATGTTCTTTTCTTAGGGTTAGTAACCCTTTTAAATTATTGCCTATTCTATGCATAGAAATAAAAAAGATTTAAGTATTTAATTTGCGCCATCCCTAAATTTGTCACATAAATATTTTTGATTGATAACCATGGAGATGAATGTTAATTTCTACACCAAAATTCGAGTTTTTATGTTAATCGGTTTCTGTGAAAAACGGGTGTGACAGACGTGGGTAATCTTCAGAGACTTGGGTAATCTTACGAGGGTTCCGTTTCCCGTTTTGACGTAGGAAACTATAAAAATCATAAAAACTCTCAACGGGGTCGATACAGAAATTCCCGAATTATAAAAATATTGTACACACAACAGAAAAAAATTAATGACAAAAAAAATTTCGAAAACTCGTTATTTTATTTCTTTTTTTTACACTTCATAACGGAATGTTATATATACTAAAAAAATACGGTTAATCAAATCAACGTCCATCTTTTATTACTAAATATTTTAATTTATGAATAAATATCTATGTATAAAAATCAGAAATATTGCATTGCTACCGCATTGTACACAAAATCCATGTGGCGCGAGTTGTTTCATTATTTTTTTAATTTTTCATGTAATGACGTCAAAGTCAAAGATGAGAAGGATTGAAAAAAAATTTTAACTAATTTCAAAATTTTCGTAAAATTGAATTTAAAGTGTAGATAAAGAGAACAATACTAAATTTTGATGTAATTTTTAACAATCTCATTGTATATCATGAGAGCGAAAGATAAAGAGAGGCCTCACTCTAATCGTACCACTAAATTTAGATTTTTAAAATTTCTTCAAAATTGATTTTTAATTAACCTAAACTTTGATGATATATGTAGACTATTACAAACACTTAATTTTCAATTTCCCATGCCGAATTCAAAATCTATTTAATGAGAAACTTTGGAAATATATTGCACAGATAAAAATAGATAAAGCTTTTGCTATTCTTAAATTATTCCCATATATTGATCTGTAGACAACTTTTCTTAGATTTATCGTAAACTTTCAATATATTTCTAAGAAATAAATTACCCAAGTTAAAAATTAACGTTTTCTTAATTACAAATAATAAAAAGTTAGAGTTAAAATTCTTATATTGTGACCAAATATTTCTCATCATCATCATATATATTAATACGCTAAGGTTAAGATGTTACACTCCCTTTTTAGAAAAAACCTCACAACTAATCCATATAAATTATATATCATTTTATAGATAATTGCTCGCTCTACCGGCATCCACAACTAAAAAATTTATTATTGCTATTGTTTTTGCAAATTAATTAATTATTAAAATTATATACACAAAACAGCAATGCTGCCATCTAACGGCTCAACGTCAATATGCTTGACGGTCGGTAAAATTTTTGTTTAATTTCAAATCCACTCACGTATAAATAAAGTGGCGCTTTAGCTCAATGCTTTTGATACTTGCGCCTCTATATGTCAATTTTAGTAAAATAGAATAAATAATGCGAAGACTTCGCACGGGTCACGCTAGTATTATAATTAATGTTTGGAAAGATTCAAACTACATTAATTATTTAGTTATATATTTGTGTAACAAAACGTTAATAATTTCGTGGTAAACTTTTGTTAATCGCTAGTTTCATGACAATGGATGTACTTTAATGTGCATACAAAAGGAATTAATGATAGGTTCTTAATTCAATTCACAGCAACAAAGGTTCGGTAGCTTCTATCAAGTCTTTGAATCGCTCGCTTTGTTCGTTGTTTATTTTCGACTTGCTTTTTAACTTTTTTACATTTTATTTGTTGACGTGATAGCACATTTTCGTATAATGTATAGAAAGAATATCTATAATCGAAAATTTGAACTAAATAGAAATTTTAATAGCGATATTTATTTAAAGTTCTACCTATGGATTTGGTCCATTATTCCTTATTGCGTAAGAATTAAATAATATTTATTATAATTAAACTACTGTTATTTTGTGAATAAAAAGTAATTTAATATCCATACGTGAAGAGTTAAGAGAGGGAGAACGTTAATATTTTTCGTTTTTATTTTTTGGTTAAATATTATCTACAAGTATTTCAATATGACGACAATTTTTTTAGGAAAAAATCTAATTTTGAGGTGAAAATATTTGTATCGCAAAAATAAAGACGTGCAATCCTAAATAAATTTACTATCAGGCACACTTTAAAAAAGTGACTAATATCGATGAAGTTTTGGGGACAGAGAAACGTCGTTTTTGTGGGAAAATTCGGCATTAATTATTATCTTAAATAGAAGAATACATTAAATTCTCTTAAATTCCCTTGCCAATACTAAGAAATTTCATGAATTTAATGGAAATACTGAGTAATGTGAAAAGCTGGGAGATGAATTGGGAGATGTTATAAGATTGTTTTACGAATGTTAGCCACTCTATTAGAGCACTGTCACATCTTAGTAATAGTTGGTGTATTTAACGAATTGATTTAAGGAAATGTTCAGTCTAATTAGAATTAATTAAGTAATAAATGTTGCACATGTCTACTCATCCCTCTCGACCCAAGTATTGATAGAAAAATTCGTAAAAACAAGGCTTGAAGGAAATTAAATGTTTAAAATCAACCTATGGAACCATCAAATTTGTTATTCCATTTTAATAAATATTTCTATATTTATGCAGAAAATGGTATGTAAAGCTCGAAGTGCAGTTGATAATTTTGTTTTTGTAAACTAAAAAATAACTTCCAACAATCAGTCGCAAACTGAGAGCAATCGACTACAAGTTCACAAGGAAGAGCCAGCCACACACCATTCAATCCGCACCATACTCACTCTGTCATTACAAATAGTTTGTGCGTCATATAATTAGACGGAGAGACGCCGCCGCGACCTAATCTGTGTGGGAACATCCTGCGGCCGATCTCTAGCGCGATCTGTCGTCGCTCGTAGCTGTTTTTACATGTGCGGATTATTTAGTGGACCAGTGTCAAAAAGACAATGTTTGTCATTTAGTAAATACAAAAAACAAAACAAGTTAATGTGCATACCGAATCGGTGGAAAAGGAAACCGTTTTATTATATTTTTTTTTCAAAAATTAATCCTTTGTCATATCTTGATCAAAATATAATTTAATATTCGTGTATGTATAGAAAAATTATTTAATTCTTTTGATATTATTGAGAAATTTCGTGAATTTTTTCATAGAAATATTTATTTTTTCGGACGTAGTTATATTGTATTGGAATTATATTATTAAACATATATTTAATTTAATAAGCCAGTTTTGAAAAATTAAAAGAGCAGACAAATAAACTGTAACTTAATTTTTTTACATATGACTTGTACCATCCGACATTAAAAAAATAGATTAAATACTTACGTCGAAAACTAGAATATTTTTCTCATAATCATTATTTTTTAAGGTCGGAGATTTTCGATGACTTTCCAAATTCCTTCAAATATATTCCTTGTGGTTTTCCGAGTAAATTTGTAAATTTTTTTTTAACTGATTTTAATTTGAAATACTAAAATATTAACATTATAATATGATATTTTTTAGAATTTCAATATTCATTCACATCACAGAATCGAAGCTCAATAATATTTAAATCCACAGGAAGTTGGTATAAAACGGATAATGTATCCAAAAAAAAAATGTATTTTTGGTCGTATATTAAAACAAATCAATTAAATATTCCTATATTATTCACATTTTATTTTGTCAAGGTATTTAATCTTTTAAGACGATATATTGCTTTAAATTTATAAACAATTACCAGACAAGTGACTGGCAAATTATTTGAAGGACGAATGAAAAATCAAAATTAAATATTCAGATAAGTACAGGAGATAAAATATTTCAAGGAGTGTGCTATTTTCAATATCGTAGACAATTTTCTATAGATATATATAATTTTTAGGTATCGGTACGTAATTAACACTAAAATGCGTACGTTTATATATAAATTAAAAAGAGCAAAGGGCCCGACTTGACTGAGTAATAGAAATCCTAGTCTATATAATATATTCCAAATGACTGAGTTAAATATAAGTACTTATCAAGAGAACTTTCTTCTGGTCAATTTAAAAAATTGGTATTGACGGGGAAGCGTCTATTTGCTCAGTAATAGCACGTTGAAATTTCTTGAAAAATATATACTGATTTCAATCGCTAAGAACTACGAGACAAATAATGCATTAACAATGGTTGAGATTACAAAGGATAGAGTATGCCTATTCGTGTTCGTCTTGCAGCATTTGTTTTACCTGTGACATTATCGGACTAGTGCACGCGTATGCGTTTGATTGTTCCAAATTAATACTAATATAAATTGATAAATTCCAAAAAAAATGAAAAACGTCATCTCATATGAAGCGATAATGTGCTAGGAATTATAGAAAACCTAAATCAGAGGAAATATTGCCTTAAAATTCATCCAAGAATCCAGAAAAGTTCAAGGCCGAAGAAACACGAGAGCTACGACAGCATTGAAAGTGAAAAAAAAACGAAGCAAAGCGATTACGTAGCTGGCCCATCGGGCATTCAGTACCCAGCGACAGTCCAAATGTTCACGGACTATGTGCAGGCATCGTTGGAAGGCAACACAGAAGACAGAGGTAGTATAGAGACCGATGGCAATGTGACAGTGCCCGACAAGTAAATATTGCGATCACCAAATATCGTATTGTCATCGTCGGGCATCAAAGCGCGTACGTCAACACAGAGTGCTACGGTAGATTATGATGTTATTGAGCAAGAGACCGTACATGCAAACGGGACTCGATGTGCTACAGCTCAGCTGGACTCCCACTGAAAGACACACAAACATATCCATTGGATCCAATAAACTCAAATGTAAGCGAACGTAGTTTCCAGACATCGGTAATTAAGTTACAAGTATATATTAATACAAAACACTTGTTATGATTTTTTTCCAACGTTTTCACGAAAAATCTACGGTGCGGAACCGAATTTTGCCTTTCGATGTATTTTTTTTTACTTTTCAGTTATATTAGTAGGTAGGCGTTAAGAAAATATAAAAAGTAATTGTTATCCAAATTTCATTGCAAGTCAACTTTTTTTTATTATGCGAATGATCATTTTGTTAAAGGTACTCTTAGTAATGATAATGTAGAATCAGTTATAAATTTCTAAGGCTGTCACAGACCAGATCCGGTAAAAGGCGTATCTATGTATGGGTTACTTTACAGATGATACTTTTTGTTCTGTGTCTCTTATCTACATATGCAAGTGTGTATGTACGTCTTTTGTTCAAGTTAAATAATTGCCAGGTGACTCGGTAATGAAGTTCGTAGAAGCTCGCGTTTACATTTTAATAGTAAGGTTGTGCATTTTTATGACCAAAGATTTATATATCTCGCTCATAAATCTTAAATTTTTCATCTGTCCGCATTTTTTATTCATTTGTTTTGAATGTTTTTAACGACAAGGAGATTTAAGTTTTGTAATCATTATTACGGGCAGTCATTAATGAAAGCTTTAAAAGAGCAGGCATAATGAAGGTAAAGCTAGAATTAAATATTTTAAAAGATATTCCAAGAAATGAGAATTCATACAAAAAGTTCTCTCGCTACAGAAAAAGTTACTTTGAAAATTAAACAGAAATATATCAAGATCACTACGCAAATCGAACAATTACATAAGAAATACATGGTAGATTAGAGTTTCTTAGTACATATATAAATATGAAAATACAGGAAAGTGTTACAATACTTCGAATATTTTCCTTTCGATATCACGAACTTTTGATATCACTTAACTTTTCCGGTACTTACTTCGGATTGAAATAAAATCTTTGGTATTGAGAGTGCTTTAATCAAACTCTGAACGTTAAGAATAACGAACAATGCAGAAGGCGACGTCAACTGCAAACCAGAGTTCGTTGAACTCTATAATTTATTGGTACAGGTCAGCTACCACTTTCTAGCACTATCATTGTCATTCGTGCATTCTTATACTAGTGCTAGCACCTATTACATTTGAAATAAAAAAAGTTTGTTTTGAAATATTTTTTCCAGATGAACTGGAGTTTCAAAACAACTACATTCGTTTTCCGGTTTGCAAGGTAATATAATTTATATTATGCAAAATGTAATTATTATTCTGAGTAACTCTATATATTTAGTATTAAATGCAATACTTGTAAATACGGTGGGCTTATTGCTATAAGAGCAATCTTTTCCAATCAGACAAAACCAAGTACAAAATATTACGTTATTACAATTTAGACCAAACAATTTTTCAAAAAAGAAAACGATGAAGAATGAAAGAAAACAGGAAGTGAATGCAAGGAAAATGGTGCGGGATAAGTCAAGACAGTTATAATTTTTTCAGACAAACTTTGATAGCATATTTGAACGGATTTCTGATCCAATGAATTCCATAATTTTCTTAAGCAATAACGGAAGGTTCATAAGTTTTCAGAGCGTAAATCTAGGCCAAAATCTGAAACCTAGGCAAAAAGGTTTGTGCGATTGTATGAAATGTTATAATTAACTGATCACAAACCACCAGCCAATTGAGCTGCGATCTAAACTCTATAAACGATATACGTCAATTTTGATTTTTTTTGTATTTTGTTAAGCAAAGGCGGAATTGACGATTATTACGGCGCATGTAGTTATTTGCACAAAATTTTAATTCTAATTAACATTAAGAAGGGTGTAAAATAATGATATTGTAAAAGAAGCCACAATTATAACGTTAATCTGCTGTTTATGTTGAGTAGTATAATTTTCTTCCAACAACTACTTGTTTTTCTAACCAAAGGGTATGTTTTACTGATATTAAAAAAAATAGCAGTATCGTTATGTAAGGCGTACTCTTGTCAATAGAATCAGACTATGATGGTACTATTTACATGAGTGGGTATCGATATCTTGCAAGTATCCATACGTATTATATATAAAAGGCCAAAACTATTCTACTAAATCAAACAAATTATGTAAGTACGAATTCCAATAATTATCTATAATGGTTTGTGGGTGGATTTATGATATTAAAATATACATTTTCAAGGCAATTTGACGTCACGACAAAAAAAACAGATTCGAATATTGACTGTTTTATTTGAATTACTGTTTTTTTATTTAAAACTGTTTTATTTGAATTACATTTCTTACAATTTGAGATATATTACTTATATATCTAAAATTGAGCTTAAACTCAATAAGCTAAAATGTAATATATCGCAATATATTGTTACAGTAGTTGAGGATAAGGCTAGTTATTTACCGTGTGTTTTAACATAAGTGAGTAAATAAGACAAATGTTTTAAAATGTAAAGCATTAACAAATAAAACAATGAAGAAAAATTATCGATCGTAAACTATTAAACAATTGCGTAATGGTTTTTTTCCTAGAGTAATCAATGAAGTACGAAAAAATATCAAATTAGAGGGGAAATAATTAGATAAGCTCGCTAGAATGTTTCTCCTTTCACGTAACACGCTTTAAGTATAAAGGACTACCAAAACTAAAAAATGAGGAAACTTATGAACAAACAATTCTTACCTGACTTGGGGATTTAAAAGTGCTGGATCGAAGGCAAGTGGAGCGACTTGTAATTCCACAAACACGAAAAGAAATAAAAAAGGATATTAATTATAGTTTTTAAATATTTTCTACAGGATCAGGACCTAAGTTGCTCCACATACTAGATGAATATGAATAGATCACAATACTTTTCTAAGAATATTACAGACTAGAGGATTTAATAGAGTTATAACATACCCCGTGTCTTGGAAGTTATGTCCATTTCGCATGACAAATCCTAACATCCACTAAGCTTTCTGACAGATGTTGATATTATGTATAACGTTTTACAATAATCCTACGTATCGTATCATTTAAAATTAATGAAATTTAAAATATGAGATTCTCTTTCACAAGATCGCATATACCAGGAAGTATTACAGAATATTTAACAAGACAGCAATATCCACCTGACATCTCCGTGTATCGATCTCTACGCCGCGTAATCATCGAGGAAGAGTTAAAAAAATCAGCGATCACCCGCCCCAGGCGCAAAAAGATGATTACGGCACTGTTAGCTGGCGGCCATGCTGGTTAACACTTTATCCGCCGATTGATTGTTATTAATTTGCAAGTGTAGTAGATAAGTCGATATTTGGCATAGTTAATTAGTGTTCAGACAGGTGTCTGGTTGTAGCGCTAGACTGTAATAGAGTCTTTAAATAATAAACTTACTTGTAATTAAAATTATATTTATTTCTTAATGACGTAGAAATAAAATATGTCGACTCTGAATGGAACGCAAGTTGAAAGTTGTTTTGGTTTTATAGTCAATAATATAATCAGTGTTGGTCCAAGTCATTGGTATAAACTAATTCAGAATGTTTTATCGAAGAGAAACTATTATAATTAATTTCGTGCAAGTCGGTCACAAACTGGAGTTAAAAATTTATTTTTATATGTTATTAGAGACACAGAAAACATCCAGATAGATAGAATATCAAATAAATATATGGTAAATATAACATTTTAATAAAGACGATTTTAACTAAAGACGATTTTCAATCGATACTAATCGATATCTAAACAGGATAATGGATTGATATAATTTCATGCATGTGATGTTATTAGATTTGTTTAGCTTCGACAGTATGTCCGAATATATGGCGTTACTTAAAAAGAAATACCTTTGAGCCACGAGTGTTATCGATGGGGATACAAACAGGAATATAAAGTTTGAAACTTATATGACTAGCTTAATGTAGAGGTCATTTAAAGAAGTAACTGAAATAAAAAGTTTGTAATAAAAAAATGTAATTGAAAAATAAGAAACTAACTATGGAATAAACTGGAAAGGAATTCTGTCAAAATTTATTTAAGAAATGATTTATAAGCGGAATTCGATTAAGAGTAATAAATTGATATAAATCGATATTTATTAGTCGGACCTCGTCTGCAAACCAAAAATAAATAACTACGTATGAAATAATATAGATTATATATATATATATATATATATATATATATATATATATATATATATCATATTGTAGTTGTGTTTTCTTTTGACACTTTTGTGTTTGAGGATTTCGTTCCGAAAAACTCAAACACGAAACTCTCAAAAGAAAATACAACCATAATGAATTTTTAAAAAGTCATAGCCGCAAACATTACTGTACACTAAAGAGCAGGAGTTCCCAACCAGGGGGGCGCGCCTCCCAAGGGGGCCATAGAGAGAGGTCAAGGGGGGCGGAGAGCGTTTGCATTTTAGAAAGAAAAAACAAAAAAATATACAAACAACATTAATAAATAACATCACAATGTAATGTTTAATATACATGCATAAAATTAATGAAATTAAATATCATATTCACTATTATTACCACAAACTTGCGAAAAATTTGACGTTTTGGTGTACATTTTTTATTGAGAAATCAGTTTGAGTGTGTAAAATTATTGTGTCTCACTGGTAAAAGGTAAGTTTGTGTATTTACAAACTTCAGTTACCATTTTTATTTAATTTACTAAATCAAAGGGGGGCCATGAAAAAGTAAAGGAGGGGCATGAAAATATAATTTATAGTTCGGGGAGCCTCAACAAAAAAAAGGTTGTGAAAACCCAGCTATAGAGGATTGATATACCATTAGATTTATTTCGGTCTTTTTCCTATGAATATGGGTGTATGTTTTTTGTCTCTTAATCTGTCTACGTTTCAATGGCACTAGTCGTACCTGGCACAAATTTGAGTCAGGGACGCCCGATAGGTTTAAAACGTTGATGATTTTAGTAAAATCACATTTTTTCCGCATTTTCATTTTTAAAAATAATTTTCCTTCATCTTTCTCAGGGCATCGAATATACCTGCAAGTGTTAACCAAATTAGCATAACATTGCCACGCCTTGCCGCAAATGAAACAGTATTAATGCTAGCTGATATATAATTAATACGGTGGCTTCGCCTCTACCGTGCGAACTCGGCTGCGTTGGGCGACAATTCTATTCAAAGTGCGTTGAATCTTACACGAGTGTGTAAATTCTTAATGATATTCATTCGTTTTTTTTTGTTTTCTGCGGTCGGGGACAACAAAACGTATAATTAATGGAAGGTGAGAAGAGCTTGGGAACGTTTGGTGCATAAATGATGTCGAGTTTGGCGTCAGGGTTAAGTTGTTCATCAGTTTCAAGGTGAGAATGTTATTTGAGTAGATCAGTCGGTTTTGAATATTGAAATTGTTGATCTGCATATTGGAAAGGAACATGTATGAGATAAATATAATCTCAACGTTTCGTTTTCGGTGCTTTTAATTTCGACATCTTTTACTCTCGAAAGTATTTATTTTATTTAATATTTAACTGAAAATAAATTATTATGCTGAGTGAAAATATATCTATTTCAATTTCCTATATCTGAGTATATTGGAGCCATCATAGTTAAAGTCTGCAGTGATAAGGTTAAGGTTGCTAGGCGAAAAATGGATTTGGATTTTGGATTGTGTGATTGTTAAATCATGTGAATAGTGATGTTATGATAAAACAATTATTCATTGAATTATATAAATATTTTTATCCATATTTATTTCAATGTCATATGCATAACTAATAAGAGATAAATATACGCTAATGATATTTCAATTTGTTTTTTATTACTCGGAGAAAAAAGGATGAAAAATTAACGAAAGAAATTCTCGTTCTTTGCGCTATGTCTCTGCGTTTATACGATTGCTTTCTGCTTGTATATAACCTACTCACAACAGCATTTTATATCTGTTCATGATATTCAAATTCTCAAGCGTCTAATATTAACAGTAACAGAATATAATTTGTTTGTGATAGATAAACGTCAATTATCATGACCAAAACAAACACAAAACAGTTTGTAACAAAAGTCGATGTATTTGACATTCCTAAAAATGCAAAGTTAAGTTTTGTTTTAGTATTTATAAGTAAGAAATAAATAACTAAACTAGTAAATATAAAAAAGAGAAACAAAAAATTATGAAAATAAAGTATATATTACAAACGATTTATATGACAATATTTATATAAATTAAGTTGTTAATGAATCTTGGAGCAAAATTCTTTATTATGTAATTTTATACAATATTTTTCACAGGCGTAAAAATATTGGAATATTTCAAAATATAACTACAATTAACGATATTGGAATTTTCGGAGATTATACTTCTTTAGGCGCGTTATGAAAAAATTATAAGAGTGAAATTTACAAATGCAACAAAAAATAGACAGAATGAAGTTGTTCACTATGCAACAAAAATCTATGGGAAATCAACATGATGAAGTTGCTCACTAAACATTTAGTTTATTTGACAGATGAGTGGTCCTCCATTTTATTTTTCTGCTGGCTTTCCATTGTAAGCCAATCGATCGTCTGCCAGACCGATTTTATGTAT
Source organism: Druceiella hillmani (assembly GCA_039881145.1). Taxonomy (NCBI): domain Eukaryota; kingdom Metazoa; phylum Arthropoda; class Insecta; order Lepidoptera; family Hepialidae; genus Druceiella; species Druceiella hillmani. The sequence goes on from JAYKKI010000032.1 coordinate 14,545,239, forward strand.
ATGCATTTACATTAAATTGAATGCTGAGTATTCATTTAAATTTTTAAAATAATTAAATTTATAAATAACAATAATAATAATAATAGTTATTATTACTATTATTATTATTATTTATATTATATTAAATGATAATGATTGTAATTCTAGATAAAAAGATCAAATTTGTTATTACTCTGTATGAGAAGGTAATAAAGTTGAAGCGCAATAATTTGGAAATGGTCTTGCAGATGATTGGCTTACAATTGAAAGCCGGCAGAAAAATAAAATGGTGGCACACTCATCTGTTAGTAAGTAGCTTACTGAAACACTGCATTGGTTACAACATTTAATACACGCAATTCAATCACTTGGTCAAAACTTAAAACCTTCTAATTTTATTTACGTAAACAAATTTTATGAAATGTTTGTAAATATTATTAAATATCATATAAATTTAATTTATGATCATATGTATTTGAGGTCATATAGATAGACAGATAGCGGCGTCGCTTTTGAACCATTGGTTTTATAGAACATTTTAATTACAAATTTGGAACTAAAATTAAGTAGATTTACCTTAATAACAAAGTGCTTGTTCAATTATTAACATAAGAAACTCTATAATTTATCATCCTTTAATCCAAGCGCGCTAAGAACTTAAAACATTGAAGTAACAACTTATCCCAAACACCTCGGGACCAAGTTAAAAGGCTCCAAAGTACCAGATCCTAATTGAACGCCATTAATCAAAAACTGCTTTCAATATTTAAAGTTACATTTGAATAGATTAGTGAACAGCGTCAGATGGTTCGTCTAAGTACTCGGCGGCAAAGTAAAACAAAAGAGGGAGGTTGCGGGTCTGCGCGGCGGCAACACCTGCTTGTTGAATGCTTAATGAATTGACAAAAGTTTTGCATCGAATATTGAACGCGGAAAAATAATGAACTTTGAGATACAAAATATTTTGGACGATCCGAGGGAGCTTTTACACTATATTCGAGCTTTTGTGTACAGTCGGAAGAATGCGTAAACGCCTTTAAACATCGACGGAAGTGCTGGATATTTTTGGTAAGTGAAACAATATAAGTTAAACGTTGTTGATTTAAAAATATTAAATACATTTCTATATTCCGGAGTGTCTCTTTATAATAGTTGTGTTTCGGTCATTGGAGTAGTCTTCATTTATAAAATTAAGAATGATCTACAACGATAGTATTCCACAAAGTCAGATTTTGCTTAGAATGATATTAAAATGCTTTATTGCATTTTACATATAGATACAATACTCCGTCATCTTTGGAGCAGTTTCATTAGAATTGGCTAATGGGGTTCTCTGTTATAATTGAGAAATATAAAGACATATAGTTATATTAAGTAGCCTAATAATATTTAAGCTTTTAACTTTAATATTTGCATATAACTTTAATAGGAGGAGAACGAATATAGCAGGTAAAATATCTAACGTTAATAAATAAAATATTAACCGATGTCTACATAAAGTCTTTAGTAATATGGTTGGTGTGACAGTGTCATGCAGAGAATTGAAATATTCTTCGTGAATGCTGAGACGGGAGAGATTATATTGCATTATTATGGTTTCGTTTCGTTCATGTCGATATTGATGTTAATATCGATAACTAAAAGTCAGTAAAGGAATATTTTCAACCATAAAAAGTTTACGTACAATTAGTTTTTTTTCCAATAAAAATTAGCGGTAGTTGAAAATCTTTTAACGAAACTGTCGGATACCAAATTTCATTCAGATTAGTCTAAACTAATATTTAAATGATAGAATATTAAAGAAACACAAACATTTTTTAAAATTTTGTCCTTTCTAAGCTAAAAAAATTAAATTGAAAATCATTAGTTTTGACATTTTATAATGAGTTCACAAACTGCCTTTGTGGTCAATATAAAAGGAGCACCCTAATGTCAATATTTGTAAAATAATTAATTAATTGCATGAAACATGTCGTGAATTATTTCTATTAATTTTATTTATTTCATCGATATTCAGATGTCTTACGTATTTCACTATCGATGTTAAAATATTGACACTTAATATGCATATACATACCTATACGTATATTTTACGTGAAAAGTCGACAAAATATTAGTAAGATAATTATGTAAAAATAATGCAAGAAAGGGCTTCCTGGATAAACACATTATGAAGCAGACCGAAGTCAATAAATTAGTCGAACTGAAGAAGGGAAAGCTACGAAAATTGTGCAACTTTTTCAGACCAAATCTACAGTTGCACCTGTATTACTTATATTGAAGTATGGTGTTTAGATAATAAAATATGGGACATTCTTATGTACTCGCGCTTCAGAGGAGATACTGCTACATAGGTGTGTCAAAAGTGAGTAAGGCCTATTATATTTTGATGGCTCCATTATCCAGTTAAAAAATGAGGTGCTCTGAAAGCGTGCTGCATTGTGAATACTAGAAGAAGTTCTATTGCTGTTTTCACTCTAACTCTGCTTTTTAATGGCCGTCCATTTGCGCCCAGACATCCAGCTCAGCAAGTCTCTTGTTAAGACTCATCTATTTGCTTCCAGCATCCACCGCATCCACTCAACTGTACAGATTATCCGCCCGTAAGACGGGCCTAACGACGCGCCGGGGGCGGGCCCGACCGTTTTTATTTGCATAACTCATCAGCGGAGCCATATTTGATGCCGCCCGCGGCGGCGGAATATTTTAATTCTTAAAGCCGCCAGAGGAGCGCCTTTTTGGGTGAAATTTTACTTTGCGGCCGGGAAAGTGAGGTAAGCGGGAGGATGTGGAAATAGGTACATCTCCGGGTGGAATTTTTACTCTCCGAGTACTTAGGGTTTTGGTGCTTAGATAGTTTGATTTAATACAGACACGTGTTACGTCCTTGAGTTGACACGTTTTGTGGTTAATGTAGATTAAGAATTTTAGTTCGTAGTATAGTTTAGTTAATCCATTGCAAAAGTTTCTTAAAACCTATGTACAATTTAAACCTAAAATCTATGTTCGCAGATTGCTAAGTGTTTTCATAAAAGCTTTTGTCTTAGTCACTGCGACTAATAACAGTTTATGACAACATAAATTAAACATTCGTTTCTGTGAAAATGCTGTTAACTGACTAAAATGATACTGGGATATTTAAATACCAGGACCATTGGTTGTACGTGAACCGATATTTTCGATGAGCTCTGATTAAACCAAATGTGGTAATATGTTATAATATCTATAAGAGAAAAATTTAATAAATTATTTGAAGATGTCTTTGTTTTTCAAGGTAAAGTTGAGAATAATTTAGTTCAAATATCTTTTTTAGGGTTCCGTATCTTAAAAGGAAAAACAGACGCTTATAAGATCGCTCCCATATATGTATGTCCGTCTCTCACAGCAATTTTTCTCAGATTTAGCCCGATAATAAATCACATGAATTCACATATATTTCAATTGATAACGCTCATGAATGTTTATATGGAAATTTCGGTATGGGAAAAAATTAATACTTAAAAAAAACAAATTCAATACATAGTGTGGGGCATCGTTTAAAAAGTCAAGTATTTGATACCCTTATGGGTATACAAATATTTTTTCATAATTTTAATGTACATATCTTCAGATATATATTGGTAAATATTCCAGAAAAAATGCCGCCCATTCATCCTATTTTCGAGGTTACAAAAGCTATAATCATAAAAAAAGTTTTAGACCCACGTGAAGATTGGAAGACTATAGGGAAGACAGATGTCATAATTGTTGATATATGCACCACGATTGAAGATTGATGTGGAAGATATAGTGTAAAAATTTATATTTGGAAATAATTAAATAAAAATATTATGTGCTTACATATACTTATTTCTAAGTGCTTAAATGTGTACGGAACCCTCGTAGTGCGCATTCTACACGTACTTGACAAGTTTTTTTACGCCACAATATTTATACATATATATATATATATATATATATATATATATATATATATATATATATACATACATTAAGTTAACATAATAACAGAATTTTGAACATCTGACTCACGCAGGTGTCCGCTCACTCTATACCACCCTTCCTCCACCCTCAATTCCGATAGGGATAATGTCACTTAGCACAGTATAAATTAAACAAATAACTATGGCGCAATAATTAATTAAAAAGCCATTATATATACTTATATCTAAATTTGCGACAAATAACAGTGTTGATAATAACAACAGCGTAGAATGTGGTAGACCGAATAACTAACGTAATATTCCAGATTGGCAAAAGTTAGAATATATACATATATGCCATAACATTTTTGAAGTGAAAACTTTTTTAAACGTGTTGTATATATATATATATATATATATATATATATATATATATATATATATATATAATGATCTTACAATAATTTATTATTTTTATTAGGTTTTTTATTATCCGTTGACTATTTTAATATTGTATTCAACAATAAGTATTCATCGTGTTTGTAAAATCCATTAACGATAGTTGGTTTTTGTTGAGCTGTTATCCAATTACCTCAATATTCTCTATACTAACATAAATAGTTTAAAGTTTGTCTGTTCGCGCTAATCTCTAGAACCACAGGTTCTATTTAAAATTTCTTCTTGTTTTAGAATACGCATACTTTGAAATTAATTATAGATTATATATCGACATGCTACATAGAGATAGCGTTGTAATAAAAAAAATGTGGGTGTACTTATGTACGCACGTTAGAAGTTGTACTTCTTGTATTACAAGAATAATTATCCGAATTACCGAAACTTAGATAAATACACTTAAAATATTCACAATAAATAAAAGTTTTTTTTATTATGTTTCTTTTCTTATAGTTTTTCTATTAAATTTCAATTATTAAAAATATTGTTTAAAAGAAGAGATACAATTTAGATTTGTATGAACATAAAACACGTATTGTGTATCTATAAATACACGTGTTTAGTGACTGATACTATATTAGTCACTATACGCGTGTTTAGTGAGCAACTTCACCCTGTCGATTTTTGTTGCATCGTGCACGCGCATCGTAAAATTTTACTCTCATCATTTTTTTCATAATACCGCTAAAGAAGTATAATTTAAAATATATAACAAAAGTTGGGGAGCACCGTTTAAATAGCGCGAGATAGAAAGGCCGGCTTATATATTGATTGATCATCCCTAGTTTTCCCACTGATTCAACCCCGACCCGTCGACCGATGTCCACGTGAGGAAGAAAAGCATAACTGAAATAATTTTACGCAGGAAACCGTGGAACAAAGCTAATTCTGTTGTAATCTTGTATCAATATACTTTTTTCTTTACCTTTACTAAAACTCCATATTCAACCATTTTAATAGGTTGTGATTTATGAAATTTTAACTTTCTTTGCAGAAAATTTAATACGGAGTCAATTTAGTATCATTTTGATACTACTTATCAAAATTATGTCGAGTAACATAATATAATTAGGTATTTGTGTCCCCTGAATTATAATAAGCATAATTTCATAAAAATTGATCTACTCTGAACCTACACATTTCTATGCCTTCCTGATCTATGTAATTTGAAATGCTGGTTCTAATGAAAATTTACAATTTTTCAGATTTTCCAAACCGATGGTCGAAAAATTGGAGGAAGGAAGACAGATTTATGTTGTTTTGAATTTAAATTCCATTAACGGAGCTCAAAAAAGAAAAGAATGCTAAATTAAACCTAAATTTCTTTATAAAAATTTATTCAAGGATACCCAACTATAATCCATTCCATTTCAGAAGAAAACGTTTGTAAACAAATCAATTTGATAGTTTAAATATATTTGACACAAATCTACATTCTATCAGTGAAGGACTATTCACAAAACGTATTATACATTTTATTCACGATATAATTAAAGCTTGTATTATATTAAGTTAATAAACTGTCATGAAAAATAATGTTGCAAATATCATTCACGAATATTTTACTAATTTGAATTATGAAATTTGGAGGAAAAAAATAGACAATCGTAAATATTAATCGAGTAAAACTCAGAGGTATAAAACATTTTAAAAAAATATACCAAATGTTCCAGTAGGTATGAAGTCTACACCCGTATACGCTATTCGTTACACGTCATTTATTTTATAATGTCCTGAATTGCAAATCAGTTTCAATTTGAGATTAACGACGTAGACTATCTTTCTGGTGTGACGCTGAAGCACGATAGAAAAAGTAAACGGGACAGAGTATTGGTACCTTACAATAAATATATTTTACATATACATCGCATTTAGTATAAATGTAATGAAAAAAACGTTTTGACATTTTATTTTCCAGTGAATGCTAGTATTGATTTGTAACGTAAAATTCATGTTTTATATATAGTATAGGTCAGTGTTTTTTTTTATAATAGTACGTTAGAAATAAGGTTTAATGCCAATGTTCTGCATTATTTATACGCATTTTGGCTTTATATTATACAAAGTACATATACAAACTTCATACATTCTTCATATTTTTATGAAGTAACTATTATTTATACAGCGTAAAAAAATTTAGTTTTTTCTTGCTATACATGCAAGAAAAAATTAAAATTTTTTATGACATTACCAATATGGACTTGCCATTTATATTACCCACGTGAGTACAAGAAAAAAGTTACAATACTTGAACTCTCATTTTGTTTTGCTTACAAATATTCTCTTTGGAATGGATGAGGTGTAAATAGTAGGTAGGAAAAACAATTTTCGCATCAACTTGACATTTACGCGTTGTTAAATTAAACATTATTTCTTATATATTTTGCTACATATTAACCAGGATCCCTGTATGAAGCATCTATTCGCATATTGCTCTAAAACTATGGAATCATTGAGGCCGTGACGGACGGACGGACAATGAAAATGTTATTTATTTAAATAAAATAAACAGATATACAAACAGATATAACATAATCATTTTCTTGTACTGTACCCGTACGTCGATTTAATTCGTACAATAACGATAAGTTTTTTTTTATATTATTGTACCCGACTGTGCAAAAGCAAAGGCTTAAAGTTATATTTTCTGTACTAATCTATGATGGAGAGATTTTATTCCCGCGTAGCAGTCGAACGGCTTAAGGGTTTTTAACGATTTAGACATGATTCGATTCGGGAGTGTTTACGAGTGAGAGTGTTATATATATATATATATATATATATATATACATATATATATCATAGTAAGCCATCCTCAACCATTTTGGTGTAGGCCTCCTTCAATCTGTACCACTCGGTTCTATTTTGAGCTGTCTGGATTTAGTTTGTTCCCGCTACTTTCATCATGTCACCCTTCCATCTCATTTCAACCCTTTAGTCAACATGAAACGAGTATATAATGAGACGAAAATTTAATAGTGCGATCGCTCGCGGTTATTTTTTTTCAGATATATTTTTTTTCGTTCAAAATCTATTGGTATAGGTATAACAAGTAAGACGATAAAAAATAATAACAAAAATATGTACATTAATATACTTATAGTCTAATTATAAATATCTACAAATAATAAATCCAATGGCGAACTTCAGTCGAAATGATGAATTTGGCTTTAGACACCGAGGAGGAGGAAGGAGATTTGGAGAAGGATAAGAATGATGAACATGGAGACTGGTATTGTATTAAAATCCCTTTCCAAAAAACTATTCATTCGTACAGAATAAGTTTTCCATATTTTTGTAAAATTACGTAAACGCGCAGCATTTCTTTTTAGGATAGATCAATAACTATGTAATAAAAGGCTGTAGGTTTGCAAAATCTTAACGCGTATTAAAAAAAAACATACAACCGATTTTATATCTAAAAGGAGAAAATAAATTAACAAAATTTATTAACTATGCCTTCATCATTATGAGGAGTCATCTTTTCGCAGTCTTATGTGACTCTTAGCAATGTCAGATCAGTCTCTGGTTTAGTTCTCTCGACCCACAAATGTTAAAAAATGAACGACCCGAACTCATTTAATGTAATAACATAACGTATGTCTAGCGAGATCCTTTCGAAGAAATTCCTTTCTTTTTTAGTGTTTTTTTAAAAAAATTTTCGAATCAAAATGTCATTTGATTTTAGTGTGCTATTACACAAATGTTTTGTTATCTGGGATAGACCATTTACCGCCTAAGTTTGATATGCAAAATCGAACAATATTTCACTTGAGGAAAAGTAATATTCAATTAATAAATATACAAAATCATAAATACTTAATAACTATACTTCCTAAATAGGCTCTTCTTTACAATTTTCTCAACGTCATAATTTGTCTTTCTATATTTATATTTTTTGTAATCAGTTTTAATCAACTTTTTTTATAATAAAAGTAATGTTTTTGACATAGATATAAGGATAATAAGATACATAGAAGCCGGTATATATATATACATATATATATATATATATATATATATATATATATATATATATATATATATATATAAAACTGTTAAACACCATTATTTTGATAATAATTACAAGTGTTTGCTAAATACAGCCGCGTGCGTTCATCAAACTCGAATACGGCTTCTGTCGGGGTGTACGCTCGTAGGCCTATTCTGTTCCCTGTGTGGTTTATTTATACGGATGCCGTTGTTAGCATTCGTGATGAAGGTACTTCAGACGAGGGTTGTGGCCAGAAAATAAGTTTTGGGATTGTAGGCAAAATCTGGCTTCCGTTCAGCGACTGGGGTAAAAGTTAAGCAATTTTATTTAAGGGTAAACTTTAAGGGTATTTACAGTCAGAATAAATTACACCTTCCTTCAAAATCAAAGAGATAGATCTATACCAAAGAAAAAAAAATTATTAACATTGTATTGGACTTTAAATATTATAATTTGAATATTATTAAATTTATTTTGTAGTGTGAATCCATAGAGGTTCGGCAATATTACAGTTAATTTTTAATTACATCCCAAACTTTAGAAAACAACACTACCTTTAATAAAAATTTGCAAAAGGTGAATTAATTTTTAATGGAAAATTATCACGTGTATCCAAAAATAAACAAATAAAATAAGAGAATAAAATACCATGAACTAAAAACAATATTAACCTTATTGAACGGATGGTTTATTATTAAATCGATCCGAATTCCGAATCCGAATCGGACCGATTTAATAAGTGAATTCAGATCGATTCAATAAATCATATTTTGATGCAGTTATAAACTAAAACAAAAATTTCTTCAGTTTATAATTCAATGCTCCAAAAAGTAAAATATTGCATGTTTCTTTATTGCTTTATTTAAAATTTATTCCATACAAGTATGTTTTCATTTCAAAGTAATCTATAATGTTTCCGCCGAGGAGCCGCATTTTGCAAATACCGTATTATGCTGGTAAATGTACATTAAGGATTGATTTAATAATAACTGTTTATCACTCAAAATCTAAACACGTCGACTTGCATCGTCAGTCAAAGAAAATTAACTAGATGGCGTTAGCACAAGTACATGGCGCAAACGAAACTGGAAGATATTTTAATATAACATCTACCGCGCGCATTTTTTTGCAGAAAATCATAATTTTTAATTAAACAGTTATCTAAGTTGTTATGGATTATTACGCGTATTTATTATGATATATAATCAAATAAAGTAAGTTTTTTTAAAATGTCTTCCTAGAAGCTAGAAATTACCATATTCTATTAGGAATTACTAACCAAATGTACTCCGAAAAGTACAGTTACCCTACCGCCAACGTAATAATAACTACAAACACTCATTATATGCAAAATAATATTAAGCAATTCCAAAATGGCGTCATACACACATTCATATTGGAAACTACCCCATCACATTTGTAATTTAGGGCTTAAGTGTGCTTGTCAATAGAGGGGATGACAGACGAAGGGTGGGGGACACGCCGTCTGCTGAAAGATTGCAATGTATGGATTGTACGAATGTATGATGATGATTGTATGGTTGACTGGTTGAGAGCTATGCGTGTATAGGGAGAAGGGGGTTTGTTTGGTCTTATTTAATTTTTTATATTTTACATTTTTTTCATGTTCCGCGTAAATTTCTAGAGATTTCGTGACTTCGTATCATTTGGGTGAATTGTAATGTGTTGCATCGAATAACATAGAGCTATATTCTATATTTAATTTTTTTTTAATAAAGGCTTTCGGTATTTTGATTAAAATTTAGTCAGTACATCGGATTGACTCGTTGAATTCGTTACTCTTTTGAAATAATGGAAAATATAAATTTAGAATTTGCCAAAATTATTGCAAAACGATGAATAAGTTATGAATTCGTTTATTATTATTTCTCAATAAGTATATTTCTATAAAAAAAACTACACATTATTGAATACTTTTGCGTATTACTTTTCGAAATATTGAAGTTTGATAGTAACCAATGTATTTCAGCTTAAATAGATGAAAACCATAATTGTTAATTTGACTAAAATATAAATTAACTCCATAAATTATTTCATGAATACCATAATGGTTATCGTAACTAAAATTATAAATGTGATTTATTTTTATTTGTTTCTCACCTGAAAATTGTAAAATTAAGCTAATTATTGCTAATAAATTTGGCTTATGTATAATTTATGCAATGGAACGATGCATAGGTTTACAATAATGCGTAGGTACACAATAATAACACCGGTTAAATGTTTTTTACTTAACTACGTTTAATAAACTGTACATATTGTGATAAAATCTTTAAATATCTAAGTACTTTTATAACTCCGGAAATAAAAGAATTTCTACAGAGAGAATCTCAATATTTTTTACTGAAAACTAATAATAAAATACTATAATGTATATATAATGGCTCTGTATGTATATTAGAGCATATTTTTCTGAGTACAGCAAAATATTCTACAATATTTATGACTGTGATAATCTAATCGTTTAGCGGACAAATCTTGTCGCCTTAACTAAAAAAATCATGCAGGCGAGTCTCGGGCAAGAGCTAGTATGTCAATAAACGATAATCATTTTGGATACTTGGATAATTTTCCTCTTCTGTAAATAAATGTAAAAGAAAATTAGATTTAGCCTTAATAAACCGAATCACACATGTAAAAATAATATTCCAATATTACTCCATACTCAGATAGATACGTATATTAAATTTTAATCTTTAAATATGGTTATAACAGATAAGTTAATGTTCTATATTTCATGCAAATAAGATCACACGTTATATGCGTAACGTACGTAACTCTCTCTCTCTCTCCTTCTGTCTTCACTAACTCATATCTCCCTCTCAACTTCCGTTCGTCTCGCCCGATCACACTTTTCGTAACGCTCTCGTCATGCGTTCACCAGCTTACTCCCCAAGTCAAGCGTGCGTAAAGAAGTTTTATTTCAAAAATAGTACAAACATTCTATAATAATCGACTAAGCATTTTTTATTCGTGGTTACATAATATGTGCAAAATTTTAGTTTGTATAAGAATGACAGGAATGTATTTTAAAATATTTAAACCAACAATTACCATCCACACCCCAATTTCCCTAACTAATTCCACTATATTGAGAACGTGCGTGTAGTGGTGCTTCGATGGCCCTAAGCACGTCAAATATTTAATATTGGCTTTGCATTAATATTGGGATTTGAATAGTGTCCATTATCGAATATACTCTCAGTAGTAACTATTGTGGGTTGGTTAGATATATTGTTATTAATCGGGTAACTTCCGGTCACATTTTCGAACTAGAATGATTTGGTTTGTTTTGCTCATTAATTGTCGGTTGCGTGTAACCCGTAACGTAGACAACTGACAATCATCAAGAAAATAGAACATGTAGTATTTAATACTCTGACGCACATTTCCTACAATAGTCGGCCCTACATAAAAATTGGAGCTACTCTGGCCGATCTAGATGTTACAAATTAAAATGCGCTAACAGATAAAAGATAGAGCATACAGCTGAACACACGCTGAAGTACGCGGGAGATATTTAGACGGTGGCGCATGTCCCTTAACGTATGCATTGAGTCGCTGGAAACTCGACCACCAAGTTAGTCCCACAATAGTCGGCAATTTTCGGCTGCCGACTCACCACCGATAAAAGTCTTCCATTTGCGTTTCGCGTAATACTTATTATTTAGTTAATACTAAGTTCCCCATATTCAAAAAAATTATCTGCAAGAATTAAAAATCTGTATATATGTTAGCGGTTAAATCCGATTTCCGACAGACCTAATTTTGATTATGCCACACTAGTTAAGAAAACGCGTGTTAAGTGAAACCAATTTACCTAATCTGATAATAAATGAAAACTCCAGGTTAACTAGTATCACCTAGACAAAAGTAAATAAGCTCTCGTAAAACTTAACCTAGCCTAATATAACCTAACCTAACCTAACCTGGCCTAACCTAACCTAGCATAGCCTAACTTTATTAACCTAAACTAACCTAACCTAATCTAACATAACTTAATCAAAACTAACCCAACATAACTTAACATAACATAGCATAATTTAACCTGACCTAATTTAAACTAACCTAATTTAACCTAACCTAGTCCAGTCTATCCTAGCCTAACATAACCTGACGTAACTTGTCCTGACCTAACGTAATCAAACCTAACGTATCCTTACCTAATCTAACTATCTAACCAAATTTGATACTTATACCTAGACAATACTAGCTTAACCCGAAGGGTGAATTTTATTATCAGGACAAATTGACACTGCTTAGGCTAGACTAGTTTTACTTTACATGCACTTTCTAAACCAGTTAGGCCAAAGTAAAACTGGTTCTTCCTAAAACCGGATTTCATCAGTAATATATATATATATATATATATATATATATATATATATATATATATGTATATTTTTTAAGAAAGCCGAAAAGTATGGAAAGTGATATCGGAGCTCGAAATAAAAATAACTTATTTTTCATTTTATAAGAATATTACACAAGTATAACCTGAAAATCGACAATTTGTCAACGGTGAAAATCGAAAATTTTTTTTTTAAAAATTGTGTTCTTTTTCACTTTAAAATAATTATTTGATTACAAATCAACATCTAGTAAACATAAAATAAATTTGTAACGTTAATTAACGTCTAACAATTCATATGTTAAATTCGCATAATCGCACACTCATTTTTTAGATAACAAAATCTTAAAATTATAGAGCAGACTTAGTAATGTGATCATGCTAATCATCAATAAACATAATGTAGTATCTAGTCATGATTATCATAATCACAGATTAATTTGGTAATAAAATATTCAAATTATAAAACAGACTTAGCGAAATAATCATATTAAGCATAAATACTCATCACCTAATCTAGTATCTAGTCATTAGTCACATAAATAACATAATTAATTCTAAGATTTTTTCTTATGTAAATAAAACAGGCTTTTAAAAAAACAGTGCGTTAATACCCTTGTATGACAATTTGTTACTGATTTTTGTAATGCATCGGACAAGGAGAACTCTCTGTCGATTTCAACAGATGTCAGTTTCATTGTGTTTAAAGTTTTCTAAAGAAGTTTCGAACTTTCAGTAAGTTTTCAGTTGTTTCAACTAACAGACTCCTTATTAATGTTGCTCTTTTTTTTAAGGAATTTCGGGTAATCGGGTTCAGGTAGAAACTGCAGATTTAGCAGTAGCCTGAATCTTTTTAATTATGTCTACAATTTCTAGACGTATTGCCTGGTTTAGGTATAAAATAATTTTGCTGGAGTTTTTACTTCCAAACTTCTTCATTACGTTTGGACCATCACTGATGGTGGCCACAATACGTTTTCAAAGTCCAATTGAAATTGTTTCGATGTATCTTCGACTATTTGTTTGGCCTCTTCGGTACCGTATTTTCTGGGTATTTAAACCAGTTCCGAATTAAAAACTTCTCCGTTCATACATTGCAAACACAAACTAAATTACCTCCGGTTTCGGACGTTGGTCAGTTTATCACTGTAAGGTTGAAACGTTAAAATCTTTGAAAGTTGGAAATTAAGATCTTTGAAAGTCCGTTCGTGTTTAAAGTTCTATAAATTGGGCGTCTTCTCCATAAGAACTTCGCAATCACAAGACATGAATCGAAAACAGACTGACTGACCGGCTGTTACCAAGGATTTGTAAACATATTTACACTGACACAGTCACAAATGCCACTGTTCTCTTAAACAGACGTCACAAAATAACAATATGGCGGCGAAAGCTTTTTCATTGTACTCACTCGGTAAGTCACGTACCTACGAGAATTACGTAATTATTTCTTAAGCTAACAGATGGTGCCCTCAGAGACAGAATACTTAAAGCGTGAGATAACAAAGCTTATTATGAGCTTTTGTAAACAAAATTATTACAACACGATTTCTATAAACGTGTCCCGAGACTCGACCCGAAAGTTCGAGTTACGAGACAGTTAAATTTGGTAAAAATTCCGGCACTTCGAGACATGAGACGACCCAAACCCTAATGTTATCGTAGTATTGTATTGTCATCAGAATTGCATATTTGCAAAGTTTCAAATCAATATGACCATTAGAAATGGGTGAAAATCGAATTAATAGATTTATTTAGATACATCGGTACATATAAAAAGCTAATAAAAGCATATTATAAAGGTTACATTTAGATAGCGATATGTTGTATGAAAAAAGAAAGTCATATGACTGTGTGGGAACTTTAGCTAATGTATTTTATAGATGCAACTGATATGAGATGTTAAGACGTGTGTTAATACTTTTACCAATTCTTCTTGTCAAAATTATAAATAATGTTCGACAAATTTAAATAATTGTTTACCTTATAATTGATTAAATAACATAATTAAAATTATGTTAATGTTGTATGTAAATTATTGAGTTCATATTAATTAAGAATCATGATAACGTAAACTACACTCCACGGTTACACTGTTAGACGAATGAGCACTAGAATACTACTGGAAATATCATAGCAATTTTTAACGCCAATATCTCGTTTTATGGGCCTTATGCAAAATACTTAAAATATGTCGTGTAAAGTCCATGACTAGAAAATAATACTGGAATTCTGGTTAAAATAGTTACAATTCTACTAAATCTTACCATTTACTTTATTTTTGGAGTAGCACAGTCAAATTGGGGATTGTATAATTTTGTTATTTTTGGCCGTCCACCAAGTCTCGTAGTGAAGCAAAGTTAAAGTTTTTTTCTCAATAACAAGATAGTATTTTTTGTCTGTCAACATTTTTTTTATAGTGAAATTGAATTATTTACCCCAATTCTTTTTGAAAAAGTGTATCGTTTGATTGTAATTTTTGATCTGGAGGCAAAAAATCTCTAAATAAAATCTTGAAAATAGTGCTTGATGAGTTAGTTATATCGCGCTAACTAGTTTGATTTATCAAACAGATCTCTACCTTTGCATTTTCTGACATGCACCATAGGTATTGGTTTCTTAAACTTGGGTAAATTATTAAAAAATTAGTATAACATTGTAATTACGTATTGACCTGTTATCATATCAAAATCGTTAGTTAAATTTATGTGCAAATACAGTTATTGGATAAACAACTTATCATAAATTAGGATACAAAAATATTATACAGATTTTTATAAAGCAATGAAAAATTAATTTTTCCGTAGGTATTTGCATTGTATATCTTCAAACATCGTGCATTATGTATAATATTAAAATACCTAGAATTCCTTGAACGCCCCAATAATATCTCTAATACGTACAGTAGTCTTAATAATGGAATAAGACCAATTGGATTGATAGTGAAATTTGTACTCACGTGTAACAAAATTACGAGTACTTTACGTGCAAATGATATTACCAATTTCGTAAAGTACACTAAACTTTCAATAAAGGCTTCTCTTTCAAATTATTAAGATTAATGTATTAAATAACCAGTTCCAGAGCATCAAAGAACTGCGAAGGGCAATGTCTCAAAAAAGAACTTGTCGAAAATCGAATCTAAATTCTGTCAAATAGGAAAAACGACAAAGACTTTTCTACTGCACGTATGCACCTTATATATGCTTGGCGCTAAACTTGTTAGCGTTTTGTAGCATACTCTGTAATAATTTATAACCGAGTGGAATATTGATAAAAATCTTGAAGGTTCAGTAAATGACGATAAAATGTCGATAAAGTGGACTTAATTGGAATAAAAAATATTTATGGTAATGCCAAATAGGAAATGCCAATTAGAAAAAAAGTTTAGAAAAAAGATTTTTAAGCGTCGATCTATTTTCTTATTTTTTTTTCATTTTATCAAGCTAAAAATTTAGCTCTAACGAAATGGTATTCTACCTAAAGAATTTGATCCTATTTATAAGATACTTATAGGTTAGAACATTAAAAATATTGCCAGTAACATTTTAACCGAAATCTTGAAACTGCGCTTGCCAATCACAAACAGAAACAAAGGAAATTAAATCATTTCCATTTAACCGCACATTTTCTACGACTTCCCATTCCCCTCCTCGGTCTACGGTTGAAGTATTTGTTTCCATACACTTCATGTTTTGCAATCAACGCGAATGTTGGAAGCTTATAAATCCATCGCATATTCGAAGAGTATATAGTACTGTAACCTACTATATACTCTTCTTCGCTATTAATAACTTGGATATGATACTTAAAAATGGATTCGTCGTGAAGATTAAATACCCTCTGAAGGCATATTTCAACAGAACTTACTATTTTTGTCTGCATAACAACTTCAGTATCCCCGCAGTTAGTGTCTATGACAGTATTTCTGCAGCTAGTATCTGTGACAGTACTTCTGCAGCTAGTGTCTATGACAGTACATCTGCAGCTAGTGTCTGTGATAGTACCTCTGCAGCTAGTGTCTGTGCCAGTACCTCTGCAGCTAGTGTCTGTGACAGTACCTCTGTAGCTAGTATCTGTGACAGTACCTCTGCAACTAGTGTCTGTGACAGTATCTCTGCAGCTAGTGTCTGTGACAGCACCTCTGCAGCTAGTGTCTGTGACAAATTAAGTGCGATATTGACGAGACGTTTTAAGAATCATGCATAAATCATGTTATAAAAATGACTAATGCGAAAAACTGTTTATTTATTTCAGATATTCTATTTCTAGATATTCTATTCGACAGTACATCCATATTTTCTTGAAGTAACTGGATTAAGGATGATTTTAAAGAATCAAGCCAGTTATTTTTTTTCAACTGTATGTTATATATATATATATATATATATATATATATATATATATATATAAAAGGTATGATGTATGTGAGGAATAACTTATGAATTTTCATAGAAAGAAGTACTTAACTTGGGAAACAATGGAATGACAACAACATTTTTTTTTTCCTTTCCTAAATAATAGTTTGAAGTATTTGATAATTTTACTCAGTCCTATTTTGGTAATAAGCGTCGACAGAATTCAAAAGTTTTTAAATAATTATTAAAGACAATCCTAAACGATGGCGCCATTAAAATTTAAATCGCGCTTAGTTTTTTTTTATTCATTACAGTGTAACAGTAACAGAAAATAGTCAATACGTACGTAAACGCAATTTTTAGCACGTGTTTACATATCACGTAAATATTTGAAGACGTTTAGCAAACACAGTTAATAATAATCTTAAGAGAGGTTTCACGAAATAATATTAAACTTATTAGTTTTTATTTCTCAAAAATGCTGTGAAAAACAAAGTTATGGCTGCGGGCGGTACCGAAAATATCTCATGTCTCGAAAACTGCACAACATATCTTATTAAAAACAATTTTCGTTAAAAGTTTAATTTCTACTACCTTGATTTTTTCAGAATTTTACACACGTTAGTTGAAAAGTTGGAGGAAGGGGGCACACTTCTCAAGACTTTAGAAACGCATATCTCACCAACTATTGACTTAAATTAAAAAAAATGGTTTGGAACGTCTAAATCATTTTAAGAACTATCTAATGCAATCTAGACCTACCTATCTAACACGCATGTATGTGCACGGTAATTTTTTTCATTTCTCAGTTGTATTAATATTATTATATAATAATATTATTTATAGGAGATACCTACCATTTTAATTTCATCTATATAATCCCAATAGTCTCCGAGTAAAATGGCTGTGATATACGGACAGACAGACAGACGGACAGGAAGAAATTATGAGGATTCCATTTTTGGCATTTGGCAAGTTCATGTTAAAATTCTAAATATACGCTATGTTATGTCCATTTTTTTCACTGTCCCCTTAGTTGTATACATATGTATATATTTTATACCTCCATTACTCCCAAACGAGCATATACATAAATCGGAGTACCCATTCGACCGTGCCAACCTAAAGGGGAGACTTAATTAAAATATGGGACGTGATTTTTATTTTCGCTGACGACATAGTTAGCGGGCGGGGGATGAATAAATGGGCCCCACCCCGTAGTTAGGCAAAATAATCCCACGGGACGCGCCGCGGAATATTTGCTTGATTAGGGGGTTGCGTTTTTGAGTTTTCGAAATCGAATGCGGGAGTTTGTGTCTGTGTGTATTTAGGAACATGGCTTTTTAAAAGTCTTCATGATATGGATATTTTAGTATCTATCCGAGTACATTTAATTACTTTAGTAAATAAAAGTTCCTTAAACTTTTAATATAAATGAAGATTTATTAATATGAGATCAGCAAATTTTAACCGAGTTACTTAATTTTACGAGCCTTAAGAATCAAATTAATATTTAAAAAGATGTCAAAAATAAGTCAGAACACATATAGGAGGAATGATCCATATAATACGGATATTTTACTTACATGAATTGTAAAATTTAGAGGGGAAAAATGAGCAACCCTAGCTGCCAACCACACAAAACTCAGAGGTATAAAACATTTTGGAAAAATATTTCATATTCCGACACGCATAAAGGCTATACACTTCATTCCATTTTAGAAGAGAATGTTAACAAAGCAAAGTGACAGTTCAGGTATTATAAACTTTTTCTTATATTCTCAAATCGATAAAGAAGCTAAATATAACATTCAGTATTTCATGTTATTCTATTTTATAAATATCTACGTGCGTATATTAGAGAAGAGTGAGAAAATAGCATAAACTAAAATAAATACGTGCAAATATCTACGTGCGTATATTAGAGAAGACTGAGAAAATAGCATAAACTAAAGAAAGTTCTTCAATGAAAACCATGTTATTAAGATTATTAAAAAAATTATACACCACGTGATCATTATATACCACGTGATCAGAATCGGCTTGTCTAATTGTTATGTGCCCACCTTTGATATATTATATGGAGTATTTATTTTTTCATAAGCTTCGGATAATACTTTTCATCACAAAAAATGTAAAAATATTTTTTTTTTCTGCACAAGTCTCAAAGTTTTTAAGATATTTGATAGCTCGTCCGGACTTCGTATCCTTATTTTCCTTTTTGTCAAAGTTTTTTTTCTTTTCCTCAGAGTGTGTTTTTTTTTTTATGTACTTTTCCTTTCAGACTATTACTTCTCCTAGTTTCTTTAGTTATTTATTTCAGAAAATATTTTTTCAGATATCACATTCATAGAAGGCGGTACTGTGGTAATAAGCATTGCAGAATGACCAACTATAATTTTGGACCTGAAGTTAAGTTAATCCATGCTAGTTGACTTCCCCACGATATCAAGAAAAAGGAAAATATAGCCGTACTATGTGAAAAACGTTAATACCCCAGTTTGCAACAATATTTCCACTCAATTTGACGCTTACCAGTCAGTGGCTGTTGATAGGACCGCACTAATTGATATTCAAATTGAAATTCCGATATTCGCGTCAATTCGTGAATTTTCCGAGCGAAGAGTTTATGGAATAAATTAAAAATGTTTGTATTTTACGGCTCGGGATAAAATTGGAGAGAAACTCAAAGGTGATGATAAAATTAGTTAATGACGCAATGCAATTTAAAAAGTGAAACTATAACAAAGAATAATTAGATTAACAAACGCCGTTTGAAAAATACATGTTTATATATATTTAACACAGCTTCATATATTAATATGCCGCATGTTAATATATGAAGCTGTGTGTTAAATATATATAGCATGTATAGAAGCGAGTTCGAAACACGCGGGGTCCAACCTCTTTTACAGCAATACGTGTCTTATCAGCGGCAAAAAAAATTACTTACGCTCATGAGCTATGAAGTAGCTATGAGGTTCTTCTCAGATACCTCAATTTTGTTTCAGTTCAAAAGTATAATCGTTCGGTCTAATAACATCTCTTGTTTCATTTTGATAGCGTGAAGTGATGTGAAACAATGTAAAAATATAGATAAGTTAATAATCTCAGTCTATTTTCAAATCTTTAACTTTTAAGCTTTTATTTAACGTCATAAACTTATGTTAAATGAAAGCTCAAAAGTTAAAGATTTAATTCACAGATTCTGTTAAATTATAAGTATTATATTATCAGTCAGCGGGGTACGTTTGAGTATTAAAGGCATTCTTAAAAAAACTTTTGGAATCGATACTCCATTCCATTTCAAAAAAGATGGTAAATAAACCAATTTAACAGTTAAAATATAGTTACTACGAATACATATTTAATCAGTGGATAATTATTCACTAAAACTCATTATGTTTCATCAATGAAATTATTAAACCATGTACTACAATCACCATATTAACATAATAAACTGTCATATTAAATAATGTTATAAATATCAGTATTACGCGGATATTTTACTAAATGATTTGCAAAATTTAGTGTAGGAGGAGGTAGACAATCTTAGCTGTCAACCACGCAAAACTTGGAGCTATAAAACATTATGGAAAAATATTCGATATTCCAAGACGTATGAAGTACATAATTCATTCAATTCCAGAAGAGAATATTTGTAAACAAAGCAAAATGACAGTTCAGATATCGTAAACTTTTTATTATAACCATGTTAGTAATATAATATAGATATCTTTAGTATTATTTATTAAGAAATATAATTATTAAAATATAAATTTACTTCGTATAAATAATGATTAATTTACTTAAAGTGCATAAAAATAATGCCGAACATAGACATTAAAGTTTTTTGTAATGTTACTTTTTTGTTAAATAAATATATCTAACATTAAACATAATAATCGAAAATATAAAATCAAATAAGATCAAAATCTTAATTATTATAAAAACGATGCCGTGCGTTACTTACAAAAATTGTATTCTACACTCAAAAATAATACTAACACTTATTTATAAACAAAATAACACAATAGCATCAATATTCTATCTCGTTTACTATTTCTCTCTCGTTTTAGCGTCATACCAGAAAGACAGTCAAGTATCATCTATGGCCAATAGAAACTGATTTATTGCATATACATATTTCACTTCAACGCATTATGTCTAAAAAATAGCACGTACGGATATAGTATTTATTTTAATACAACATTTTTGTAGTTTTCGTTTCGCTTTGTTTACTTAAGCTCCATGCAACAATTACAATATTGACGTAATTTTTACTATTTTAAACCTTAAGGTCGATATTAAACTCAATCCTCTATTGTTATGCTTTGTCAATGGGGGATGAAATAGGAAAAATGAAATCAGTTTAAAATATTAAAAATTTCAATTTTTAGTATAAAAAAGAAGAAACACAGTCATACGTTAGCTGACATTTTTGGATACACACTTTTCATTTGCAGTTAATTTGAGTCAATGATTGTCATATAATATCGCGTTTAATTTGGTTTTCTTCAATATGTAATGTGATTCATTGTTCAGTATTACGATAATACACTTATCAATTGAAAAGTAAAGAACGAGTTTATTTGTAATTCATTAATCTTTTTTACTGATATTTTGGGTACACAGCACGCTTTTCAATTGTTTTTAATATAGTCGGTAAATGTCATACGATATTGCATATAATTTTATTTTCATTAACTTAAATCTGATTACAAATGTTAAAAAGATAAGTAGTATAACTACTTAAACCGGAAATGAATTTTCTCCTAAAGCCCATTTCAAAATGGGTACACACAAATTTTAAGATTTGCACTACCAGTCTACTAATTTGGTCTCAAAACACAGCTAAATCATATCCTTATAGATATCTCCATCAAATTAAGCGCCCACATGAAACTGGCTCCAAATTAAAATACATCTCCACATCCACAAACACATATATATGTAGGTAAGATCCCGTAATTATATACATGACATTATGTAATGAAAAGAACCCTTTCACCATTACGGAGGCAGAAAAGGGACGAAGCCTTTGTGTTAAAGCACCTCTGCGCAAATACAGTTATATTAAAAAGGGGTTACGCGATCTAATAAAAGCCCTTTATGTCCCAGAGCTTTGGGCGCTCGGGAGCGGCTTTCTATTATGTTATCTTTTGTCCCGCTTTGTTGGCGTGATTCGTTTTTTTAAAGCTTTTTATTTTTGTACGGGGACATAATGTCGCTGTTTGTGGGGCGTGAGTAGGTGGATGCTGCCGGCGAGCGTGTCGTAGGCAGCCATTTTGTGTTGAAATGGCGAGAGGAAGTCTTTTATAACTCTAATACTGGCCTTATTTTTTTAAATATTTTATATTTTGTACAACGCAAGCACTTAAATTAATATAGGCAAAATATCTTTAACTAATTTAACTCTTTTTGTGGAATATTTTTAACTTATTTAACTCTTTTGTTTTTTTTTCTTAACTTCTTTTTATTTAACGTTTATAAACTTATTCATCTTTTTAGCATATATATTGGACTTTGTATAATAGAGTATGTTCTTCGTAAAAACTGCTTCGACAAGCCATCGAAGTCGTTGTATAAAAATTTAAAATATTTTTTGATGATTAAAGTTCTACTTTTTAAAAAAAAGTGTTCAAAAGTTAGTTTGAAATAGAATAGAAAAATTAAAAATAGAAAATTTCAGAAAAAAAATTTAAAATTATGTGTTGCCGATGTATGTACTACGCGCTTTTGAAAAGTTATTAAGATAACTATTTTTTTTAATTGAACTAATAATTAATGTAGACAAAGAAAATTTCGGCTGCATAAGCAATCTCTTCCAGTTAATGACGATAACTTATTCTAAATGTATCATTTGTGAATTATGAGGAGAATAATAAAGACAAAAATCGTTAACACAGGTTTTGATGACTTACAAATGAAATTATTTCAAGTGAACCGGGTTACCAACTTCATTAGTTTTGAAACTCACGAAAAATCCTTAAGTCGCAGAAATAACGCAGATGGGAATTACTGGGTGACTGAGCTTGCTATAATATTTAAGATAATTTAATATGAATTATTAAAATACGTTTTTATTATTTAATTTATATAAAATATAGAAGACGAAAGGCATTCGTAGGCTAACTGTAAGGTTATTAAAATTCTTATTCATACGTATGAAGACGATATATAAATTTCATAAAATATATATAATTAAGCACTTTATGAAATGACTACGAAATCCTAATTATGGTCTGATGCTTATATGACTGTTTTTTAAAGTAAAATTATATCTTTATTTACAGGAATTTAGATAAAAAGTGTATTTTATTGTTATATATTTTAAGAGGGTAATAAAAAAATAAGAGATATTTATTATTTCACAGATACGAAACACGTATATAATGCGAACGTTAATGCATGGCTATTTTAATATTTTTATCGGTTAATTTTTGATCAATCATAGTGCAAAAGCAGCAAAACTATATAAATAAAATTATACAGGAAAAACGAATGGTTAACTTAAGGAAAACAACGGTTAATACGCATGTTCCAAAACTTGCTTGATCAAAGCTTTTTCAACGTACTAACGGAATAATATCGATGTAAGAAATCTACACCAACCACACTAGCTCGCCCCCCACACACAGGCGCAGTAAAAAGCGAACAAATATTTGCCGAGCGGTTACCGGTAGCTTTTAAGGAGTTTGCTGAGGACGTGGCGCTAATAAGCCGTGTGTGTGTCGCGCCGCCGACGCGCTCCTTCCCAGCTAGATGAGATGCGCTGTGAACAAATGTATAAAAAATACATACAAAGAAGGTTATCCTGAAAGGTTTACCGTCATTTTTCCGCTCTAGATTAGCGAAATGTAAGATATTAAAAAATAATTTACAAAATATAATTCCAAGGGCATATAGATTTTATATTTAAAAAAAGCTATATATAATATAAAAACTTGGTTTCGTTTAAGGTATATCCTTAAAGCTTAAGAACGTTTATCTATATAGTAATATGCGAAGAGAAACATTTTGTACCCCTTTTCAAGCATATTGGGCGCACGGAGGAGTGTGAGATTTCAAATAGTTAAAATTTATATGCAAAAGCAGTGCAGAAAGTTAACTTTTATAAACAATACGTGTCATAAATATATTAAATTATAAATTACAAATACATTAAAAGAATAATTGTTTACATTCATACTGTCAACGTTAACTACATAATAATCTGTGGTCAAACAATTGCACAGAGAAGAGATGGTTGCCAAACAATTTTAAAATATAGAATTGACTGAATGAGTTTCGAGCTGTGGAGTGTATGTCGAGGCAGAAAAGTGTTTATTTTATATTTTGTGTAATAAATATCTATAATGGTTTTATATATTAGTGAAATACAGCTTGCTTAATGTATACCTGTTGCAAAAGGAAAAGTTTGTGGCAGCAATCTGAATTGACTTACTCTGGCTTACCTTTTAGTTTATTTAACAAAGTGAGTAGGTAAGTACGTTACGGTCGAATTTCAACCATTGGGCCACCACCAGTTTTCATAATTAAGAATGATATTTGATAAGATGGTTTACCTTAAAAATCGTCTTTATTTCCAGGTTTTTGTAATATATTAAGTAATTTTACGGCAAATTTTTGTACTCAAATAAACTCTGAAAGCCACCAAGTTGTAAATACATTCGTTTTGTTTGTTTTAACAGTCGATGTATCGGGGCTAAACTAGGGAGTAAGGTATAAGTATGCATGTAAGACCAATGCAATAAGTGTTATTTTCTTCAAAAGAATAATAATTGAATTAGTAGAATGATTCATCATTTCTTATATTAATTAATTAAAGTTCAGTATAATTTAATATTTTCCAAATTTCATATCATTAGATAGTTTATAAAATCCTATTACATATATAAATAAATTCCTATATTAAACTAAATTTAATTGAACAAAAGAGTTTTTTTATGAAATGGTGATGCATTATGGAAATAATGTAATTGTAAATTTAGTTCAATATATAAAAATAATTAGCACGTTTTGTTTTATTTCAAAACTCGTAATCTTGAAAACAGTTACTTTTAGTTCAAAAATAATTGGACGTAATTTTTAATAGTAATAATAAAAATATTTAAGCCTTTTCTCCTAATCTGCGATTTGAGATATCCATATTAAAATAAAATAAATATCTCGATTCTAAATCAAATTTACTAGGGAACGGCATGTAAAAATTCTAAAAGTATAATTCTTAGTTAATTGTACTAGAGAACGGCGTATAATAATTCTAAAAATTCAAATTCTGGAATAAACCAATGCATTGAAAACACTATGTACACCTATGCAGTGAGTACCTATCAATAAATTCCTCATAATTCTGCATGTATAGATATCTAATAATGCTTTGCAAACAATAGTTAATAGTCCAAAAAGTGTTTGCTACAAAACATATTGAACATTACTACTAAACTAAAAGTTTAAATACTGTGCATACCGTATTGAATGTAGACTGTTTCTTATCGCCGCAGGACATACGACAGGTTTATTACACCTAAATTATATATTAGTTTGTCTCAACTGTAATAGTAAAGGTGAACCCTTTTGATGCATGGAGTCAGTAGTAATTCCATCACAAGGTGTTTTAGCACTCTATTGAAACTTAAGTTATTTTCAAGACATTATTTCTGACAGGACCAATTCAGTGAATAAACAGGTGCAATAAAATATGGCACTAAAATTTTATCAAAGTATCATACCAGATATTAAACCACATATTATTTGTTTAATTGTTTGCCGTGTTTACGCCATTTAACTTTGTGCTATATGCTTTTAGTCTTGATATCTTCTCTACTTCAATTATGAAACCGTTAGGTTAGGTAAGGTTAGGTTAGGTACATGCTTTTAGTCTTGATATTTTCTCTACTTCATTGATTACTTCAATTATGCAACCGTTAGGTTAGGTTAGGTTAGGTTAGGTAAGGTTAGGTTAGGTACATGCTTTTAGTCTTGATATCTTCTCTACTTCATTGATTACTTCACTTATGCAACCATTAGGTTAGGTTAGGTTAGGTTAGGTACATGCTTTTAGTCCTGATATCTTCTCTACTTCATTGATTACTTCAATTATGCAACCGTTAGGTTAGGTTAGGTTAGGTAAGGTTAGGTTAGGTACATGCTTTTAGTCTTGATATCTTCTCTACTTCATTGATTACTTCACTTATGCAACCGTTAGGTTAGGTTAGGTTAGGTTAGGTAAGGTTAGGTTAGGTACATGCTTTTAGTCTTGATATTTTCTCTACTTCATTGATTACTTCAATTATGCAACCGTTAGGTTAGGTTAGGTTAGGTAAAGTTAGGTTAGGTACATGCTTTTAGTCCTGATATCTTCTCTACTTCATTGATTACTTCAATTATGCAACCGTTAGGTTAGGTTAGGTTAGGTAAGGTTAGGTTAGGTACATGCTTTTAGTCTTGATATTTTCTCTACTTCATTGATTACTTCAATTATGCAACCGTTAGGTTAGATTAGGTTAGGTTAGGTAAGGTTAGGTTAGGTACATGCTTTTAGTCTTGATATTTTCTCTACTTCATTGATTACTTCAATTATGCAACCGTTAGGTTAGGTTAGGTTAGGTAAGGTTAGGTTAGGTACATGCTTTTAGTCTTGATATCTTCTCTACTTCATTGATTACTTCAATTATGCAAGCGTTAGGTTAGGTTAGGTTAGGTTAGGTTAGGTTAGGTATATGCTTTTAGACTTAATATCTTCTCTACTTCATTGATTACTTCAATTATGCAACCGTTAGGTTAGGTTAGGTTAGGTAAGGTTAGGTTACGTACATGCTTTTAGTCTTGATATCTTCTCTACTTCATTGATTACTTCAATTATGAAACCGTTAGGTTAGGTAAGGTTAGGTAAGGTTAGGTTAGGTACATGCTTTTAGTCTTGATATCTTCTCTACTTCATTGACTACTTAAATTATGCAATCGTTAGGTTGTTGGACGCTTCATAATGGCTCATTAATATGATTACAACTGTTCCATATATTTTGTGAATTTGTGTGTCCAACATTTTAAGTTACATTGTAACTTGAGCGCGAAGTAAATAATAAAATCGATTCAAATAAATTAAATCGAATTATCCACTAACGATCAGCGGTTTCAACATTAACAAGATAATTAATTAACTGCAACTTGCAAGTTTTTTTTGAAGACTTCCTAGACCACTATCTGTATTACAGTGGATTTCCAACTTCTAATTTAAGATATTATTGAGTCAATTTTGTCTTTTTTTCGGATACATCTTTCGGTCTGTTACGAAAAAAGGTGATAACGAAAGCTCGCAAAGATCTCCCGTTCATTAATCTACATTTTTAAAAACTGAATATTGTCCAACGCACAGTTTATATAAAAAATATTCTAAAAGCAAATTAAAAAGAATACGTTCCTTTTCTTCTTTTATTTTTTCCGACTGTTACAGTTGACACCTTAGTTGAGATTTTACGTTCTAAAACTTCTGACTGAGGTTTATGTAACAAATATTAGGCATTGACATGTGACTTCCCAATACACGCATACAATAAGTAAGCTAAAGCTCTGGCACAAGAGCGGTTACGTCACAATGCCGAGTAGCGGTCTCTCTCCGCAGGTAAACTGTTTCAGAGGACAAACAGCGGGCGGCGGCGGCGCACAGAGGCGGCGCGACTCGGTCGCGTCAATTAGCGAGTAGCCGCTAAGCGCGCGACCGAAGCGGCATATGAAATAATGCTGCTATTAGATCGGAGATAGTTAAAAGGAAATCCTGAATATTGAAATTAAAAGATTAATAAACTTTTATTACTTTCATCTTATGCTAACATTAACTAATTGTTTATTATGTTTGTGACTAATAAGAATATCATTTTGTTGAGGAAATATGGGGAGACAGTCTGGGGAGATTTGTGCGAACCGTTTCTAATAAAGTCATTCTGATGGCCAGAAAATTAGATTTGAACAATTAATATTTGAAAGTTATAATTTTTTCCATAGTCGGTTTAATGATAAATGATTGTAATCAGAAATATACCAAAGAGTTTTGATGACAATATTTGGAACCATTGTTTAAAACAAATATTTTAATAAATGTTTAAGAAAAATAATAGCTGTATATGTAAAATATAAATGTGATATCTAATAAACTCTTAATATATAATTAACACTCCTTAAGTTAATGCTGTAGCGTTGTTGAAAATATTATGTTATTATTAGGTATGGATTGCTAAGGGTCAAAAAATTAATTTTTCATTAAATACTCTTTTAAAGAAAATAACATCGTCACCAACGAATCGTATAATTAAAAGCCATAATAAAGTGAAGAATAATGATTGGTATAAGTTGATTTAAAAGGGTGTAAAAAGTTAATTGTATAAAAATATTAACAGAATTACATACTATTTGATATTATCTATTGATTGTTTAAAACCAAGAATTTATGGGATGTAAAGAGGAGATTTAAGAGGAGAGTATAAAATTAAATATTTCTAGTTAATTCTTGATATAAGGTTATGTGAAAATTTATTCACATGAGAATGAGAGAATATGAGATATAGAAAAATATTTTCACATAAATTTTTAAAAGAAAAAAAATTTAATATGTTTGGCGGTAATTTTGTAGAAATGCATTATTCACAATTAAATGAAACTACCTGAAGATGTTATAATACAACGAAACCTAGGTCGTGGTAAAGAACTTAAAGAAAGTAGAAATAATACTACATCACGTAATTTCATTTAATTGTGAGTAATTGAGAAAAAAATTATAAATCAAAATAAAATCCAAGATCTACATTCCTTAATTTCTTGTATTTATCATAACTTCCAGCTATATCCGTTCAAGTCAAATTGCAGATCAAACATTAAAAATGTGTATAATTCCCATTTCAAAGCTCTTATTTCTTAATAAAGGCATATTATTCATTATCATTATACATTATTTCAAAATCATTTATATAGAAAAATAACTGTCGTCATTCAAATTAAAATTATATCATATTTAGTATTGTAGTATATTAAAACAAAGTTATCAGGCCCAATTTTCTAATAAAAAAAAATTTAAGACCACAATGTAGAAGTGTAAACTATAGCAACAAATATAACCGTACTGTGCATGTTGTATCAATACGAAAATTAAGAAAATTAAAATGACATATGCGTATTATCTTAAACGTTACTAAAATAAAATATTATCCAAAAATAGAACATAACTCTTGGAAGGATATACTCTGTGTTACACAATAAACTCGCTCGGCCGATACCGAAAAGAGGGGATTTACCCGAACAATGCAGTGCACATTCAATTGATGATCATATTTCGTCATTTTTTAATTTAAAATTCGCTTGGCTGCTACCAAAGGGAGCCGAGTTTATCCGATTCAACCTCACCGACCCGAACCTAACGGCTCAGTTTCATTCACAGCGCAGGTGCGCCTGAATAAGTTTTCTCTTCAAAAATGTTGGTTATTTCTTTTTATTGTATTTGATTCTAAATTTATAAATATAAATACTATACAAAACAAATACATATTCTTTACTTTATAGCCAAACTAAATTCGTATAAATATGGTATAAAAAATTAAATGATTTTCATGCCGCCCAACGTATCACTTTAAAGCTTCCACTCAATTATGCTAAAATGCTTTCAAAAACCTGGCTTCTATGTAAAGTAAGCTTTAAAGCGCGGCGAGGACAAAGCTCCCGCACGTAGATTATATTGTGCAGCCTTGATTGAAGGTCCACTGCCTGTTTGTTCGTGGCTACTTACTCCCTGCTTACCTATCTCCGTTGGTGGCCCTTTATCAATAATACCCTATTAGATATTCACGAATGTGCGGCAAGCTTCTGTTTAACCTATTAAGTGTTTAAAAAAGTTACGCTTTGGGTTTGAAGGAACTTTACGACGTAAAATAATTTGCTTGAAGTACATTTCCGATTTCGAAAATAATTTTTATTTTAGAAAGCCCTCACTTTGAGGAAGATTATAAACTGTATATAAATATATATATATATATATATATATATATATATATATATATATATATATAAACACGCTACATTTCATAGAGGAAGAGTAGCGATAAAACGGAAAAGTTTTTGTTTTGCTGTTTGTTGATTCATGGCGATCTCTGGAACTATATTTCGGATTTCGAAAACAATTTTTATTTTAGAAAGTCCGTACTTTGAGGGAGATTGTAGGTTATATTTAAATACGCTCCATTTCACAGGGGCACTGATAAAACGAAAAAGTTTTTGTTTGTTGATTCGAGTTAATCTCTGGAACTATTATATATTTCCGATTTCGAAAATAATTTTAATTTTAAAAAGGCCCGTACTTTGAAGAAGATTATAGACTATATTTAAATACGCTACAATCTCATAGTGGCAGAGAAATTATAAAACGGACAAGTTTTTGTTTGCTTTGTTTGATGATTCGCGCTAACCTCTGGAACTACATACCGATTTTGAAAATAATTTTTATTTTAGAAAGTCAGTACTTTGAGGTAGATTGTAGACCATAAATAAATATGCGACATTTCTTAACGCATTTTTATACGGTGCATTTAAAGTTTTTGTCTGCTTTATTTGTTTTGTTTGTTGATTCATGCTGATCTCTATAACTATATTTCCAATTCCGAAAATAATTTTTATTATGCAAACCCACCATTTGAGTAAGATCATAGACTATATATAAATGCCCTACATTTTATAGTGGCAGAGAAGTAATAAAAGGGATTTTTTTTGTGATTCGTGCTGATCTCTAGAACTACATTTTCTATTTCGAAAATAATTTTTATTTTAGAAAGTTCATACTTTGAGGAAGATTGTAGACTATATATAAATATGCCATATTTCGTAGCGTACTGTTATATGGTGTATTTAAAGTTTTTGTTTGCTTTATTTATTGATCAGTGCTAATCTCTGCAACTACGTTTCCGATTTGGAAAATTATATTTATTTTAGAAAGCACATAATTTGGGGAAGATTGTAGACTATACATAAACACGCTTCATTTAATGTGATAAAACGGAAAAGTTTTCTTTTGCTTCGTTTGTCGATTCTTGCTAATTTCAAAAATTTTATTTTTTTGAATTAAAAATATCATACTTTTGGAAAGATCATATATACTTACGTTACGATTTATAGAGACAAAGCAGTGATAAAAATGTAACAGAGTTCGGAGAAAATTGCTTAAATAATGCAAGGCGGGGACAGGTCGGAGTGCTCGGGATAACCAGGTTATTTATTTCCTGGTTATCCCGAGCACTCCTGCCGATATCCAATTGATGAAGGATGTCCTATGGTAAATGGATAGGAGGCGTTTAGGGTGGGAGAGGGAAGGGACCCTTCCCTTCCCTGCCAGGAATATTACGGTAATTCTGCGCGGATCACACCGCGGCACACACATCGCTCATAATATTTAGTAATATGTTCATATGTTTACTTATTACATTTTTACACAAAATTTGAATAGTAAAAATTAACGCGGTAGATATGAAATGACTGAAAAAGTTGAGTGGAAAACTTTCGGTATTTAGAAAACAGAAAAAAAACTGATGATAAAATAAGGTTTAACTAAAGACAGCCGTCATTAGTTAGCAAAAAAACAGCAAATAATTGACAAAAATAGATTTAAAATAGATATGAGGTTTCATATCTATTTTAAAAGTATTTTTGTAAGGCATATACGGCAGACCTCGAGAGACATGACTTAGTTAGAACAAGGTTTGCTTAAACAAGGAAAATATCAGGTGGTACAACAATCAGATGACTGCAAATTAAATGTGCGCTAGATGACGTGGTGATATAAAATATACTGTGATACAATTGGCCCATTTATAGTGATCCAACGAAAAAATATCGGTTGGAAAACCTCAATATTAACCATTAAAACATCGCTTTAATTAAACTAAAGTTAAGAAGTTATGGTTTTTCTTTTATTTTTTAGAAAATCTTCTACTTTCGTCATAAAAATCACAGTTATGTGAAAACTATTCAGTGGATTGAAATGAATTCGGAATAGATGTAGTATACTTATGTAGATACCATATAATGTAATGTGTTTATGTTGTGTTCGTGTTTATTACCCGAGAAAAATGTTTTTATTAACTTTTTATAAAATTTTTGAATTTTTAAAAATATTATTGTCAACATTACTGTTAATAAAAATGCACAACCAGATTAGTGTAATGGCGTTAAAAACTGCCTTGTTTTACGATAATTATGTGGATAAAATATCATAATGGCGTAACTATTGTGACATCGTTAAAATTAACACCACGTATAACTACAAAGAAATAATTAATTCTTTTTAAGAGTTGTCTAACATTTAGTTAATACTTCTAAAGAGATTCTTCATTTCTTTTAAAAGTAAATTATTTTGTCTTTTCAGATATCAGATCTGATAAAATTCTTAAAATTGTCTTAAAACTTACACTTCCTGCAAAATATACTTTTTCTAATCCAAAAAATGACAATAAAAATGATTATCATAGTAAATTTTCAAGTTTTCTATACAGCGCTGTGATGCAAAGCCCATCTTCGTATAAAATCTTCAAAATTTCATTAATGGATGACGCTTTGCCGTATTATCATTAGTGATATTTAAATTTTTCAAGAAAATTGTGTACTGAAGAATTTTCATGGGCACATATAAATTCATTGAAATAACCCCAGGTAATATAATCAATGGGATTAAGATCCAGTAATCGGAAAATTCAACTGATGATGGCACCAAGACTTATCCATACCTTTTTATATGTAAATCAACGTGGCAAGTTACGGTATCATGTTGCAGCTACTTTCATTATATCCGATGTTGCAGCTTGTTCATAAAAAATTCAGAGAACCATCTGCATTCAGGCGAGAAGGTAATGCAAATAAAGTTGCGAGTTCTCGCTATATCATTTCACTCCATAAGTTAAAGCTTGAAGCTTTCTTCAAGATTTTGGTATCATTATAAGGTGTGCACTGACAATAGAATAATCAAGAGAGTTATTTGTATTGAATAATCCTGTATTTATTAAGTTTATTAGTTTTACGATTATAATAGTTAAAATAATTGAAATTATTTTTAGGATAACATATTTTTAGGATAATACTATAACTATAATTACTTTCAATGGATTTAATTTCGTAATTTTATCTGCGCCTAATTTCTGCGTAAAAAAGTACATTTTAATATAAGTATTCATAGATGTTTACCTGTCTCGAAGAATATTAATGTGACCCTCATATATGATATGCTAAAATTGACACCCCAATGGTGAGGTTAATACAAATGTCACCAAAAACCAAGTTAAAATAGATGTACTAATAAAATGAAACCAATAAAAACTTTTCAAATATGCAATTACACAACTTTTATTAAAAATTAAATACAATAAAAATATGATTGAATATTCTATTACAGTTTTATATTATCAGAAATTAAAAGAATAACAGTTTTATTTAAATTTTTTTCATAATATTCAATGCAACTCAGAATTTCCTCCTAATATTAAATACTTCTAAAACTCCAAAGCGAATTATGTTCAAAGTTTACACCTGTAAAATGGTATATTACTTGGCTACGTATTCTGCTGTTATCTCCGCATCGTACATATTATAATTAAAGTAAAGATTTATATTTTAATGTCAGCCATTAGGTCGTAAAGCAATAATAAAACTAGTGTTGTGAATATAATAGTTAAGATATTAATGCATGGAGGCTTATATTAAGAGGCGACTCGACGCGTAGTAATTATTGTATGAATTAGTTAATTATCTCTGCTCGTCAGCTGTACCCGGAGTTGTTGACTTGAACTGCTTAATAAACATGATTTTAACCACGGTAAGAAGAACGAGCTGCCCGATAGCCTAAAGGTTTAAATAATATGGTGGTAATGTTGTAAACTATTGCATGTATCAAGGTGTATTTCATGCGAAGCTAGAAAAGTTTAAAAAGCTTTAAGCTTAACCGTAGAAGCTTTTGATCAACAGAAAAGTTTTAAACGTGATTTTTATAAATATATGGGTGTTATTTGTTTACTTTATCAAGAAGAAGTTAAGATTGAATATTAAGTGAATGACGTGTGATATATCAAATATATCAATTTTCTTTGGTTTAATTATAATTTTGAATAAATATACATTTCCTACTTATATTTTACGCGTAATTTTGATTTGAAGTAAGTTATATGCAGATCAATTTTTGTTTCACGTAATTTTTTTGGATATTCTAAGTTACTGAGATCTAATTACTGAGGTCTTAACTGTTTTAGAGATTTTTATCTTCGATAAAAATTCATGCAAATGTAACTTAGGTTATTTTTGAAATCGCTAAAACTTATTTATCGATTTCAATTGTTTCAACATTGCGATGTCTAAAAAATTTGCTAAATATTCAACTTGAAAAATCACCATAAATCATTTATAAAACATTACAACTTTTATCTAAAAAGTTTTCTCGCGCCATCTATTGGAAAAAGGAAAAACTGTATTTTAAGCTTATGCGGATGAAATTATTTTTCCTGTCTATTGATATTTTTTAGCAATAAGTAGAAAAAATTGCGCTGGCATAATGTTATCTGACCCACATGGGCCAATATTTTTTTTATATCGAAAATCTGATAAACAACGCATTTATAGAAGCATACATTAATCAGTAATTCTTTAATAATATATACTCCTATAAATGCATTGTTTATTAATATCACAATTTTTATTTATTAGTCACTATTAACGAACTTCTAAGTTTCAACTCGTATCTAAGAGCTCTACCAGTTTCAAAGTCTAAATTTTTTCAATTTGCTGGTCAAAATTATCATTGTGTCTGAAAATGTTTATTACTTTGTAAGTGTTTCAATATTGTATATAAACTATGAATGAAACACAAATGTAATATTAAGGATATAACTTGATATCCAAAGTACTAATAAAACAATGTTTTAAGATCAAGTTTTAATACCTCTGGTACAAGAACTTGATCTTAAACCAACAGAACACTCTTATCTATTACAAAGTAAATTCCTATGAATGTCAAACAGCGGCATTAAATCTGACTAACAAATTGTTTACCTTAACCAATTCTCTTGTATGTAATCTGAATACACTAAATGTCGCGCATAAAACTTAATTAAAATATGCTAAGTACGCAATCTAACAACGCTTCATGCTTATGAATTTCATTCGTTACATGAAATTACGTAGACTTCACTTTATCAAAAACCATAATAAGTTACGAGGTGGGGAAGGTACTCGTTGCTTCCAAACCGTAACAAGGGTTTTTATAACACCATCGTTATTTAAGAGTGCCATGTAGTAGAAATGTGCTTAAAAAAACAATTGAAAACATCGAGAAACCGAAATCCTCTTTATGTAAAAGTATTTGTTAGGTAACCAATCGATTGGAAAATGTTGAGTGTTTTACTTCATAGTTTCAATAAATAGCATGCTGTTGGACTACATGAGGATATTGCAATATTATAAATATAGAATTAAATTAGACATGGAAAAATTGTTTTTATAAATATTTAGTAGTTATAGAGAAAATATTAGTATGATAAATATAACAATTCTTATTGATTAAATGTTAAAGATATCCCATATGATCTTACACAGGTGCAATATTCTTTACGACACATTTTAGCAAAAACCATAATAAGTTACGAGGTAGGGAGGGTACTCGTAGCTTCCTAACCATAACAAGGGTTTTTATAACTCCATTGTTATTTAATAGTGCCAAATAGTAGAAACGTGCTTAAAAAACATAAGAAAACATCGAGAAACCGAAATCCTCTTTATGTAAAAGTATTTGTTAGGTAACCAATCGATTGGAAAATTTTGAGTGTTTTATTTCATAGTTTCATTAAAGAACATACTATTAGACTTCCCGAGTGTACATGGCAATATTATAAATATGGAATTAAACTAGACTTGGAAAGTGTTTTTGTATAAATATTTAATACTGAAATTAATAGCACGATATATATATATATATGACAATTCTTATCGATTAAATGTTACAGATATCCCTTACGATCTTATATAGGTGCATTATTCTTTACGACACATTTTTGCAGGAGTGATCGATTGTGGTTACTAAACAAATTATTTTGAATAAAATTAAGAAGAAAAAAAGAATTAGATATATCAAAATTCTTTTACAAACATATTTTTTTTAGTTTTTTTCTATTCGAATAATAAAACGAAACACCTACGATAAAAATTATAGAAAAGACGTCGTGTCAAAACTTTGCTAATGGTTAGCTGACTTTATAAGCCAAATTTTATTTTGTAAAAGGGTTTCTTCATAGCATTCAAAGTTTTATTTGTTTTAGTAGTAGGATTTTACATAATAAAAGTATTAATATAATTTTATTAAAAAATATTTTAATTTTTTTATTTTCAAACTTGGAAAGTGATTATCTGGGAAATGTTTGGATTCAATCAAATTCACCATTAACGTTTTATGTTCAGTATGATGAGGGAAATCATCGCTACAAAGATATATTGTATAGACTACAGAGAAAAGTATACATTTAAATGACTACAAAAAATCTAAAAGGAAATTTCAAACGTACCTTTAAAATTTTCCGCTCCGCATAAGTAAATTATTTAATTCAGAGAAGAAGATAGAGTTAAAAGAAGCAGAGAGTTAAAAATTTCAAAGGTTTGTTTTAATATTTAAAAGTTTATTTTCTTTATAAAATTAGTACATAATTCAATACATTTATTAGTCAATGTTATTAGAATCGACTATAGCATAATATCGGTTTGATTGATAAAACCTTTGACTTTTAAGTAAACATTATTGTTGAAATGTCTTAGCGACAATAAATATGTTAAAAATTATTGAAAATACTTTGAGGCAACAATGTAGTACATACCTATAACATACCTGTCGATTGAAGTTAAATAAGGAAAGTCAAATCATATTTCCAGTAACTCGTTCTCATTAATAATTAGAGTAGATTTACCATAAACTAAACACAAAATTACACACTCACAAATAAATTAAATTATTCAATAGAATGCCAATGACATTTTGATAAATTACATCGATAAACATTATTGTACTGATAATTTGACTATAATTGTGTTAATCGTACTGACAATTGATTTACCTACCCATTCCATTTTAGTGATTTTGTGAGAGACAGACTGAATCCATCGATAAAGTGGACTGAAAGTGGACAACAAAATAATTCAACATTAATGACAAGAAAAAAAACACTGCTTTCTTTCCATAAGATTGTTTTCTCCATAGCTTTTATTTATTTATATACAACATCGCACTATCTCTTTCAGGTTACAACCGAATAGTGTTGGCGCAGCGTTATAACGTCGTTTTTTTTTAAATTGTTTTTTCTCAACTTTTATTGTAAATTCTTTCAATAGTAATGTTTTACGTGATCTTTCACTTGATCAAAAAACTTTCTTCAAAATAAAATACTATCTTTTGCTATTATAAAAGTGAAATTATTATTTTTTGTTTAAAACAAGGGTTTAATTTCGTAATCAGTGAATGACTTATTAAAATTGGTATATAAACAAGTATATGTAATAAGAATAAAAATAAAATGTTAATAGAAGTAAGAATTTTTTAGGTTAAGATTTTTATCTTCGATTTCTTCAATACTCGTTAGTTTTGTGTGGAAGAAATTCAGAGTCCGCCTATTATTATATTTCATTAAACGTGAGACAAAAAACAAAAATCTCACTCGACCAGTGCCACCAATATTTATATATTCTGTAATTAAATATAACTGAAGTGATAAAAGTAGATAATTAAAACGTTAAAACTAAAACTGCGCTCCAATACCATCCACGTTTATTTATTGAATTGAATAGACAATGCTATTTAGTTTTAACTAATTTTCCATAATTAGCATTTTTCCACAAATACTTATTCGCCACCTGTAATAAATAAAAAAAAAAAAAAGGTATATATATATATATATATATATATATATATATATATATATATATATATATATACGTTCATCTCTTTGAACGTCGACACCGATTTATTCCCATCACTAACATACTGGCATCCGTACCCGCATTCAACAACCTCTGTTTACACGTCTACAACAATGGCCAATGTTAAAATGCAATTATTAAAAGGCGAGCTAGACGCAGTCGTGAAAAGGTACATTAACCATAACTGATTGTGAGCATCTTTTACACGGCTCTCGGCCAGCGCCTAGACAGCCAGCTTTTCCTCAAAAGCAATTATCTAAATTGAGATGTAATTTATTGCACTCTTGGCTGCGTTCATATCGTTTTGTGGCCGGTTAACACTTTACATTGGTTGACGTCTTTTTGGAACCTGCTTCTAAAGATGCGTGGAATGCTATGTGATACGGAATGTATTCAGAGAATACAGACAGAGGGTTGAGTGGCATTGGTTGGGGTGTATTTTATATTGTATTTTAAGATTTTTCTTACTTTGTTTCGTCATATCATCGTATTGCTATTTTCTGTGTTCTAAAAGTGATTAATATGTTTGGCTTCAACAATTGTTTATCAATATGTGTATAGCGCCTTAGGTAACTTTTTACATCACATTTTGACACTTTAAGGTTTCAGTACCTCGAAAGGGAAAAAAGGAATCTTTACAAGATCTACTCACTTGTCGGTTTATCAGTTTGTCACAGCCATTGTCTCAAAGACCACTTGACACAGAAATTTGGCAT
The DNA here is from genome assembly GCA_039881145.1 of Druceiella hillmani. Classification (NCBI taxonomy): domain Eukaryota; kingdom Metazoa; phylum Arthropoda; class Insecta; order Lepidoptera; family Hepialidae; genus Druceiella; species Druceiella hillmani. The sequence continues at coordinate 14,584,013 of JAYKKI010000032.1, forward strand.
ATAAATAAAGCATAGTAACCGGCAAGTAACTTAATAGTTAACACTCAAGTTTATTTCCATGGAAATTTTAGGAGGACTTAAATATTTGGAATTTTTTCAGACTCCATAATAGTGTGGGGTATCGTTTTAAAAGACTGCATAGCAATCTCGTGTATATATATATATATATATATATATGTTTATTTTTTTCTTAAATTTTGAGTAATACATATTCAGACGTACATTGACAAATATAGAAAAAACATTTGAAGCATTTCTTATTTCAGTAACCTAAAATTATGAACGGAACAGGGTTTTTAAAAAATTGTAGAAAACTATATTGTATTTTTTTTTCTCCAAAACATTACATTTTGTACACATTATTTTTTTCTCAAGAATTGAAGTAGTTAACCAACGATTGAAAATAGTATATCACATTTTTAGGCAAGGAAACATTGTTTCTTATTTTTATATTACATATTTCTTTGTCAAACCCGCTTCAGGTCCAGAGCATAGACTTAAACATAAAATATTGAGGCTTATTCCGTTAGAATGTATAGTGGAATAAACTCAATATTTTATGTTTCTCTAATCCAACCCTATATGCGTCTTTATAGATAACTTTATTCCCAAAATCATTCCTAGTTGATATTATTCCTCAGAAATAAAGAAAGATTTTTTTAAGAACTTGACCTTGTACGACATCAGATTGTTTTAAATTGATCGTCTACCGTTTTGGAAGACACGTTTTTTTAACTAAATATTTATAATGAATTTATTTTAAATAATATTTATTTAAAAAATTATTTTTTTAATACATTAAATAATTTCTTTTAAAGAATTGCTGTTAACTTTACCTAAAGTTTAACTAAACATCTATAGGATATTTTGTCTGTAAACGAATACACATTTCGCAGTTGTCACGAAGATATTGTGATACAAACTCTATGCTAAAAATAATTTACATTAGCTTGAAAAAACATTTTTACTGTAAGGTAATTCCTGAAAAGCAGACGCGTTACAAAATTGTCTTTGATAAATCATATAGATATGTGGATCGAAGATAAATTAGATGTGATTTTAGACAACGTTACGTTAAACTTTGAAATCGGGTTGACAGTGAAGCGAAATATCAGTTTAAACAATTTCTATGATCAATTTAAGATGTGATATATGAATGTTTTATTTCTAGTGTAGAGATGAAAATATGAAAGTGTAAATCGATAATACGTAAAAGTAATTATCATTTCATTAAAAAAATATACTATAAAGTGACTGATAAGCATACATGTTTTTTCAACAAAGAAATATATAAAATCAAGGTCCTAAAATCTGATCGGCAGATTTAAAGAATTCTCTGCTCACAGGCTTCGATTGCTTTCTTCAAGCATAATCATCCCACTTATTCGCAAACATACTTCTTAAGGAATAACCCGTACTGTCCAAGTAGTAAACTTTGAAATCAACTGGACGTAATCAAAATCGATTGAAAAAGTCCACCCTCTCCTAAACACTTCCTTCGTAATCCTTCTGAGTCCTTGCCAATTTCTTTCTCCGTCGTGACTCAAGTCAGTATTTGTATTTTAATTTTTTCCTTTTATGCAACGATCATTTACGTACACCTCATATTTTATATTATAACATCTCTTACAGTCTACCAAACAATAATTTTTTCATAATTTATTATCACGGTAGAAACAGATTGTTATAGAATAAATCCGCCATATATTTTATGTATCAAAATTGTTAAATAAATAAACAAAATTATTAAAAAAAAACGACTGCAAAAATACAACTGTTAAAATAAAAGGTTCAAATAAAAAGCAAAATTTAAAATTTAAAACAAAACCCACGATCGAAGTGGTCGTTGTAATTGAAAAACGATTGACAAACCCAAGAAAATCCGTTGGAGCTGTCATTGTTCCCAATACTAATTATAATTGTAGGAGCATAGAGAAGTTATTTGCGCACCTGAAAGAATTTCAAATAGTCACGAACGGCATGGCAGCCCTGGCGGATTTTCTTGGGTTCGTAATTATATTAATAGGTTCTTATTTCCTTTTAGTCATTTCAAAAAATAATTTAGTCATTTTTCAAATAAAATGACTACTTCTGTTGTTGATTTTTTCAAAATATTTAATTTTGCCATTATTTCATACTTTTTTCGCCTAAAGCTTTTATATTCTCGTGAGCCTAATCAAACTTTAAATTTTACTTTTTATTATCAATTTTAATAACTAAGCTTCTAAAAAATCGTTCGCTAAAGGGCAAGCTTATGTGGCTCGTAGTAAAGTACGATCTTTAGATGGTGTAATAATAACTGATCTAAATCAAAGAAAGTACTTCAACAATCCACACAATATCACAGCATTGGAAGAATTAGAGCGCTTGAGAAACATGTTACGTGGATCATACATTTACGAAGCCGAAGAAAGGCCACAAAGTAGTCAATCTAGATCAATCAAAAATGTTTACTGCAGCGCCCTCTGAAGAGTTAACAACACAACACCTTATTAATAAATTTCGCCGTTAAATCATAAACTTTTTACCAAAAACCGCATCTAAATCAGTGAAACAGTTTTGAGGAAAAATGGAAGCATTCGTTTGCAACAAAATGTTGCAGTGCCCCCTGGAAAGCTAACAATATAACACCCGACTAATAACCTTTGCCAAATGGCGCCGAATATTTTGCAGAAAACCGTGTCTAAATTGGTAAAACCATTTTGGAGATAAACGTGAACATTCTTTTATCGCAAAATGTTGTAGCACCCCCTAATCAGCTAACACCATAATACATATCTGAGAACCATCGTCGCTTAGTCTCAAATATTTTGCAGAAAACCGTGTCTAAATCGGTCAAACCATTTTGGAGATAAACGGAAAGATTTGTTCGCAACAAAATGTTGCAGCACGCCCTAGTGAGCTAACGCCATAACACCTATCCGACAACCATCGTCGATTAGTCTCAAATATTTTGCAGAAAACCTTATCTAAATCAGTCAAACTGTTTGGGAGATAAATGGAAATATTCGTTGCAACAAAGTGTTTATTGCGGCGCCTTCTGGTGAGTAATCACTGTAACAACTATCTGAGAACCATTTCCAATGAATCACGAACATTTTACAGAAAACGGCATCTAAATCGGTCAAACCATTTTGGAGATAAATGGGGACATTGAATTGCACACACAAATGAAGAAACAAAGATAACAACTTCTCACCCTAAATCCACATACTTCCTCCGTTCCGTCGTGGGTAAAAAACCGATTGCATAAAAAATAAATAAGTGAAAAGAGAAAAGCACCGTGCAAGGTTTTTTATTTGGTACCCATATAAGCAAAAAATAAAATATATAAGTACAACTTAAATGTTATAAATTATTGCAGGCGTGGTCAAATTAATAATTAAAAATTGTGTTTGGGGTTAAAATAGACCATTTTAATTTTTACAACTAAATATATTTTATGTCGTTTTACTTAAATGTTTACAATAACGTTTTGTATTTTCGTAGTCGGTTTTTTTAATGATTTGTTGATTTGTTTTTTTAATGATTTGTGATGATTAATTCATTCCTCATGAATTTGGTGGTATTGATAAGTAAATCAATTCTACGGTAAAGTAAGGTTAACAAGTTGAGGGTTTTGTTTGTTGAAAGTATTGTCTTTTCCAATTAAATTTAACAATATAAGATATGTATATTTTTGTAATCGTTATTCAACAGCCTTCATTTTAACACCCTACTCGATAGGTTTAGAAAATAAAATGATCATAATATTCAATATGACGTGCGAACCACGCTTTTTAATTTTTTTTTTAATTTAAATGTACCCAGTGTCGCCACCATGACGGTTGTAACGATAGCTAGATGATAAACTACATCAAGCCATTTAGGTTACAGCTCGTGCCAAAAAAAATATACATACGTACAAAAATCTCCTAAAAAAACGTAACCCTTCTTCTAAGACAATCGGGTAAAAATAGAACGTGAATTGGAACAACACTAACCTCAATATGCAGAAGGAACCGATTCGAAAGTTAAGAAATCGAATATAAAATGAAATTTCAAAAATACGGTTTACATTCCTTTTTTCAATATGGTATTTTAAGTACTTTATAGCCCGGGCTACCAAGTTTATACCTATATGTCGAGTATTAAGTTTTTTTTTATTTGAGCGTATATCGTTTATTTACTTTTTTTTTAAGAAAAAGTAAATCTTAAATAGTATAAAATTATTTTAACGACAAAATTGCATACATATGCAATTCATTTGTCTGTAAACGTGTAATATAAGATTGGTTATGAGACATTGAGAGTGTTGGGCAGTGGGTTTGGACACGGAAATGAGGAAGCAATGGTGGGCGTTCACTACAAATAACCCATTAGGTTTGAACCTAGGCGTAAAAATATAAAGTAATTTAATACATTATTCGTGAGTGATTTGATGTTTAAATTGAATATTTTTCCGGAAAAATCTTAAGTAATATTTAAAAGAGATATTTTTATTTTGTCGTCCTTTTGACAGTATTATTTTTCCACAAACTTGTTTTAAAACAATAATTTAACTATTCTGTATAAACACACAGTTCATTTTTATTATATTTTTCCGTTATATGTTACTGCTATTTTAGTTGATGATCTTGCAAAATGAGATCTTTACAGATACTACCAGTGAAAAATGTACCACGTACTTATGAAATATACGAAAATGGTGGTAAACAATTTTATTAATAACCAATATCAGTTCCAGAGATTACCGATTGGGACAGAACGTTAAAGAAAACTTATTTTCCTCACCCCTTTTCATAGTTAAGTTAGTTTTAACATCATTTTGAAATTTGGTTGATTTATCGTGTTATTATTGTATGAAAGTATATCTTTCAATGAAAGTTTCTATATCTAAAGTTGGTATATATTTCAATACTAGTCGCTGATATAACATGTAAACAGACATGTGTTCTTTGTTTTTTGAAAGTTTTATGAGTTTATTAGCATCATTATGAAAAATATTAGTTGGAATTCCCGAGTGAAGTTGGAGCGAGTTCGCTAATAACTTTATAGAACTCTGTCCAAATCACGCCACCACTCAAACCACGCGGTAAGACCGTCATCTCACACTTTTTACCGACAAACCGCAAAGCTTTGTAATCGACATAATTAATCGGAACGGGCGCGGAACTGGCGCTTGCACCGACAGAGCCTGCCGGTTCCGACGGCGGCGCTATCCGACGGGCAGCGCTCTGAGCTGTGGGAAAGGTCACGTGGCAACAACTCGATAGCGGATTTAGTCACTTAGCCGTCGCTGATTACGGCTGATAAGGCGGAGTAGATGTTTACTTAAACGGTCGTTTTGTAGTGGCGGCGGCGGCCGGGATTACGTAAGCCTATGCGAGCTGCCAAACAAATAGCGAGAAGCCGCGCGGAGAGCTTATCTCATTATACCTTGTTTAACGACTTAGGTAACTTGTGTAATCTTCCGTTTTATGAAATAGTTTAGTTTTGATTAAATAAATATATAAAGGTACTCGAAATAACTCCAGAAAATATTGAAGCTTTTGTCAGAACGTAAAATGAATTGATTAAAAATATGTTTTAAGACGAGGTAAAAAGAATAATTGCATGTATACATTTATATCATCAATGTTGGATAGGCATTGACTATTTTAATGTGTTAAACTGTGGTTATATGTCGTTAGTCTATTTTTCCATACCGTATTTGCATATTAAGAAATTTACGATTACATTTTTTTACAAAGTACGAATGAAATCAGCCTCTGGCTAGCTGGCTTTCCCACTGGCCAGCATTTTTATCATCATTACAGAAAGTATAAGTCCAAAGTTTTCTATATCGCATTTATATGCATATTAGACATTTGTAGCTTGTTAATAAACGTTCTTAATTTCGATTTTACGTGTTGTTAAAATAATTTCTGTCCAAAGTTCGATATTTTATCGCGGTAGCCATTGTAACACGGAGTGTTTCTGGTATTCTGGTATGTAAGCACCTAAATGATTAAACTATTGTATCAAGTACATGGTATTAATAGAATCGAATACAAGGATTTACTGCAATACCGAGTTAAGCCAGGTCAGTGTGCGAGCTATTAGGGATCGCGATTGGATTTTGGATGTAATCACATTTTTATGTCTTCGGCATAACAGTGCGGAAAAAGAAACACTAATTTCAACATCAATGTCCTTAATGTAACCTAATTACGCAATTAATATTTCAAAATAAAATAATAGGTCTGTAGCATTAATATAATTCCAATAAAATGAACTATCATACCAAGTACATGGCATTAATAGAATTGAATACAAGGATTTACTGCAATACCGAGTTAAGCGCATTCGGTGTGAGAGCTAGTTGAGTGTGAATCGCAATTGGATTTTTAATGTAATCACATTTTTATATGTCTTTATACCCATGCATATTAGTGCGGAAAAAGGAAACCTAATTTCAACATCAATGTCCTTAATGTAACCTAATTACGCAATTAATATTTCAAAATAAAATAATAGGTCTGTAACATTAATATAATTCCAATTATATAAACTATTATAGCAAGTACATGGCATTAATAGAATTGAATACAAGGATTTACTACAATACCGAGTTAATCACATTCAGTGTGGATCGCAATTGGATTTTGGATGTAATCACATTTTTATATGTCTTCGTACCCATGCATAACAATGCGGAAAAAGCAACACTAATTTCAACAATGTAACCTTATTACGCAATTAACATTTCAAAATAACATAATAGGTCTGTAACATTAATACAATTCCAATTATATAAATTATTATACCAAGTACATGGCATTAATAGAATTGAATACAAGGATTTACTGCAATACCGAGTTCAACGCATTCAGTGTGAGAGCTAGTTCAGTGTGGATCGCAATTGTATTTTGGATGTAATCACATTTTTGTATATACTAATTTCAATATTAATTTTAACACCAATGTCGTTAATGTAACCAAATTGCGCAATTAATATTTCAAAATGAAATGATAGGTCTGTAATATTAATATGTTTCCAATTAAAATACAAGATATATTTTGTACCTTATTTTAAATATATTTTCGCATAATTTTCTTCTATTCAATTCTTTTTAATTCACTAATAATATTAGTAATGTCTAACATTATATTAACAAAACCTACTTACTAAAAGAGATAATATTTAAAAAAAAATGATTTAACATTTCAATACATTTCTTATAAAATCATTGGAGTTACATTTTGTGTGACAAAACGACTCGGCGCTTGCTGATTTAACTTTTAAACAATCTGTCATCCGGTAAGTACACACTATTCAACTTATCATTCTTGAATCTGTCTAAACGGCTTATACTTTTGATCTCACCGACCACTGTAGCGGAAGAATAAATTAGCAGTAAGGAAGTCGTTATAACAAATTGTTAATGAAGAAAAAAACTAATTACATATTTCATACTTTGCTGTCATTTTCTAAAAATAACCGAGCAGTGATAATGAGTACATGTTAATCTTGCGTTCGAGGATGGAGTAATGAGCCAGTGGTAAAAGCGTATCCGTATCTATAATTAGGATCGCGATGATATTACCAAAAACATAATGCGTGTAATATATGTTTTTATTATGTTATTCAATATTCTAAAAACGAAGCCTTTCCTCGTTTTTAGAATATTGAATAACATAATAATTTTTGATATTATGACATTTATGATAAATATTTCGCATCGTAATGCATTTATGACTGGTATTTGCATTAAAACCTTATTTAAATTCAAGAATATATTATCTAAATCAATTTCGATTAATTACATTTAATTATCTTATTTTTATTATATAAATTAATATTTAATAAAGGAACACGAGCATGTTTCTCAAAATTAATTAGACGTGAAAGTTATTTTTACAAATATCCGGTTTACATTTGGAGACTCAAGAAAGATTTCCTTTTTTCATGTAAGTTTTAATTTTTTTAATTATTAGTTATTAACGGCTTTTGCAACACTTTACGCAGCTCTTTGAAGATCCAAGATGAAAATAAATCTATACATATAATAAAATTGTAACAAAGTGAAATATGTTCATGGAAAATATTTTAAAAAGTAATTTATTTAGCGTATAGAATGATAGTAAAATCAACAACACATGCTTTTATGATTTTTGTCTGTCTATATACCTCTTTGTGTGTTAATTTGTTCTACAAAAACGCAAAATATACTACATGGATCTTGATGAAATTTGATATGGTAATAGCCTATACCCTCAAGCAACATATAGGATTTTATCTATTTGACATTTTATCTGGATATTACAGATATAACATAATACACTAATTTGGTAAATATTACGATATTAGTACTGGCAATGCCATCTATTTGTGATTTAGTAAACTTTATGCTAATAAATTTCTAAAAAAAAAGAAAATAAAAAAAACGCAAAAAAATTCCTAATAAATTTTCGTGTACCGAATTCCACGCAAACGAAGTCGCGCTGCCACAGCTAGTTTTGAATATTATTCAAAACTAGCTGTGCCAGCGTACCCTTATATAGGTACACAGATATTCGGTCATAAGTTACATTTGCATTTTGAAAATACCCTTGGCAGTGGTAAAAGCAGCTTATATTTCATTTTCAATTCAATCACTGTGACTGTTTCAACAATTTTTATTGATATTTCAAATAAAACGAAGAGACGTTTCGATTACGAAAATATTTCGGTCTTTAAATGGAAAAAAATCTGTATCCTACATTGTGGAGAATAGTCTTGTTTTGAAATCGGTACATCTCTTTTATCAAATATTTCAGTTTCTGAGAAAGTATGGAATGGAAATATCTAAATTTTGGCTTCTTTTCAATTATGGCTTTCAATTTGATTCGACCTAGCTCAAACACAAAATTTTTCAAAAATTGCAAACAAAGCATTTTTTACTTTATTTTTATTATTTATTATAATGTAGATATAAAAAATCTTTCGTAATCAAAATTAATATTTTGGTATCTCGACTTTAAAGAGCTGTGTGCAGTTGATAACAACAAACGAAACAGAATTCAGAATGAATCATAATTTTGTCCAACTGAATTATTTAGCTGTTACGTGCTATTGGCTAATATGATTATGATTAGGGATCGGTTAATATTCATAGTGTTTAATAAAAATTAAAAAAATATGAATATGTTATAAAGGAGAATAAACAAATTTTTAAATTCTTCCTTGATTACTAGCATATTAATTTATCGCCCTGAAAGTGCTGTACAAATCCAATACGCAACAATAGATGTCGCCTTGCCAACATTTTAATTGTTTGTACTATTGCAAACTGTATTCATATTTTCTTGTTCATAAAGGAAATTTAATAATAGATAGCTTTTTTAGACAAATGCTTATTTTCCGTAATTTTTATTAGGTAAGTATTGTTTATTTACTTACAAAAAAATTTTGATGTGTGCTTTGTAAGAAGCGAAAACTTCTAATTTTGTAACATATATATATATATATATATACACATCACAGAATTACTTTCTTTATCATGGCTAGATTAAAAAAAATATTCTTTCCGCTGTGTCCTATAAAAACTCACCCTTCCAGGTTAAAGCTTCAATAACTTTGTTATTCAACAAGTTCTCTATATACCACCTCGAAGAGGGATCATGTATAAATATAAATCAGAACTTGTCTATTAATTTAGCATCCCCTCACTTTCGTCTTTGTGAGAAAAAGAGGTTCAGATGGTTTTTGAAATTGTATCTTCATTTCTTTAACCTACAATATAATTTGAATACTCCGTTTTTCTTAAGGAGGTGGAAATAAGACGTAGTTATCCAGATTAGGAGGAGAAAATGGAGGCAGATTGGATACGTCCTTCGGAAGAGCCAGGATGCAATAAAGTAATAAGCGCTCTTTTGAAATCCTCATGAAAAGGGGAAAATATATATATAAATTTATGTATATATATATATATATATATATATATATATATATATATATATATATGTATATATATTATTCAATGTAAATTGTGCTTCTTTAGAACTAACTTATCTCATTTCTTAACATCTATAATTAGAGTTTAATTATAAATGTATTTTTACGAGAAAGATTTTAATTATCTTGTGATTATCTGTGTAACAAACTTTACTTATAATGAAGGTCTTAATGACAATATTTAATTCAATAAGAAGCTGACAAGAAACTGCGACATGCCAATTCACCATTAACGTGCTCGCTCTCGTACGCACCCACATCTGCAATTACAGTTCATTACTGAAAACAAGTGATCCGAACTGGAATAATTATATGAAATGAGTCGCGTAGACAGGGTAATGACTCGGGATTATTAATAATCAAATATTAAATATAATGTTTCATCGGTATTTAGAGGGTAGGGTAACGTCTTCGTGCGCTCGGTGAAGCATTAACATAAAATGGATGCGGCATTACAATTAGATGAAAAGTTTTATAAAAACAAAAATAAGTTATTTTATGCAACATATCAATCTAAAATAATGTTTTGAAAATTTAAATATTTTTTAATGTGACTTGAACACAACTAATAAAAAGTGGAATGTCGAAAGTTAAGTGTGTTGTAATGAAAATTTAATTGACAAAGCACTTTTAAAAGAAAGATTAATATGACACGAATATTTTAATTGGAGTTAATTTAAAGGTTAGTAACAAAAAATTATAAGTGGGTTGTTGTCGAATAGTAGACCGATCTAAATTCTTAATTATTAAGTGAGATAATAAGTTTCGTCTCTACAAGGATGTCAAGAAAATCAAGTGGTATACGTGAATTCTAAGTATATTATACTCCTTTTACGCAGTCGTGTAAAAATACTGACATATTAAATATTTAATTGGCAATTTCACTAGGGTTATGTTATTTTATATTACACATATTATTTAGTAATGATACTTTAATTAATATGTGATTCTGTAGTGTTAAAATGTAAAATTACATTTAGTGCTAATTTTAAAAGGAAAATAAACGCAAAAAATACTTAATTTCAACATTAGTGTAAAATTTATATATAGGTTCAAAATATAATAACAAAATAAATGATATCCATGTATATTTTACAGCCCATTATTGGCTGAAAAATATGTATGTGTTCATTTTGTTATATCCATGTTACCTATAGAAAAATTCACAAGTTAAAATTAATAACAACCTATACCATTTATACTCATTATTTAGTTATTCACGTACTGTACTGTATACTATTGATAAATACATAGCACTTATTTCTACGAAAGCAATCTCTTATAACCAACCAGAACATCATTCCAGTCCTGCTCTAGAGCTGCAGGGAATCGAACCCGGGTCCCGACGGTGCGTCGCGCCCTCAAAGACCGCATGTCTTGTGATCAATCCAACACACCATGGCGTCATTTCACTATAGCGTTATTTAAAAGTTTAACATTTTACAGTAACCCGAATTATTGAAACTTAACATGAAAACACTTTTCCCGTTTTTGGCACCATATTTTAAATTTTCAAAATAATGGATTCGTTCTTTAAATAAAAATAAATTCATTTTATATTTAATTTTTTATTAATATATTTAAAAATAAGAAATCATCGGTAGCCGAAATTATCCACATTCTTGTCATAGCTCCTTAACCCAAACCCTTTCGTCGCCGGCGGGTGGTGTTTTTCCAAGTTTCACCCTCAATTTGCAAAACAAATTCAACCTTGTCAGCTGGAGGAGTGGGGGGCGTCTGGTAGACGGTAACCTACCCCGGGGGACCCTATTTTCCCTCACCAAGGAGGGGAAGGATGGTAATTATAATGTGTATTTAATCGATAGCTTGCGCTTTGTCAGTTGATCACGGGAGGTTACCGGACGGGTATACCGAAAAGTAATACTCTAGATATTATTTGCATATTAATGTTTGCTCCGTAATCAATTTATAAATATTTTGCTGTAAGTAATTAATGTAATTTGTTGCTGATGTAAATTAATCATAAGAAAAGAAATGCTTCTTAAATTGTCGTATCTAAGTAGCTTATGATATTCCATAGGGAATCATCCCTTTGTCATCAATTTTAATTATATTTATAATCTTATCACCAATCTGTCGGTGATAGAGTTATAACCTTTGTACTTCAAGAGGATTTCTATTTAGAAAGCTGAATTCATTTTTTGGAAATTTTAAAAGGAAAGTAGGTTAATCGCGATATAATAATTTGAATTGTTACAATTTTGACAACATTTTATTAAGTAAAAAAAAATTATAAAGTTCTGGAGCCATGTACGATTGGGGGAATTAATTAAATACGCTATGTAGCCAAGTAGATCGTGAAAATCCCAGAGTTTCGTTAGATGATCTGAAATGTTATTTTCACCTTTTGAAAATACGTGCGCCCAAGGTGAATTAAAATACCATATTATAAAATGCAATATATCATATTTTACAATAAATTACAATAATAACGACGTGAAAAATCATTACTTCTGCAAAATTTTGCAATTTTATTTAGAACATGTTTTTCATTGTTTTTTTCTTTTCTTAATTTTTTACACATTTTTTTACTATTTCGTTTTATTTTTAACCTATATTTATAGAACTTGAAAATAATATTTTATAATGCCAGATCATTTTTTGAAACTCCAGAACTTCTATCTTCTATATTTTTAGATTCCATGAATTTAGTTAACTTTTTCAAACATTCTATAGCTCTGAATATGTAGTAATCTTGTTTAGGTCATAAAGTTGAAAGTTGTTGGACATTTTACCTGCAAAATATTTCATTATTTTGCCATTAGATAAAATATATATGCCTATTTAAAATTCCTAAATATTGAAGCAAGGTCCATATAAAGCCAAAGCGGACAATTTAGATCTACGATAATTTGGGCTGCGAGATTACTAGAGTACAATAAAGAGGTCAAAGAATACCTTAATTATACCAGTCACAAATTCCGAACCAGTTAAGGCACGATCTATAATAGGAATAGAAATATATGCCCTGAAATCAAAAATGTAATGAATCAGATACATTTTAAAGATGTTTTGAAGACATTCTAACTTATTTAAAATTATCTTAGGTAAAATTATTCGTGATTGTCTTATATGTTCATAATTGTACATATTAATGATTGTATATATAAATAAAATTAATGGCGATTTAGACACTAACTTTTGGTATTTAATATTTTATATGCAACCGATATATTCAAACACGTATCAAAGAGATATCACTATCATTAACTCAGCGTTAGCGGAAGCGACGCGATGCCTCCGGCGAAGCGTCAACTGCAAGCGTCGCTCTTTGGCGACACACTGCTTCCGCTCTTTGGCGTTTTAGTGGGTTGCTTGCCGTTATCAAGTTATTTGAAAGTTATTGTGTTATTAGTTTGATTATAACTTACATATTATATCATAATATTTTAGATTTATGGCAGATATTAACAGTAACAGTTAACTGTAATAAAAGAGAAAATGGCTAGAGAACAAAAAGGACACATTTTGTCAAAAATTAATTGGATTTGAAGAGAAAAACTGATATTTCTGAATATTTCGTTTACGATAAAATACAAGGAGGAGATAATGATGTATATTTATTGTTATTTTATATCGATAAAAGTTAAAGCTAGAACGTATTTCTGTTAAGAACTAAATGTACCAGTATAATATATGATATTAAAAATAGCTTGGAAATGAACGTGAAATTTCCCCTTAAGTATTTTTAGACTTATTATAAATGATAAAGTAGAAAATCCCCATAATTACTGATAAGGCAATGCAATTAAACTATAAATAGAAAATAATAAACTGCAAACAAGTTTAAAACTACATCTTCGTTATGATAAAAGGCTTCGCTTCTAGATAAGATCATAATGATGAACAATGAACAGATATGATAGAATTTCAATTAGTATATACATGTGCACAAAAAGAGTTGGCAACTATAATATGTTACGGCTTTAGTTTCGCGTTGGCTGATAACATTTTTGCCACGAGTTACACAATCGATTTTTCGGTTATATCATCACTTGACTGAAGGAATCAACTGCAGTCACGATAAAACATAGACGGATTTCCAAAATTAGAAAAGTTCTGTAGTACGGTATTTAGGCCAGTAGTACGGCAAATGACCAATCGAAGTTAAAAAATTATTGGCCAATTTATTATTTATACGAAGATGTATTGGGTTGGCAACTTATTAAGATATAAGAGTATTTACACGACTGCGACAATGAGCTTTACGTTTAAGTTCTCTGGCATCACTCATTAAGACCTCAAAGCCTTCAAGTGATGGCTTTTCGCCATAAGTAAGTCACTTTTTTCCATCAATTTCTGGAATATTATAGAAGTTTCTTGTAGCTTATATAAAGAGCGCAGCGTTCAAACTTTTCTTCAATTTGCAATTGAGTAATCGATGAATAAAGAAAAAATGAAAAAAATAGAGGTATCTCGAAGTGAACGCAGAGTGTATGAACGTAAAGTGTGGTAGCCAAACGGAATATCTGTTTGGCTACCACATGAACTAACACTCCTTCAATTTCAAAGGAAAACTAATGTATGTACGGCGCTATTGAGTTCCCATCGTACAATGATTGGCGAAGTATTTGGTTACAGAAGATGAAAAGTAGGTGGTTTATATTAATTTTTCGCGTAAACGCGAGTGGCTAGGAGCTAGAGGAAAAGATGTACCTATACCAAAACATAACATTGGATAAAATATACTTTTGAAAGTATGGTAGAGCATAACTGTAGTTATTCATTGGGAACTCCTTTCTAATATTTATTGGGAACAATTGAGTAAATTCGTCGCTAAACTGCCTTCAAATCAAAGCAAAGTTTATTTTTTACATGACAATACTCGATCCCACGTAGCAAAAGTAGCGCGTGAAAAACTACTTTCAATTGGATGAAGTACGCTGCCTCATCCACCGTACTCTCCAGATCTTTCGCCATTTGATTACCATCTGTTTCGCTGTCTGTCTAACAATTTACGCGATAAAAAAATTAAGGACGAAAGTCATAACAAAATCGCACATCACTATTTTTCAGTCAAAGATCCTACATTCTATAAGGAAGGAATTTTAGCTCCGCTTATACGTTGGAAACAAGTATTAGATACCAGTGGCGCTTATATATTTGACAATTAGTTTTATTCCCTATATATATAAAGTTAAAAATTTGTGTACTGGGATGACGGGTTTACAAGTTGCCAACCTAAAATAGAACGATGTGAGAAATAGATAGACTTTATTTTACTTTACCAAGTAGCATTTTAATAGTTCCATAATTTTAATTATTTCTACACTTATTTGTAACATTCCAAGTATTTAGTATTTTACCCAAAATATTAAATAATTTGTGATAAACCAAATGCGCTAATGTTAAAGAAGGAAGCAACACATTTCAAAACAATTCCTGAATTTATTTACCTTAATGATATATTTTTAAATCCATGTTTTTCAAAAACTTAAACAGTACCAAGGCAAGTTATTACATTCACATCACAATAATACAAACCGGTATAACACCGACAATTCCATTTTCAAGGCTGTACTTAAGGTGCGTATGTTTTATTGTATTCAGACTTAAATTTTACCATTTACTTAAGAGTATTTACACGACTGCGACAATGAGCTTTACGGTAAAGTTCTCTGGCATCGCTTTAATGACCTCATAGCTTTCAAGTGACGGCTTTTCGCCATAAGTAAGTTCGTGCAAAAAGCACAATAATACTTTACATATATATCGTGGACAAGTTTAATGACAGCAGCACAGTGGGAGCGCGTTGTGTGTGACTATGTTGTGGCAGTCGTAGGGTGTTAGTTATTTATTGTTACTTCTGAGTGTGTTTTTTCTTATTCTGTTTGCAATGATATATTTTCTTGAAACAAGCTTTTCTTTTAATGTAGAATATGTACATCACAACACTTGTGTATTGCGACGCAAATAGAATTTTGGAAATGTATGGTATGTGGGGCTTCATAACTTTGCAACTGTAGACAATATCTAAATTATTAATTTACAATTTTGTGTTATAATTTCTTCTTCGTGACATTTTTATGAGAAAAAATTAGTAAAAAAAAGTTAAATATGTTTTTAAATTTTCAAAAATTTAAACAATTTTCGATCACAAGTCACCTTAAATTAATTCAGGATAATAGAAGATAATGCGTGGAAACGAATAAGCCTAAATAATTGGTAACAGAATGTATTGGTAGCGCTCTGAGTCTATGAACTGGAAGACGGATGTAGATGATAAAGCACACGCACATGCCAGGCAATGTGTACGTTAGGTTTATTCTGAAGACAAATTTTGACATCTACAACAACCTGATCTAAATAGATGCCCTGCCCGAGTTAGTCTTTGAATATGTAGCTAGATTTTTACTGTATAACTGCTGCACATTTTGTGAAAGTGAAGTCCATTTCTCCGAATATACCTAATAAATTCCGAATAATATTGTTATCAAATCAAATTAAATCTACTTTGTTTCTCTCCGAGGAAAGTTTTCCACTCCATTAATAGCACAGAACTTGTCATGGTCCACACGGCCGTTTTCTTTCAAAACCCTACAATTTATCAAACAAATTTGGAGAAAATATGCTAATTTTTAAAGAAAAGGAAACAGTTTATAAGAAAAAGAAACGTGATATTCTAGAAAGAGCTATATTAGTAGTCATTTTAAAATATCGGTTTGAATACTTCAATAAAGAAGATGTAACACATATAAGAATTTCTCCGCAGATGGAAAATATATTCCGTTGCGTAATTTCTTCGATGGTTGATGGTCTTGGGATTAATAAGGACTTTTGCTCCTGACTATTAGAGGATGAAGCTATAGTTCACTTACATTGACCAAAACAATTGATATTGTGAGAGGTGCCCAATTATGATACCTATACTTCTGTTCCACTTAACGACTATCGGCATGCAATTATGGAGCTGACTGATAGTTACAATTGATGATTAGTTAGGTTTATTGAAATATTTTCGTTTAATTTGAATTATTTATTTGTTTTTTTTGTCGTTTCATTATTTATTGTTCATATTGTACGTTAAACTTGTAATTTTTGGTGTCTGCATGTTTAAAGTTTTGGAGTTTACATCTATTATTTATAAACTATAATTCTATATAAAACCATAGACTACATCTAGACCCTAAAACCTTTAATTACATTTTTGGAAACGAATAAAATTAAAAGTGCTTTAATATTAGGATAATCGATGCGACTTTAAAGTAAATAATATATAGATCTTTGTCTAATTATTATAATTAGATAAAATTGGGATTACGGTATTTGAAATGGATTTAAGATATATAGATGCTATCTAAGAACTAGAATCAAAGCTAATTGAGCAATTATTGACATTAGTAATTTGGTTGGTTATCTGATAATTCAAGAATGGCAATTGATTATCTATTAACTTCGTAAATTATTATTGTCTGATAATTCGAAAATGGCAATTAATTATCAATTGATTAATTTATGTAAATGTAAATTTTAGAAATGTGGGTGAATTTATTGCCTTTTGCAACTAATTTAACTCGTCGTAATTTCTTAAAATAGTTTTAATTCAATTTATGTTTTGACATTTGCTCATATTAGCTCTTAATTACCTTTCGTCAATGTCCAGCTGCTCTATAAAGCAGTTCTGAATTTTTTTGAGTTTCTGATTACAGTCAAATATTATACGATTAATAATTTTAGAGTTATTATTATGGAATTTAAATTATATAATATAAAATTATAAATTAAAACAATTGTATCGAAATACGGTGTGAAGATTAGGTACTTGATTAACATTGTAAATCTGAAGTATATATTCAAATTTTAATAAAATTTCAATATGTTACCATTATTTTAAAATGAGTACCGCCCTGTAGCCGTCTGTACCAAGCAAGCAGCAGTACAATATCCGGTTCCAGTACCATCAGTTAAAGCGCCGCGCACATTATGGGAGGCGCGAGGGAGAATCGGAGGTAAATGTACCTACTGGGAGGGCTTGGACACGATCTTGTAACTCCGCTGTAGTAGGGTTGCCGCCTAGAAATTTACTTGTAAAGCAAAAATAATCCTTTTCAGTAGACTTATTTTATTAATAAAACAAGAGTATACCCTAGGATTCAAAAAGGACTTTATATGCTCACTGTTACGTAAAATACTGATGTGTCAAAATAAATTTTTGAGAAAAATGAAAAAAGATACTTTGATAAAATTCTTATTTTATTCTCAGTTATAGCTAGAAGGCTTTATTTTAGCATAATAATTGTTCTTGCTTTATGAAAATAAAGAAATTTTTATATAATAATGAAGTTTTTATATAATAATGTGTATATAGGTACGTTACGTAGGGAGCTTCAAAGAACTTACATCAAGAAAACTATTAAATTAATTCACAAGAATTTAAATCCTAAAGAGTAAATAGACGGTCAACGATCTATTATCGACAGAAAATCCCTTTGGTTCTTCCAATAAATAACCTAAAAATCTCGATCGATAAATTAAAAGAAATCATATAAGTTAAGTTCGATTAATTGGGCAAGGTGGATAAGAAATAAATACGATTTTTTTTCAGTTTACTGCAAATACTCAAAATAAAAGTTATCCAATTATAAATATTAATTATAGTTAGATTGCAACTTAATACAAAAAATATTTCAATATGTTATTACGAATATCAATAATTAATTCAACTAAACGAGCAAATTATTATATTCATCGACTTATTGAAAATGTTTCGTTTTCAAACGGCTAATTTTATTAATTAAAATAAATTCAAAGAATAAAAAAGAGGCATGATGATAAACCTAAATATAATAATTTGGATTAAATAATTATAAGTATTCTAGCTTTATATGAATAATAATTTATTATTATTCCAAAATTTTTATTTTAAACAAAAAACCTTCATATTTTTAAAAGTAAATTTAAATAATAGATCACATTAGTGACAGCCCTGCCAACGATATCGCCACGTTCACACTGCGCGCGACAGCTGCTTAGTTAAGTCGTGCGCACGGCTCACTATCTGGGCTGCCTTAGAGTCTTCTTTCCCCGACAACTGACTGTGAAGTCTTCCGATCTGTGGAAGTGCAAAGATGAAAGAATAAGTTATAATAAAAATAAAGCCATTCTTTCTTTGGGAGGCTGGCGTACACCCCGAAGGGTGCCTCTGATTATAGAGAGGGGTAGTATTGTTGTTAACAATGTGTAAATATTAATTTAAAAACATTTATTAATTGCTACAAAAATTCTGCTCTCTATTGCAAAATTAAAAGACTATATGTTTCTGCTGATCATTTCCAAGAGAAATAGATGTTGCACTCAATTAATTAATTATCTATTAATGAAGACGTAGTATAGTTAAGTAATAATTTTGGTTATTTATTATGTTTATTAAATATTTTGACAATTTTGTATTGTTGAATATATTTGGCGTTAATTTTGTAGAAATTCATTGTTCACAATTAAATGAAACTACGTGATGTAGTATTATTTCTACTTCCTTTAAGTTATTTACATCGACCTAGGTTTCGTTGCATGACAACATCTTCAGGTGGGCTGTTAGCAAAGAATTTTTGCTAATAGCCCACCTGAAAATGTTGTAATACAACGAAACCTAGGTCGTGGTAAAGAACTGTAAGAAAGTAGAAAGTACATCACGTAGTTTTATTTAACTGTGAATTTTGTATTGCATTAAATTGGAATATTTCATTAAAATACGTCCAATGGGTTTTGCGTGTTACAGGCACAGACAATCCCATAACCATTATAGCTATAGATTTAAAAGCTCCATTCATGAAATGTTATGATATTGAAAATGTTATGTTTATGATATCTTAGGATATTGATATTAAAATGTTATGTTATGATATCTTAGAATTTTTATTAAAATACAATTATCTAAAACCTTCAAATGTCTTATAACAAATTGCTAAAAGCGGGGATAGGTGGATTACCATGTCAACTCGCGTAAATTCGGACACTAGACAGACAGGAGAGACAGCCTACTTTTTAAACTAAGTCTATGAAAAATTGCGCGCAGAATTTCCAGTTTATCTACTAACGTAGAATTACGGTAAATATCTTATAAAATATGACATGATTTTATGTAACTCTGGGTAACACTATTTCGAATGAAATAACAGAAGTTGTGCGTGTACTTTTATACGCGCTTTAGAAGTTATACTTCTTTCGCATAATACAAGAACAACATTATTTAATATGCAAATAATTAATGGAAATAAAATAATTATTAACTGATAATAATATTATTACGTATTTATTTTCATTCTGTTATTAAATTAATGAAATAAATTTTAATTATTATTTTGAAAATTTAAATGGATATAATGGATCGGTAAACTTGCTGAAACAATCTAAATAAAGTTTATTTAATAATAAAAGTAAATGAACACACTAAAAATGTATTGTAATTAATTAATTTCAAGTTTTTAATAAATGATAAAGTAATAATTTAAAATTTATAATGCAAATAAATATTTAAATACCGAAACTTTACCTCAGAGAAATATATTTTAAAAAGTTTATAAGCACTACACCTATCACGAACATTTACAATAAATTAATGTTTTTTATTATTAAATTTCAATACCAAAAAATATCACAGATATAACTTAGATTTGTATCAATATAAAACACGTGTTGTGAATTTACAAACACCTCAATAACTATCATGAACATAGTATCAGTCACTGTAATAAATCACTATAGCAAATAAATTTTAGTGTGCAACTTCACTCTGTCGATTTTTGTTGTATCATCCTGTCCATTTTTGTTGTATCGTGCGTGCACATGCGCGTATTGTACGATTTCACTCCCATCATTTTTTCATAATGGGCCTAAAGAAGTATAACTGACAGATTTTTTCAAAGATAATGATGAACACTAGTGTTACTTAATGAAGAAGTTTTTATTATAAATATTAATTTTAAACGACAACGATTCAAACGATTCAACGTAAGCTTAGTAGACAAGTTTTTCAATGACTAGATCGATGTTCAAGACGTCTCCATAAGAGTTAAGGGTTTTGCAAAGTATTAATATTTTAGAAGTTGTGCAAATCTTAACAAAATTTATGTAAATATTAATATTTTTTAAATAAAAATCTTTTGTAAAAATTCAAATCAATCGTTTGAGAATTGTAATAGTTTTACGGTACACTAACTGTGCAACTGTGCAACATTCAAAGTTTTACATATTGATATTACAAATATGCAACTCTTATAAAATTATTGCAATCGTTACCCCTCTTTTCATATTCACTGAAAAAGTCCTGCTAATGTCATGTTCATTCTTTTCAAATATTAAGTACCTAAAATTCCCGCCCATCACAGCTCTAAGGATCTAAATACTTGGAATTCTTCAATATAACCAACTGTACCTTATTTTTAACAGCTCAAACAATAAGCTTAAAATTTTTTTTGACAATTTTTCACAAATTTTAAAGTGATTTAGCCCTGCTCTTTAGACTAATAAATTTGTTATTTTTTCGGAATATAGAAGACAAAAATTTATCAGGAAAATTCTAATGTATGAATTATTGTCGGATTCTCTTAAAATCAATAAAATTTAACGTTCCAAAATTCTTAACTTCCAATTTTTGCAGCAAATAATTCGGTATATTTTTTCTTAACATTAAGAAACTGGCTATTATAAGTGCATCAGTTTAAATTTATGGGCATCACAAATTGAAAGTAACAAATTAAGTCCATATAAAGGTTTTGCCCAAATTAAATTAAGTTCAATAAAGCACGCCGACTCATCGATCGAAGCGACTGAATTAATATCATATTTAACAAATAAATAAGGTGTCAATAATACAGATAGCCCATAACGCGGCCGTTAATGGCCGGCCGAACACGCGGGCATAATTTTCACGGCGCTCGTTGCATTTGCATAATTACTGCACGGTATGTTGACAGCCAAGTGCGTGAGTAAAGTCGGCTATTGTGAGATACAGTTTCTCAATATATTTAAATTAATAATATATTTAAATTAATTTTCGTAAGGTTTAAAACTAATATTTGTAACGTTAAAATATTAAATATTTTGAAAATTTTATAGTAAAATAAATTTTCTATGCATTCGAAAAGTTTTTTATGAGTTGCTTAGATGGTATTAATTTCCTCAAAAAGGTTCGGCTTGTTATGATCAGCATATGATATTTTTATGATTTTTAGAGGCGTTTTGAGTTCACGAAGAGGGTCGGTATAGCCAATAATTTACAGACTGTAACTATTGTTTTTGGGATGGTAATAAACAAAAAATAGTTTGGTTTCATTAATATTTACCCATTATGAAATCCAAACGTTTATTAAAAAACTGCTGCCTATTTTTTTTTAAATGCAAAGTTTCAATTTTTGTTACTAAAATCATCCTTCAAAACAAATATTCATTTAGAAATATATAAGAATACAGTTTCATTAATACGGTTTCAGGAAGAGTATAGTTTCATTAATATAGTTTCCGAAGAGTACAGTTTCATTAATACGCTTTCACGAAGAGTACGGTTTCATTAATACGGTTTCATGGAGAGTACAGTTTCAGTAATACGGTTTCACGAAGAGTACAGTTTCATTAATACGGTTCCACGAAGAATACATTTTCATTAATTAGGTTCCCATTAATTAACTGTTTTTATGTAAAGAAAACCGTGAGATTTTTGAACGAAGAATCCCAAATAAGAAAGAACGCTTAAAATAGAGAATATATTTGGCGTTAATTTTGTAGAAATCCATTATTCACTATTAATTGAAACCACGTGGTTTAGTATTATTTCTGCTCTATGGAAATTCTTTACGACGATCGAATTAGCAAAAATTGGTGTGTCTGCTAATACCTGAAGATGTTGTAATACAACGAAACCTAGGTCGTGGTAAAGAACTCAAAGAAAATAGAAATAATACTACATCACGTACTTTCATTTAATTGTGCTTAAAATAGGGGTTTTTTTTCTTGTAATTTGTAGGTACCTTTTTGTAATAGATTAATAGGTAAGTTACGAGAATAAAAAAAAACATTGTTTCATATTTTATACAACTTTTCAGCTCTATCAAAACTCTTTTTCTATTTTTCACCTTAACCTAATAGTTTCCTAATTGTTATCTGTAAGTTTGTAAACCTAGTTTCTATATCAAATTTTAAAAGTTTACGATCTACGGTGGAAATATTGAAACAAATCCGACTTTTATTACTTATTACGGTCTGCAACTCTTCATACACTAAGTAAATGCGCAAGTACCGCCCCGGCGCGCTTCGTGCGATTTTGTTTTCAACATATTTAAATCAAATAAATCATCTTAAAGCCCCCCGGCTCTGCGACCGGTTCCGAACTGTGCCTGCGGACCGGCTTTTGAGACAGGAAGATGCTTTGAGTAAAGTACTGTTCGTAATTGTTCAAGTGAGCGCGCTGCGGATGAGAGGAAATTAATTTTGTGTATCAATCGGTTTATACAGAAGACGTCCTGTTTGCGTAATTAAACGTAAAGTGTGTCTTTTTCTATTTTGTTTAACATTGTTTCAAATGATTATATGGGTAAATAAAGCAAAAGGTCTTTATAATTCAAACTATACCTCCTCTTAGAAACATCTATATTAGATAGAATAAACATTAGCAGGCTTTTGAGACAGGAAGATGCTTTGAGTAAAGTACTGTTCGTAATTGTTCAAGTGAGCGCGCTGCGGTGAGAGGAAATTAATTTCGTGTATCAATCGGTTTATACAAAAGACGTCCTGTTTGCGTAATTAAACGTAAAGTGTGTCTTTTTCTGTTTAGTTTAACATTGTTTCAAATTATTATATGGGTAAATAAAGCAAGAGCTCTTTAGAATTCAAACTATATCTCCTCCTGGAAACAGTGCATCAATCGGTTTATACAGAAGACGTCCTGTTTGCGTAATTAAACGTAAAGTGTGTCTTTTTCTGTTTAGTTTAACATTGTTTCAAATTATTATATGGGTAAATAAAGCAAGATGTCTTTAGAATTCAAACTATATCTCCTCCTGGAAACAGTGCATCAATCGGTTTATACAGAAGACGTCCTGTTTGCGTAATTAAACGTAAAGTGTGTCTTTTTCTGTTTAGTTTAACATTGTTTCAAATTATTATATGGGTAAATAAAGCAAGAGCTCTTTAGAATTCAAACTATACCTCCTCCTGGATACATTTATATTAGAGAGAATAAACATTAGCAGGCTTTTGAGACAGGAAGATGCTTTGAGTAAAGTACTGTTCGTAATTGTTCAAGTGAGCGCGCTGCGGATGAGAGGAAATTAATTTTGTGTATCAATCGGTTTATACAGAAGACGTCCTGTTTGCGTAATTAAACGTAAAGTGTGTCTTTTTCTGTTTAGTTTAACATTGTTTCAAATTATTATATGGGTAAATAAAGCAAAAGGTCTTTAGAATTCAAACTATACCTCCTCCTGGAAACATCTATATTAAAGAGAATAAACATTAGCAGGCTTTTGAGACAGAAAGATGCTTTGAGTAAATACTGTTCGTAATTGTTCAAGTGGGCGCACTGCGGATGAGAGGAAATTAATTTTGTGTATCAATCGGTTTATACAGAATACATCCTGTTCGCGTAATTAAACGTAAAGTGTGTCTTTCTCTGTTTAGTTTAACATTGTATCAAATTATTATATGGGTAAATAAAGCAAAAGATCTTTATAATTCTAACTATATATTCATCTTCCTGGAAACACCTATATTAGATAGAGTAAACATTAGCAACTTTTATTGTACAACGTATTCCTCTTTTATCTCGCATTACGCCTCACGATACATATTATCGCAGCATATTATGTTATCGATCAACGTATTGGAATAATAAGTGAAAAAAAATAGACTTAACTCTTTTTATAAACTAATAAAATGTAAAAATTACATTAAAATGTATTATTTAATTATTTTCAATTATTACTTCCTAGGAATACGTTTAGAGTATAATTACCGAGGTGAGATAATATTCTCAAATTGGTTTGCGAAATTTTAACATTAGTGCAATATGTATGTGTATTAAACACTACTTTACGTGAATTAAGCAGTTTAAATAGTCTTGTGATGATTCTTAACGTCGGTAGTGACAGCAGCCGTGGCATAGATTCGAAACTTGTAATTCACATTTTAAGACTAAGAATATTTCACTAATTTCCAAATTTATAATGGCAAATAATATGTACTTAAATGCGTTGCATATTAATGCAGAATGAGTGCGATTTATGGTAAAATTGTCTATTACTGCACTTTGTAGGGGTATTATAATGACGTATATAGTCTTGTGATGATTCTTAACATTGTTAGTGATAGCAGTTGTGGCATAGATTCAAAACTTGCAATTTACATTTCATCTGCGTCCTCCTCAGAGTTTAAAGTGACTGAAAATATTTCACTAATTTTAAAACTTATAACAGAGTATAATACGTAAATACGTTGCATGTTAATGAAGACTAACTACAATTTACGGTAAAATTGCCTATTAATGCACTTATGTGGGAGATTGTAAAATGATATAAAAAAAATAACTAAAGAATGCAGAAAGAAAATAAAAATAATAGTTTTCCCAGAAATAAAAAAGGAAATGAACAATTTTTTTACTAGAGATATCATGTTTTTGGGAAAATGCTTCAAAATCGTGTTTAAAAATGTCCAGTAAGTTTCATCAAATTTTCTTTACAGTGTGGGACAAAATATAAAGTTATTTTAGAATCATTGTATTCATGTTTATCTTTAACGTTTGATGTAACCAAACTATGACTTTTTATTTTTATAACTAGAACAATTTTATATTATTATTACCTAGATGTATAAGTAGTTATAGCGGAGCGTTTTAAAGCACTTCTTTACAAGTTTTATTAACAACGGGTTCAAGTATGGAATCAAAACGTAGCAATTGTCGTAATAAGTTCCTGAATTATAAAGAAAGTGTGGATGAAGATGACCTCGAAACTACCTTCTTCGTTGTTAATCATTTTGTATGAAAATATAAGCTTCATCTACAATGAGCACTGACTTTCTGAAATCGACTTTTCTCTATCTAATTCACAATTTTTCCTGGAATTTCAATTTCCATTTTTCCAAATGCATGGACCGCTAATACCAGAGAAGTTGAACAGGAAAAGTTTCGTGTCCCGTATCCGATACACGTGTTCGAAACTTCTTAGGTACCGAGATGTAATCTTCGCTTCGAAGAAGGGTTGATGAGTTGAGTTAAAATTAAGTCAAACGGTTTCATTTTGGAGACGGATTTATCGCATCGCCTCGATAATCTCCAGGATACAGGATATTGGGAAAATAATGAGTTTATTGATATCCGATTGGAGCATTTTCCAATTTTTCATAAAAAGAACGAAAAAAAGAAAGAAAAACAAAAAACTTGGCTGTTAAATTACACTTCCAAATATATTGCACGTTGTATGCATTTTCACTATAAATAAAATGATTATTAAGTATACCAGCAAACGTTTCTAAACAAACTACGCTTTTTAATTTAACCCTTTCATGACTGAAGACTAGCATTTCAATAAAATATTTTAATTACAAGCCACGATGAATTGAATATGCATTTGCTTAGTTATTGAAACGAAGGGTGGCTCATTACCATGACGGGCAACCGGTTGACGATCCGATCAATTGAACGAGAAACGTCGAAAGGGGACCTACCTCTCTCAGTACACAAACATGCGAACATACTAATGCATGTAATATCAGAAGAGTCATTACAATCGTTTATTTATTGAACCGATACAGGGTGTTCAATTAAACAGTGGAATTACATAAAATTAATAAATTTATTTGTGTATACATAAAGTGTGATATCTCCCACTGAGATTTAATATGCGGTAAAATAACATTAACGAACTAATTTCGATCATTTTTGTTATATACATACGTATTATTAGATTCGACGTATCAAATATTTTCAAATAATCAAAGGAGTATTTAATTATGTATGTAAACAAATTCAGCAAGTCTGTCTTCATCACTTCTAATTTTCGTATCGATTTGAAATATTATAGACGTGTGATGCAATTCTGATACATCATTAATATTACATCATAAAACTGATATATAATGACAAATCGAGTTATGAAACATAACATACTATGATGAAATTTCCTATGATAGACCTTCTCAATAGCTAACAGTAAACGTATCGAGTTTCTACTCATATGATTTATCTCAACAAATCCTTTGATTAGATATTGTAACCGGGAAGACCTGGTGATGGAAGCCGGGGGTGATTATGGGAACTTCTCAAAGGTAGTAAGAGTAACCTATCGAAGCATATTTTTTTGTTTGTCAAAACTATTTAATTTTTTTAACATAAAACAATAAATAAAAATAAACGTAAATCTATCTGCGCTTCATACTTTTTCCTACGGTATATACGTTATGACGTAGGATAGACCTATTACGTACTACGAAATTAGTTAACTTCGATAATTGTTCGATACGGTTTATGAATAACGCATTATTATTTTACTACACTTAAAATTGTTTGTAGTAAAATGAAACTTTATGAAAATACGGACAAATACTCTATCGTTATGGAATTTCATTTCCCGTGTTTGACTAGTGAAATGCTTAAATGAGTTTTATTTTAAGAATATAATATCAATCAGGTAAGTTATTTTCGTTATTGCTAATGGATTCTTATTAGAATAAAATACGTATAAAATTATTTTTCTATTATTTACGTAAAATATATAAAGTAGGACAAGCACTGGCGAGTTTGCAATTTATTTTTATAAGCCATATTTATTGTTTCATGTTCAACATCACGTTTCAACGGGATGAGAAGGAGTGATCTGTGATATTTATATATTCTGTGTCTTCTTTTTAAACAATTATTTAAATTTTCGTAGTTTATCTAAACGTAATTATAAATTCAAAACCTTAGGTTTAATGATCATAGATTACATTCTGAATCTTATTCCCAAACGTAGAGCCAATTTCGATTAGTACTCTTTTGCTTCATTTGGCACCATACTGTGGAAACAATTTTCACAAAACACAAGATTTCGTGCACGGCAATTGTTCTAGGTTTTCGTTTAGTGTTGTTCTTATTTTTTCATTTCTCACTTTTTCTGACATCGGCTTCCGTTTAGTGTTCTTATTTTTAGTTTTTCTCACAAGTGAAAAAATGCGGGTTGCGCACTTTCGATTTTACCAACGGCGTTTATTATTTTTAATGTCACTCTACAGTGTTGCAATTTTCCATCATAAGTTTCAATATGCGGTATTTTGTTTGACTAAAAAAGTTTTTTTGAGTAGTTCGTTTAAGGTAATTATATGTAATTTATATATACGTACAAGTATATTGAAATCTGCAAAAAATTAGTAACTACAATAAATAGAGAGTCTGCAATAAATAGTTTTTTTTTCTTTTACTGACTACAAGCAGCGGTATTATTTTTAGAGTCATGTTTCTCATACTTATTTCTTATCACATTAGTTGTTATAATATTAGACAAACGTGTATTCAACCATGCAATTAAAGTTTGTATGGTATTGAATGGGATATTAATGAGAACCATTTATAAACTACAGTAAATGAAATATATAGAATTTGCATTTAAAAAATATTTAAGTTAAATAAATGTGACAAATGTATATGTAGATCATAACAAGTATACAAACACACCACCGTTTTTCACAAGTGCACCAATATACCACCCTTTTTATACCTGGCTATGCATATAAACTGAACTGAAGGGTGCCATTTCAAACTTTGACATGTAAAACGAAGTGTCCTTTGTCAACTAGAAGTCTATTGTTCGTGTTTAAAAGTGGGAGTATCTGGGGTGAGTACTGTGGAGAAAGGGTTGTATTGTAGGGTAGTTACCTATCCATTATTAAGCTGATATGTTAGGCTGTTATTGAGTGATTATTTTTTGATGTATTGAGCTTATTTATATTATGTTTTTGTGCATAGGTTAAATTTACTGAGACATGTTTTTCACGAATAGCTATATAATTTTTTTATTTTGAATAAAACTTCATAGCATTCATTTAAAAATGTGCATTTCCAGTAATCTATGTAAAAGGTTAGTAATTAATTTATCCTTTAAAATTCAATTTAATTAAATTTTAAATTTTCTACTAATTAAAGACCGAATTAAACTACGCGTCGTACATTGCTAATTCAAAGATATATCCTTAAATATCTGCTATCTACTAAATTTCTGAAATCCTTTAAAGTTTTAATTGTTTACCTTTTATTGCCAAAATTATATGTAATCTATCTGTCTTACTTCCGCCTCATTCATTTTATTTTGTCTCAAATATAATTCACTAAAGTCAATAATTTTTATTATAAGTGCATTATTATATTGTCATTTATTAATATATCAAGGAAGAACTACAAATACACGTGAATTTTAATAGATAAAATAAAACGAAATTGGAAAAGCTTTTTAAATAAAATGGTTTTATTTTACAATCGATGATGTACTAAAAGCTCAAATAATTTTGGATCATGAATCACGAGATTTAATCAGACTATAATAAAATCATGGGGCACTTTCGTAGAGAACTTTCTTTCGTTGGTTCTTAAATCATACTTTTATATTTTATGCTGTTATGCTGTATGAATCGTTTGTTACACATTGGTTTAACAAACGATCTGACTACAATATTTTAAGAGTCATATGTGATTTCCGAGCTATAAAAAAAGATAATTTTCTATTGCAGCATCAAAAGTGAGTATTTGAAACCTGGACTTCAATGAAAATTTCTGCTTCAGACTCACAATACTAATTTAAAACCGGCAAGTCCTCGCCTCTAACCGCTTATATAGGCAATAGCTTTGCAGCATCAAGATTGGAAGACCAACGATTGAGAAAAAGTAGAAGCTAAATAAAAGCATTCAAAATGTCTTTATTAAAATGAATTTAGCTACTTTTTCAACTTTATTTTAGTGCGATAATGTTACTATAATATATGAAACAAATTGAAACTAAAATATGCTTTACTTCTATTATATATCATGAGCACATATTATATGTATATATATATATATATATATATATATATATATATATATATATATATATATATATATATATATTTAAAAGTTTTATGTTATTTCGAATGTATATACAGACTTCGCAGTCGTTTTATATTTGTATTCATCATAGTGTTTCTTGTGATAGCTTCCAACGAAATGTATTGGTAACACTTGCCTATCTAGAAAATATCAAGGTGAATCCAAATCACACTTTTCCAATTAAGGTGGAACTTATGGCGTATATTGACACAGAAACCATGACATTACACAAATACCGTAGACTGTGTCCCGTCTACGTTGCCGCTACTTATTTATTTATGTCACATTCGTCGATAAGACTGGCTTCGTATTTATGTATTGAGAGGGTAAGGCTAGTGGTGCGGCGGGGCGGGGAATTGGTTTGGAAGGGATGGTAAATGTCACCGAGTGTGGCAAGCAGGGGTACTTAATCGCATTTAATTTAAACTATGCTTCGTGTATTACATTTTACACATGTTTCCCAACATAGCTACATAGTGTTTGTTTCTTTTTTTATATGTTTTGTAAAAAGTAGGTATTATCATGGATAATGTTATTGTTTATGACGTAGAAACCGTAGATTATGCAGGTTGCTTATTTTTAACATAATTTAGCTTAGTACCGACTAAAATTTAATTAATTGTAAGTGTATTTTTAATCGAACGAATTTTTATTTTTTTATGTTGGGTTTCCAAAGTAACCTAGTGTAATTGGAAATATAAAAATATAATGTGCTTTTACATTTTAAATACTTTCTTAATCACAATTTTCAAAAGATGACTAATGGAATATAACAATAAAGAAAAGCATCTGAAAATAAACCATAATTTTTTTGAAAATAATCCGCACACCAAATGAAATAGTTTTTCTTTTACAATTATGTTTAATTTATTTTAATTATGTTATAATTCATGATTCAAGTGCATTTTTAATTTGATCGCCCTTCTAGTTTATTTAATATGACCCTAAAAACATTTAATAAACAAGATGGAGTACTAACGTAGGCAAACGATATGCCTAACATTTTGCATATTTTTAAATCTATTACTGATCAAATTGTTTTTAATAAAATTTATGTTGCATTGTAAAGAGTTTTTAAAAGTAGTTGTCAATATATTTGTAATGGTAATTTATGTAACTTTTGGGAAATAAGTTGAGATTAGTCAATTTTTCTAACTAAATAATGACAACAATTAGCGTAATGTTTATTGGGTTTTTGTATTTCTGAATTAATGTATTAATTGGACGTATGTCGTACCTGTAAGTTATACTCGACGACATGGGTCAAGTAAGATATGGTGTTGATGATGGTCATTCCATTTTATATGTCTAGGGTTCATTGGCATAATACTAGGTACATCGACCTTTCATAATGGAGTCAAGCTGTTGAGGTTAAAGAGCTTATCAGGTATTTTTTTAGGGTCTACACAATACAGTATTGTCGCGTGGAAGCTGTATAAATATAAGGAAAAAGAGTAACTGTCTGTTCTAATTACACAATAACGGTGGTAAAAATTATGAGCTATAACTGGAATTTTTTCAATTAGTTACGTAGAATTATATAGCTGAAATTGAAATGTTACTATTTCTTATTTGTAATATAAATAAAATATTAAAGCAATTATAGAAACAGAGCAGAATCATACATTTGTTTATAAAATTAAAAATATAAGATTAACATAAGCAGAAAACTATTATTATTTATAAACCATTATATTTACATTGAATGAGTAAATAATAATGTTTGAAAGTGGGAAACAAGATTTGGTAAATGTTTATGATAAGCAATTGAATTGTACCTAATACCGGGTGGCATTTAATAAATAACACAATAAGTTGAATTCGATTAGTATTCTATTAAATGGAATGATAACATTTTGTTAACGTTTTTGTTAATATTTTGTTAACATTTTGTTACCATCCTTAAACATAATGCGGAAAATATATCGCTTTAGAAGGAACGTTTAAAGTTTTTAATTGAATTGAGGGCAAATTGTTGTCATTTTCAAATATTTTTTGCGGAAGTTTAAATAATTTATTTTAAGTCGAATTTCGGCCACATTTTTCAGTTCAAGATAAGATTTACCTCAAATTTAAAATTGGGATTAAGATTTTCCTATCATATAATTAAACAATTTATAAACTAA
Source organism: Druceiella hillmani (assembly GCA_039881145.1). Lineage (NCBI taxonomy): Eukaryota > Metazoa > Arthropoda > Insecta > Lepidoptera > Hepialidae > Druceiella > Druceiella hillmani. Next base: position 14,616,162 of record JAYKKI010000032.1, read on the forward strand.
GTAGGACTATAAAAAATTTATTTCATCATAATTATAGAAATATTATTTAAGCAAAGTTTCATTAAAAAATAGCATAGTATTAGCAGTGCTTAGGTGATAACAGACGATGACGTCACAGAATGAAAAACGCGTGCAGTTATGTAATACATATAATAAATCTAGATATTTATTTAACATAGTTGTGATGACAACCTGAGGTTTGCAACCAATGAATAAATAGACTCGAAGCGACAAGGTAATTTGGATTACCTACTTTGTAGGATCAGACATTTTGGACTCAGTGCTTGTTAATAATTAGTGTTCGTGACATTTGCCAATGTCTGTGGTATATATCACCGATACTATTAGTTACTAAAATGTTTTATATAGGTAAACGTCCTTGATCCGACGGGTAAGAAATGTAACGGATTTCATATTCTTAATTTTGAATAGTGGAGTATTAAAGAAATTAAAAATATTATTTTGATAGTGACAATAAAATCCTGTGTTGATATTTTATTGGCAATTACTTTGGAATGACTATTGAAAATTATGAGAAAGAAAATTTAAAGCGATGGTGGCAAAAAATAATGAGTAACAAAGGTAATGGAACAAGTCAAAAAGTTTATTTATTTAAAAATTAATTAATAAATGATGGAAAGACAGAAGATGACATGGAAAGGGGTGTAAATAAAATGGTGTTCTGAAAAAAACGGCAGATAAAGTGGCATGTTATAAATATTCTTGTGAATGAGAGAGTGGGTCTACATAATGGTCTGTCAGTGCCAATAATTCTGTACAAAAAGGAGACTTATATGATACAAAATCCCACTCACTGATAGACTAATTGATAATACATCAGTTTTTAGCTTTAACCATGGACACAAAGTTTTACTGTTGAAATTTGGAGAACATATTTTTTTCTATAACGTTGGCAACCAATTATTTTATTAAATCGGTAGCAATTCAAAACCGACCAAATTCAAGTTGCCCATGAAGGGTTCCGCAGCATCAAACAATATGAAATTTCTCAAGGACACTGTGAAAAACAAAGTTATTGCTGCGGACGATATGAAATTTCTCAGACACTGAAAAACAAAGTCATTACTGCGGTCGGTACCGGAAATATCCCATATCTCAAAAACTACCTAACATATTTAATTCAAATTAATTTTCTTTGAAAGTATATTTTAAGTTCAACTATCTTAATTTTTTTTCAGAATTTTATACAGGTGAAAAGCTAGAAGAGGGAAAAGGGAAGGGTACACAAGAATAGCATGTCTCACCAAGAATTTACTTAAATAAAATAGTTGTCTTGGAACTTCTATATAATTTTTAAGACCTATCTAACGATACCCCATACATGTGCACTGGATTTTTTCATCCTTTAAAATGGAGTGCCACCCCTTATATTCTTTTTTTCATAATTTTACTCTTTTATAGCGGTTCATAGAAGACATCTAACATCCAAATGTTATATATATAGTGCCAATAGTCTCTGAGTGAAATGACTATGACATACTGACAGATAGATGGACGGACAGACGGTCAAGTAGAAAATATAAGGGTTCCGTTTTTACCATTTGGGTACGGAACCATAAAAAAGAATTTAAGTTTTCACCCATTTTCATCACATTGATTTTTTCCCTTTATCATATTATTTTTTGTTTAATGTTACGTAGGATCCATCTATTCAGAGAGTACGTCTAAGGGATGAAAGTGGAAAAATATTTATTTTCATATGCATAATAATTTTATTCGAGGTCTGCTTTACTAATTATACTTAAACGAAAAGTACTTGAGGAAAGTCTGCTTCTGATTTTGGGATCAGTTTTATATACCTCGTTCTAGAGCAAGCGCTCCCAGTAGTCCATAATTTTTTGTACTGGAGAAGAATACTCAAAACATCGGTTAAAATTAAATAATGTTAATGGAATTTTATTTTGAATCAGGTGCCATCAAAGTCGCTGTCGGCTCTTGTTCTAGAGTAAGCGCCCCCAGTAGTCCATAAATTTTAGTACTGGAGAAGAATACTCAAAACATTGATTAAAATTAAATATTGTAAATGGAATATGAGATTTTAACGGAAAAAGAGTTGAAGTATCTACTGTAATTTTATTTTGAACCAGATGCGATCGAAATCGCTGTTGGCATCTAACACAGAATCATTTCGGGAAAAACATGATGACCTGGTAAGGAATACTTAGAGAAGAATACTTAAAACATCTTCACAATTAAATGAAACTACATGATGTAGTATTATTTCTACTTTCTTCAATTTCTTTACCACGACCTAGGTTTCATTGTATTACAACATCTTCAGGTATGAATTGAATATGAATAATGAATTTCTACAAAATTAACGCCAAATATATTTAATACTCAAAACATAGACTAAAATTAAATATTATAAACGAAAATGAGATTTTTATGGTAAGAAAGTTGAAGTGTCCACCGTAATTTTATTTCGAATTAGATGCGATTGAAGTCACTGACCGCATCTAACACGGAACCATTTCGAAAAAAACTGGATCATGTGGTAAACAAATTCACACAATTATTCTCTAAACTTAAATAGCTTTTTACATACACCTAGTTGAATTAATCCTACCGATATTTCATGATCAGTTATTTATTATACATTTATAGTTTTTTAAATATATTTTTGGTAATATTGTAAAAAAAAACAAAGATGTTAAATTTGGACTGGATGAAATCACAAGAAAAGAAATGGCTTTCTTTATCGACCACCGAAACTCATTTCAATGCGTAACCACTATTTCTCCACAAATAACACTAACGAGTCCAATTATTATAAGCACACACCCGCAAGCAAACGAGTGGGTGGATGGAGAAAAATTTATGTTCAACCCGGCTCAACACAAAACATTACCGCCACATGTCCAATTACTTGTCGACGAATCCAATTTGTCGACCAATTTCGGGCCGATATCCGATACTCGATAATGGCAATTACCGAATGACGCAAGGTGTCCGCCGCGACCGCAAATTTTGACAATGAGCACTCTGCGGTCGGCGCGAGCGAGCTTGCCACAATTTGGCCGACGGCTGCGGTCGTCGGCAGCTTTGTCGCGCGCGCTGCTTTGTCGCCGACTGCGGTAGCTTGTCTCGCGTTGCGGTGGCTTGTCACCCGCTGCGGTAGCTTATCGCCCGTTGCAGCGCTTTGTTCCCGAAGTAAGGCATCGGCGCATTTGTCGTTCATTGGCTGCGGTTTGAGTAGCTTTGTCGGTGTGCGGTTGCTTATTTGAATCTAATTACGTTTTGTGGAAAACGGATCAGTTTGAATCGATTAGCATGGAGGTTAGCGTCAAGTGGGAGTTTGATATAAGGCAATTTTTAGATAATTCAACAGTTTTAAAAGATTAAAAAATATATTAAATTGAAATAGAATGGTTTTTCTTTATCTTCATTAACTTATATAATTATTACTATTTCTAAGACACCACCAGTATCATCTAAGAACCCATCCATGGGTCCGTAACGATCGGCCTCATGCCACGCAAGTGCCCAGAGATCATCGAAGATTTCCAAACCATCTCGTATCTACAGTCCAACTATTCCATCCAACAGGGGTAAAGACCATTCCTACTTAATAAAACATTTAGCACATCCATTCAAAGATTGCACTTACTGAATGCTCTAAAAAATTCTCCAAAAATCGGTCCACACCCAACCAAGTCACGATAACCAAAGATGCCAGCCACGTTTTAACAAATCGAGTGAGTCTACACTACTATTAGATATGATGCCGCAAGCACTCAGACAAAACTCTATGCTCATCATCGTGGTTACTGCAGTGGAACAAAAAGTGATTCATGTCTTGTGTCTTGAAACTGCAGAAGCATATCGGGCTATTCCTCAATCTAAAGTGAAACAAATTCGCGCGGATGGCGCTATATATCATCAAAAACTGTGTTATGTAGTTATTGCTCTGGAAATTCGGATCTTATTCAACTGCTCAGTCATATCGAGGACAAGCAATCGCGTAGTCTCACCCCTGGAACCAGGGAAGGCCCGCCTATCCCAATGAACACAGATTATCTCCAGAATATGCTCTTTCTGTTAGAAAGGCATTCATGTATTAAGAACGCAAAGCGCATCGGACCAGCGTCAAAAGTCCTACTTCGTACTAAAGCGAAGTTAACCACGCATTGCAGTATTACGATACCGGCAAGGAAATCAGTCTGTATAGACAACGAAGATCATTTTCTGCAATTCTTTTAGTTAAGGATTTTAAACATATAGAAAAAGAATTAACCTTGATTATACTCGATAACCACAAGACACAAAAACTTATACCTAATGAAATATTACTCATCGCTTCAATAAGATTCAAAAACAGACATCAAAATAATATTTTTTATGAAAAACTATTCATTTCACTTTATATTTTATTGACTAATTTCTGGTATATAATTTTACCATCCCAAGAAATTATATTTACTTCATTTTATCCTAAAGTAAATAGTTTATTTAGGAAGTTAAAATGACCAGATGACTACAACACACAGCGACAGCAGCGGGACAGGTGTGAGCGTGACGCAACGTGCGTTCACTCGCGGATATCCGGCTTTAAAATGTAGATGGGTATACTGACGACCATTGGGTACTGACTAGTGACGATTGACAGAAAATGGCCGTGTATTAACTGCGAACTCCCTTCTCGACCAGCTGACGCACATACTTTGAGCATTGGATATTTGTTACGAGACCTCAAGGATACGTTTTGTTGATTCTAAAATACATGTTTTTAAGATACAAAAAGTGATATTATACAAATAGCACCATTTAATGTAATACTTTTATTTCGACTTACTTTAACACTTGTTTGAGCAATGTTAATAATTAATAGTGAAAGACCACCTCAAGGTTTATAATTCAATTTTCGTAAAATTTAATATATTAAAGATATTCTGCAGACCTCAATAAATTGTATTTGTAGTAAGTGACGCCGCAGGTAACAGGTAATTAAAATTATATATTTATTTAAATATATCTTTAGGTCACTCTTCTAGCTAAAGTTGACCAAGATATTTATCATTCAAGCATAACAGGCTGTCCTCTTACGAGGGTCCGTATTCCTAACACACGCCGTGGAGAATAGCTGCTTCTCCATTATTTTAAAATGCAAGCGCGAACAATATTTATTTGATGTTACGAACGCACTTCTAATGGAGAATCCAAAGCGACTTTACGGCGAGCAACAAAAGTGATACTTCAGTTCTTCATACGAAATAGAAATAATTCGAAATATAAATAACTAATGTCAGTTCTCATTTCATGCATGTGCAGATAGAACAAACTAGAGCGAAACAGGCGATTATTATTTCCTCTCTTCACTAACTTCACTTTTCATTTGAGCTGACGATACCTAAGTAAATTATTATCAATGGCGTTTCCGGTTAGGTCCTACCTCTATGGGTAGAAGATATTGGAAAAATTTCTGATTCGAGTGATGTTCGAAAATGTGAATCCAAAGTTTGTGATATTATTTTTTTACAATTGTTATCAACGCAAAATATTTTTTTTTAATTCTTTCTAACTTACGTATATTTTTTTTAATTACGATGTGACTAAGCTATTCTTACATTAATCAGCTGACATTTGCGAGATTTGAATTTTTGGTTAGTAAATTTTTAAATTACAATTTTAACCCGCTCGTTCGGACTGAAAAATTAAAGAAATTACGAAACCACCACTAAATTTGAAAATTACTCAATACAGCAAAATTATTGATGAAAATAATTTGCAAATAATCAAATTACCAAGTATATCATACGAGTATTTAAATTTTTTGCCTGTCACTCTGGCTGGTTACTTTTTTTGTCCAAGTAAAATGAGTTTAATTCCCGGAATACGTAGGTAAAAGAGTATACAGATGTTATAAATTCGAATGTGTATTTATTTGTCAGTTAGTTTATTATTTGTACATTTGGTAAATATTTATCCATTCCTTACCAAACTTTACACACGTGCATACAATATTACGAACTTAGGCATAAAATATTTTTTATCCCAGAAAATTGCGCAGCCCTTAAAAATGACAAAAACTATTTTTTTTCAAATAAGTGCATTTATAAATTAAATGTTAATTATGTAGTAAGTTCTCAATTTTAAATATTTTGTAGCCATAAATTAGGTAAGCTTTATTTGTTTGCAATTTCTAATTTCAGACCAAGGAAGTTGCAGATTAAAATACGTATTTGAAAATAAAATAACTGCATCTCATCTATCATTCTATATATTTATTGGTATAGAAAAAAAATATGAATTAATAAAAAAAACAAATATTTAAACGACTCTTAAACAAAATGGAGAATTTCCCCATGGTACCAATGATAGACGATGGCAACGGTACGAAGCATGAAAGCAAAGGGGAGGGTCTGGGGGTCGATTCCCGCTAAATAATTACGACACACGCGCTCGTCCTTGTCACTATGGTGACAGACGTGGGTGAGCGGGTGCTCATCTAACCCAGCTACCCATAACTCTATAAATTGGTTATGAGGTTGTGGGGCTTGGAATAGATACCTACTCATAACATTTTAAAAAATATTGCCAGATGATTATAGATTTCCTTACACATTTTCACTTTTAGATTTAGTTTGAAAACTTTTTTCTAAAATGAATCCATGGAATATTTTGTGGTAAAATTTTATGGTAGTGGGTTTATGGTAAAACTTCGATAGGTTTTTGGGTTCTGAGGATAAAATTGTACTGTATAATTGATAAAGTATTCATGAACTTTAGCAATTATTCCAACAGCCTAATATTGTCTAGATGTTGAATATATTTGGCATTAATTTTGTAGAAATTCATCATTCACAATTAAATGAAACTGCGTTATTTCTACATTCTTTAAGTTCTTTACCATGATCTAGGTTTCGTTGTATTACAACATGTACGCGTGGGGTATTAGCAAAGATTTTTGCTAATAGCCCACCTGAAGATGTTGTAATACAACGAAACCTAGGTCTTGGTAAAGAACTTAAAGAAAGTAGAAATAATACTACATCACGTAGTTTCGTTTAATTGTCTAGGTGATTAAAGCTTATATTGTCACGTGGTCTTGGATATGCGCAAAGAAATATTAAGTGGAAATAACAAAAATACTGATTTCATCTAAAATTCAAGGAACTCAAAAGCGGGAAAATCTTCACATCTGTTGATATAAATGTTCTTAAGTAAGAGGCGTGAATCATTGAAGGTCCATAGAAGGTTATCCACTTGTAAACAAGATTTAGAGTTTTCGAAAAGTTACGGAAACGTTTCGAGTTTTCGGAAAACGGCGTGTGTTGCTTATGGTTTGACGACATGGATTGAGTTAAGAGAAGACATAAAATCTAAGAAGGACAGTTGAACCTTAATGGATAGAGAGATATCTGAAATAGGATAACATTAAAAGTCTACAAAAGAACTATAAAGAAAATGAAAGTAAGCGATTTTCTATCATAATTGCTTATTCTATTAAAAGAGCAAGCAGAGTAAAGTTTTAACACTAAACATCTGGAGAGCTTAATATATTCATTGTACCAAGGCAAGCTGTATGAAAATAGTCACAAATTTAAATATGCCGTTCATCTAATCGCTACACTAACAGCTATACCAAATTAACTGTGATTAGCATCATCCAGTACAAAGTTTAGTGAAGTATTAATTTACTTACATTCAGTCTAAATCGTCATCTGATATTTTTAAAAGAAAAATTGAAGTATGAAATCATATGATTTGCGACTTACAAAAGAATGTTAAGAAATGTAGAAGGTAGTATTGCTTGAACATTTTTAAGAATAGAGGAAGAAAGAGTCTTTAAGAAAAAAATTAAGATAATACTGAAAGAGGCAAAAATGACTTAATAGGTAATGTAATAAAAGATATTTAGTTAATTTGCATGGGTACCGATGAAAGCTCTATAAATAAGTTAATGGAGATTGGTAATTATGGAGACTTTTCAAAGACGGTCTTATGAGTACAGTCGGTTACTTTAGAAAGGAAAAGGACTTGAATAAGCTAGATTTGATATTGAGTGTACGTGCCATTACGTCATCAGTTGATTATGAAATTAGCCGTAAAATAGTGGTCTTTTAAAATTACATTAATTTTCTTAACCTGGTGAACTTTTTCGTTATTTCTTTATGTTCCTTTTTTCGTGATTTTCTTGTCATGTAGTTAGTTTGCTAAATATACTTCCTTGAATATATTTTAATTTTTCTTATTTATTTGTAATATGCATATATATATATATATATATATGTATATATATATATATATATATATATATATATATATATATATATATATATATATATATAAACTTCCTTCTGAAACTATTAGCTTCAAGAAAATGGAAGAATAGGTAATATCTGTGTAGATAACTTTTTAATTTTAAAGAATTAAGTAATTTACGAATGAAGTTTAGAAATTTTACATTTATTATCATTTAATTCACATCATATATAACATAATTATATTATATATTGACAATATATGGGTTCTTACAAATAAGCCGGTAAGTTACGAAAAAATATTCAAATAAACTATAAGTATTGTGACAAACATAAACATAACGATAAAAACAAATAATTTATTATCATTTTATTTACATTGTAAATAACATAATTATATTATATATTGACCATATATGGGTTATTACAAATAAGCCGGTAAGTCAGACAAAATACTCAAATAAGCTATAGGTATTGTGATAAACATAAACATAACGATAAAAATAAATCATTTATTATCCTTTTATTTACATTATATGTAATATAATTATATTACACATTGACCATATATTGATTTTTACAAATAAACCAGTAAGTCACGACAAAATATTCAAATAAGCTATAAGTATTGTGACAAACATAAACATAATGATAAAAACAAAATTTTACTTTTTTTTTTTCAACGAACAGCGAAATTAAAGAGACATAATATCATAAATACTCGCAGATATTTCATTGTTATATACGGTGTCGTATTTTTCTGGTATTAAAAATAATATCTTGGTCCTAGCTTCAAGGATATGGGCGGATAAGTATTCAGTGCACTAGACAGTACAAAGTTTCCTATCCTGATGAAAATTCCTCCCAAAATTCACTCTGCCATAATCAGGCGCAAAATTCATACGCATGCATTTAGGTACCTACGTAACTATGTAGGTACCGACGCACTGTCCCGCCTAAGTCGCCACCCGGCCAGGCGACGCGCTCGTCTCTGAGGCGCCGCGGGGGGCGGGGGCGCGATCGATAGAGGACGGGTCCCCGCATCCCCGCGCCTCGTCCCCTTGACCGCACCGCTGTCCTCTAGCGTACACTTCGCCGCGTGTCTGAGTGGACTTTATCAGCCTCGAGCCGTCTGAGTATGTTTTTTCTGAGTAGGCGGGACGGTTTGAACGGCTAGCGATTAGTCTAGTTTAAGCGCTTTTCATTAAATGCAAATTTAATTTTCTGGATTCTAAGACGATCCTTTACCTAGGCTTCAAATTATCTAAGCCGAGTTTCTATGTTTAAAAATCCTTTAAGCGATTTCTTTCCTGTTCGCTTAATTTGTATTACTAAGTATTGGAGACATTACTCTATCGTGACTTGTTCTACTGTTCAAGTCATGACTACAGAATGAAGATTGTGCGGTATTTGAGCGGATACGGCCGGCTGACTGCTTTCACTAATTTTTGATGACTACATTTACGGTAGTTGTTTTTAATCATTGTTTATATTTATTTATTTGTTTGTTTATTTATTTTTTGCACAAAGCTGCAAGTTAAATAAGAATATTACTGAGAAAATAAAAATGATCGCTTCAAAATAAAATTCACATCATGTTATAAACAAGTGTTTGTACTCTCCTGCTTCAACTTTCTTTTAATACAATCATAGCTTTTGCGGTCTACTGACGTGTTTCATAATTTATGGGAATAATGTACTTTTTTACGTAAAAAGTTCTTATTCACTTTTTTTAATACTATAGCACAAAAGGTGACAAAATTGAATTGACTTAATGAAAGCCATAATCCCCTCTTACCAATGCCAATAGTAAATATGTTTTTAATAACTACCAATCCTTGTATACATAGTGTAGATAATCTTGAAGGCGTTTAATATTCTTGGTTAGATTCATGAACTTTATCAATTATTCAAACAGTATACGTAGTGTAGGTATACATAGTGTATGTAATCTTAAAGATATAGTGTAGGTAATCTTGTATACATAGTGTCGGTAATCTTGAAGGCATTTAACATTCTTGGCAGTTTGGAGAGCTGCGAGTCCTTTTGATTCGCAGCTCTCCAAACGTATGTGGTGATTTTACGTTTTATTAGTTATTGTAATTTTTTTTATTATTTTCTCTAATCATGTGTTTTCTTTTCATATGATCTATTTAAGAAAATACAAAAAAAAACATTACTCAAAATTTGGGGTTATTGTTTATAGTTTTGTATTTGATATTAAAAAGTACGAAAGGCAATAAATATTGTGTGTTCGTATAAATTAATAAAGATTCACTATTACTAAGAGCTACTAAGACGATATATTTTAATAATTTTGAAGACAGACTTTTAAGTAAAGGTGCTATAGACAAAAAAGGGGTTCGACGAAGAATGAGTCGTTCATAATAAATACTCTTTTTTCGTATCATGTCTCATCATTCTCGAGATACCTAATCTCAACAAAGTCGATTTATAATACGTTTCCTCCAATTCTATTTCCGGAAAATTGTGGTCAATATGAAATATGAAAATATACTAGGACACATGCATCCGTAGTCTAAAGACTCGCACGTTATGATTTTTTTTTATATACTACTGTTAAGTGTATAAACGCGCTTGTGATTATTTTCAAAATTATACATAACTGTATCAGTTATTTTGCAAATAATTGTTTATTTGTGAATTACGCCGTGGCTGACAATATCATTAATCACAATTAAATGAAATTACGTGATGTAGTATTATTTATACTTTTTTTAAGTTCTTTATCGCGACCTAGGTTTCGTTGTATTACAACATCTTCAGTTGGGCAATTAGCAAAGACCTATACCTAAGATCTTATCTTTGCTAATTGCCCACCTGAAGATGTTGTAATACAGCGAAACCTAGGTCTTGATAAAGAATTTAAATAAAGTAGAAATAATACTACATCACGTAGTTTCATTTAATCGTGAATAATAAATGATACGTATTTAGATAACTTACACAAAAAAAATACCAAACTTGTGTAAGATGATTTCCGCCTGTTTTTAAATTGACTCTTATCTTTCTGTCTCTAGTATCGGATAGCTTCCACTCGGTATAAAGTTACCCCAAAGCGCCGTGTACGGGATCTAAAAAATAGCGTTTTTGTGGCCTTTGTGCCGTTTGGGCGCGAATAATTGAGTTTGGGCAACAAAGAGCCGTTGAATGAACGCTGTCATGAGACCGTTACTTTTAACCGGAACCATTTATCAAAAAAAGTTTAGTAAAAGCTCCGTATTAAATATACGGGTATCTACCTGAGTGTGTTTTGTTTAGCTTAATTCATATGCTTACGTGTTTACGAGGAAGTGAGTGGTGTAAATATTGTGATTATTTTAGGTTTTTGTCCTTTAAAGTCGATTATGCGACATTAAATATTATGTGACCGACCTGCGAAATTGTATATAGATTAGCCATAATATGGAGATTTTCTTCTTTTTTTAATATCAACTTTGTATTCAATCAAATCAAGTGATAAGTATTGGTAATAAGTATCTACAATTTCTTTAACTTATCATTTGTTATATTGATAACATTAAGACGAATGATGAGGACTTTTGTAGATGTTCATAACCAATAATATCTAATGGAGTTTACCTCGAAGCACAGATTTGAGGTAAACTTCACTAGATATTATTGGTAACTCCATTAAAGCATATGGAGATTGGCGTAATATAGAGATTTTCACCCTTTTTTTACGTCAATTTATTTTATAGTCAACCAGGTAATAAGTACCTACAACTTATAGGCATTGATAACAGTAAGACGAGTGATGACCATTTTTGATGTCTGCAACTTAGTTAGGCACGAGTTTGACGTAAAGTTCATTAAGTAAATATGATCGACTTATATTTCTCTCCCACAATTATTTGACACAGTTTCTGCGGTTATTGTCACATATATAATTGATTAACTATCGATATATTGCACTTTATATATTAACCATAGTTGCACATTTATCGTTTAGTACTACCGATATATTGCACTTTGTTTATTAACCATAGTTGCACATTTATTGTTTAGTACTATCGATATATTGCACTTTATATATTAACCATAGTTACAAATTTATCGTTTAGTACTATCGATATATTACACTTTATATATTAACCATAGTTGCACATTTATCGTTTAATAACTATCGATATATTGCACTATATATATTAACCATAGTTGCACATTTATCGATTAATAACTATCGATATATTGCACTTTATATATTAACCATAGTTGCACATTTATCGTTTAATAACTATCGATATATTGCACTTTATATATTAACCATAGTTGCATCTTTACCGTTTAGTACTATCGATATATTGCACTATATATTAACCATAGTTGCACATTTATCGTTTAATAAATTATTTAGTTGCACATTTATCGTTTAATAGATTAAAAATATCAACTTCTATAAGCCTTATGAAACCTGGATTTTTTGGTTCTTCTCCATATGTTATTTTGAAAAATGTTTTCAAATGTACATCTTAGAATATTTCGTTAAGATATTGCTATAGTTTCTTCCTCGGATTAAGTGTGAGTCCATGTTTCACTAGCATAATAAGCCAGAATAGGCCGTATTAGGCACTTGTGAAGAATTAATTTTGTTTTACTTTTTATCGAGCTAGATTTAAGGTGGAATACTAAAAGCTATGAATGTATTGTCTAACAGTAACAATTTTTTGCTGATGTTCAGTCCCAGTATTGTTTGAATTAGTCTCTGATCATAAATAAGCAAAACTAATTGTTCTTAGGAATTTATGCGCTAATACTTCAAATTTGATGTCATAAACTTCACAAAAATATGGAGAATGAAATAGGCTGGGAGCATAATTAGAGAAGAGTTGAGGTAAGCAAAAAAACTTTTATGGAAAAGAAACTTATGGATATTGGAGCAAGAAAGAAGCCTAAATCGTGAATTATGCTTAGAATTAACCTAGAAGTAGGTGCTTAAAGTTAAGAACTGCCTGAAGACTGCTAGTAGAACAATCTGAAGTGGAGAGAGTGAACTTCTTTAAAAACGCCGGAACCACGCCGGATCCAACCACGCCACTGAATTCGGGGTCATTTTTGCCTTTTTAAACGTGTTATTTGGCCATAGGCAGATTTTTTTGTCTATGCTATTCACGGTATGTGACTGGTTAATGAATTTGAATATAAAATTATGTTTTTCGAAACTTAGTGTATTTACTCCATATTTACGGACCTACGTCATGGCCAACGTCTTGTTGATGAACTCCTTTGTATGATGGAGGACCAATTCCTATCACAGACTTATTCGTATTCTAACGCGGCTGGGTCAAAGCTAAGATTTAGGTGTAACCAATTCTTTACAACCACTGGTATATTCTTGAGACATCCAATGTAATTAAGAAGGTCTCAAATTGACAGGTGTAACATTGGTGTACATATTATTTTAAGACCTTCTTCATTTTATCCATTACAATCTCCTTTCCTATATCTACTTTACCATTTTCTTTTTATAGTCTCAATCCTTATCTTATCAGGCACACATGTATCGGTTTGAAGAGGAATGAATGAATAATGTATTGGAGACAAAATATTTGAGTCAATGAACCATGTTTTAAATAAATTTATATGCCTTTAAACAAATTTCCATCTCCCAAACGAAACAATTCCTTTCAAACTCAAATCACTTGTGGGCCGAGTAAAAAGTTCAAGCCCCGCCCGCTATGTGACAAAAACTGCCGACCGCGCAACACAATTGGTTTGGTGACATCTATTAGACTCCGCCTCTCGGCGACAGTTTGCGCCAATCACCGATGCGGCTGCGCCGCGACATCCAATGACAACGTTGACATTATTAGTTTTGCCCAGAGTCTAATTTTTGTGACATTGAAAGCAGCTGTGTTTTGTTTTGTAATGCTGTGGTAACACGCAATGCGGGAAGTGTAAAAATGGTGCTCTATTAATGGTTTTTTTTCTTCCTTTTTTTGAATATGAATTTATCATAAATAATTATTTGATAAGGAGATGGACTCCAGGCTTTCATATGTAAAGTACGCTGGTTTCATATTATGTAGTAGAAGTGGTGTATATACTGTAATTTGTACGAGTAGATACGAAGTATTTACGTGGAACAGACATACTAGTGTCAGATTCTGCAGATACCTGTTACAAAATACTCAACTACTAAATAAATAAAATAAACAAAAGCTATTATTATAATGGACGCCATTTCGCTATTCCGTCCATCGTATAAGCTCGCTTTTAGGAAAGAATGAAATAGAAAAGGTTTCGCGTAATAGGTTCATACTCGTAACTGCTATACTCTTGGACAAGTTATTGTTACACACACTCGTAATTTTTGCTGGCTTCGTATTATGTATTCTCCATTCCGTCTAAATTCCATTGCGTATCGACATTTGGCTTGCATACCTCTGGAGACACATCACAAATGGTTTTATTATAATGGCACAAATCAATTCACAAAGATGAAAATGTCTTTAGGTGCACTGCGCACCAGCGCACCTTGTCTGAGCAGTGAAAAAAACTGAGCCATAACGCTAGGGTTGGTGACGCTGGGCCGAAAGGTCCGGGTCGGTGTTACTGAATCAGGTAAACTCGGCTCTCTTCTGCATCGACTACTTTTTTAGGCGCACGAAGCGCACTATTTTATAATATCAAGTGAACTACTTTTTTAGGCGCATGAAACGCATTATTTTATAATATCAAGTGAACTAATTTGTAGGTGCACGAAGCGCACTATTTTATAATATCAAGTGAACTACTTTCTTAGGTGCACAAAGCGCGCTATTTCAGTATATCAAATGAACTACTCTTTTAGGCGCACCAAGCGCACCATTTTATAATATCAAGTGAACTACTTTTTAGGCGCACGAAGCGGACTATTTTATAATATTATGTGAACTACTTTTTTAAGCGCACGAAGCGCACTATTTTATAATATCAAGTGAACTACTTTTTTAAGCGCACGAAGCGCGCTATTTCGGTATGTCAAATTAACTACTTTTTTAGGCGCAGCCAGTGCACTATTTTATATCAAGTGAACTAATTTGTAGGCGCACGAAGCGCACTATTTTATAATATCAAGTGAACTACTTTCTTAGGGGCATAAAGCGGGCTATTTTAATACATCAAACGAACTACTCTTTTAGGCGCACCAAGCGTACTATTTTATAATATCAAGTGAACTACTTTTTTAGACGCACGAAGCGCACTATTTTATAATATCAAATGAACTACGTTTTCAGGCGCACCAAGCGCACTATTTTATAATGTCAAGTGAACTACTTTTTAGGTGCACAAAGCGCACTTTTTGATAAGGTAATAAGTTATTTTTTGACTATAATATTATATTTTTTGAATATAATATTAGTATACAATCAATATAATATTTGGAATGTATACAGTAGTGTTTAATATTTTCTTTGAATATAATTTAATGTAATACGCGTAGGTATGTTATTGTATTTTGAAATAACAATCTCCCATTTTTTCTGATTCGCTGAACTAATATCCATCATATTATATCAATGCAATTTTTTTATTACGTATATTTATTACGTATATCTTCACTTCTATCGTATGGTTATGGTATATTATGATTATTTAACGATACAACATATCACAAAATTAATATAGTAAATAGGATGTATGCTCTAAGGGTAAAATACAGTCTGTGCCAATCTGTGCAGAACGTTGCTTTATTTCGACTGATGCATTTCGTATATTTTTTAAAATTATAACTTGTCTTGTATATTCTTAGCTTCACAGTTAAATTCTATACCAACATTATTTTAAATTTTATAAACGTTTAAATTATTGATAATATCGTGCACAAAAATATTCTCATTTAAAAAAAATTTACGGATATGGAAGAGTACTCAAATTTCCCAGAATATTTATGAAGTAAAATGTTCATTTAAACCACCCGTATCAAACAAACGTAAACAACATTTTAATAGGAAATAGATTGGAAGTGCAATAAAATCGATTAGGATCATTTAGTACGAATAATGGAATGACGCCTGAAATTCGCCAGCTGTACCTAAACATATAATCATCTCGTATGCCATCAGCATATTGTTTGCTCATACTTTCACTTACATTTTAATTAAATAAGACAGGAGATGATACTATATTTCCACTTACATTTTAATTAAACAAGACAGGAGACGATACTATAACAGACGGTCCTAAGCCTGTATAAAGTATGAAGAGAAGTTTTCAATGTCTTATATAGAATCGTTGGGTATAGAGAGACATACTGGGTATTAATTAACATGAGAGATATATTAGGTATTATTTAACATTTCATGCGCTAGGATGTCAATATTAGTAATGACTTAGGAAAACCCATTTTTACTTAAAATTAATTTTTTGTTTATAACAATATTTGAATTTTTTCTAAGACGACACCAGCAGAAACTATAAAATTTTAACCTTTCATTTAGCTGCAAATAAAAATTTTCGATATTAAGTTTGATTTTATAAATGCAAGTAACACCGAGTGTATACGATGCAAATAATGAATATTCAAAACACAGAAATCTAGATGAAACAAACAGACACTCACTGTTTCCCTTATCTAACTATTCAAGTTGATAAATAATACGAAACACATCACACAATATAGAAGCAAACAGCTCCTCCAGCTGGCAAGTGGCGTGACCGTGGACAATTAGCTGAGTCTAGCTCTAGTACATAAATCAGCTAGTGCGGGCTCTAGCTTTAAATCAAACTGCGCCTAGCTATAATCACCTCATATTAGACACAGAGCTTCCGATGTGATATTTAAACTCAATTTCAAGTTTGTTAAATGTGACTGACGATATTTTGTACGCTATCCACTTTAAAATTCTTACTTTTACCATCTAAATCAATAATATGTTTATTGTACCCCTATGAAATAGGGGTAGTTAACGAAATAGATCAATAACGAAGTAAGTGTTTTTCTGTAGACTGTTTTTTTTTAATAGGAAGTTGTATTATAGAAACTACAGTTTATTCCGTAAAAAATTACGTTATAAATTGACGTACACCATTTATGTTATTTAAAGAACCTGGAGGAATTGTTTCAATGGAAAAAATATAAATATACCATTGATATGCATATCATCTCATAAAATTCGATAAAATCTTATAAAATTCCTCCTATACATTATTTACGTCAAACCCTATTACTTTCCGCCTTTCTTTCCCTAAATTATTTCATATCTACGTCCATGACATTTGCAACATCGCCAGACAATGTCGTTTTATTTAATAATATACATAAATATACGAAATAAATAATGCTTTTCTTAACTTAATAAATTTTGGAAAATGCTTTTCCAAAATTTATTAAATTAATAATATCAGCTGATTATTTGTATAATGTATTTTCGTTAATTTTCATTATAGTTATTGTTGGATACATTATTTTGAATAGGAAAAAATAAGAAACGAGTTTTCTATAAAAAAATAAAAAACGAGTTTTCTAATAAAAAACGAGTTTGTTAGAAAATTGAAAATCTTAATTTTTTTTATTATTCTGAATCATGGATTAAACCACATTATTACTTTATAAATGTTTTAAAAACTATATATATATATATATATATATATATATATATATATATATATATATATACATATATATATTAATATATATATTTATATATATATATATATATAAATATATATATATATATATATATATATATATATATATATATATATATATACATATATATAGGAACATTTCTTGTTGGACCAGGATGAAATTTGGTTCAAAAATAGGGTAGATAACATTTAATAAATCTATGGTATCTATATAACAAATAATTTCAAAATGGAAACACTGCAAGAATATAAAAAGTGCTTAAAATGTATTTTTAAACAAAAGTACAAAAGTAATACTTTCGAAATAAACTTTAGACTACAAAGTTTTCTTTACATCCCTTATATAAAAAAATGGCCAAAATTTTTTTTTTCAACCCCTTTACGCACAATACTCACGGCACAGCCATACAGAGTCACTTTATTTAATTAATATAAATATAAATTTCGAAAATAGCACATGAACTGTGTGCTGGTGTTGAGAACGAACACTTGCCCCCAACGCCGTATCATCATGCCCCACATACCTATGGGATAAAATAGGAGAAAATAAATATTTTTAAAAAAGTGATTGTGCCAAGTTAAGGATTAAAATGGCTGATTTTTTTTCCGTAAAATTAAAAATTTAATGAATTTTGATTAGTTTAAAAGAATTATTAAAGTTGACTGATTCATAAACTGTTTAATTCGAGCAAAATCTTAGCGGTCTCGTCTTGACCCTAGTGTCCCGACCTAAATAATATTTTTTTAAACAGTACATTGATTTTATATTTTAGTACATTCATTAACGAAATCTTGCAAATTATTTAGTTAATATTTATTTCATCTCGTGTGGTGTGGATAAATGCACCACATAACATTTTTTTGTATGACGTTACCTACCATCTGAACTAGGTAAAGTCAGACAAATAATTTAAATTAATCGCTAATTATGTTTCTGTTAAATGATGGCTTATTATTTGAAAGAAATATTGGATTTATTTCTATGAATTTATTTTAACCAACAACTTTTTCAATTCAGAATTGGATTTATGGATTACTTATTTACAAACAGTTTGTTGTCCATAGTTGTACATAGTTTCTCATATGTTCTAAACATTACAGGTAATCAGAACTCAATCTGATTACCTGTGATTGAATGTTGACGTAAAAAAGTCGTGTTCATAAAATATTTTCGCAATTTTTTTTGAAAAATCCTTTTTCCCGTAATGTAATCTTTTCATCATTTCACTTCTTTTCTTTTCAATTCGTATCCATGTCAAAAATTTTAATATTACGTGGAATCTAAATATTTTCTTACCCTAACACCTATTTTTCTACCCATTTGTTGTGACAAAATGTGCTTATTTTATAGATTTAAGCTTTAAATAAGAAAATAAATAAATATTAATCTATAATAGACCATTCATATTATAATTAATAAGTGAGTGATAAAACATCTAATGAAAACATTGCACTAAATTGCCCAATTCCGTTTACATAATATTTTACGTAAACAAACCCCTGCATGCCACCAAGAGTACTTTATGTACAGATATATATCTGCGCCAAACAGGTCTGTTTATCCGTTATGCTGTACGTAGTGGATGTAGGAACTTATGGATTGCAGTTCCGGTTCACGGGCCGGAAGCGGCTGGGGCACCCTCGGCGCGAACGATATGCAATGTTGACACCTGAGTACTGATACAAAACTGCCTGCAGGTATTTTAAGTACTCACTATATAATAACGTGCTTCCATATACGTAAATTTTATCACAATATTTATTCGTTTAACGGATATTTTTTCCATATTTGTAGATGTACGTCATATTTTATTCCACGTTTTTCACCTTTATGATTTAATTCGAATGAATTACTATAATTAAATTAGTATTATTTCATATACGAATATGAATACATATTTAAAGAGAAAAGATGTCAGTATTAAAATTGTAATTTTAGAGAAATCTTTTTTCCTATTAAGTATTGCATCGACTCTATTTGAAAATTTATTAATTAATTTATATGCATTATTTTATTTAGGTATATTAAAATTGTTCTGCTGTATTTATTTTATAACTTATTTGCTATTCATTTATCGATAAGTTACCTTTTCTAATACATACTTAACCCTAAATTAATAAGTGATAATTTTGCCAAAAGAAACTACGTACATAAAAAATCTAACAAAATTATAACAATAGAACTTGAATATATTTTAATTCAATGTAAATACATAATATTCAGGTACACTTATGACTCGTATAAGATTGAAATAAAATCATAAAATTCTTAACTTTTCTTAAAAAAATATACAAAAATATGTAGACGTATCACAATAAAACAATTTATTATACCAAAAATACTCATGAAATTTAATTGAAAGAAAGTAATGATGAGATTTTTGGTCACATTGATTGTGGACATGCAAAGACTGATTATAAAAAAATATATATACAGAAGATGCCAATGTAAAAATATCGGCGCGACCCAGAAAGATGCTGGGAAATTGAATCTTGGAAAGTCTGAAAATTTAAATTAAAAATAGTAGAACGCATATGACAGGCAAGAATGAGTGAAATGGTAAAAAGTAGGTTAGGATAAAAGAGTATGATGCAATCACTGCTGTTTACCTTACCCAATTAGAAGGTAAGATAAACACACGTCGAAATTAATGTACGGAGTGAGATTCTTATCAAATATCTGTTTGTGACTATTAAACCAGAAAGTGGACCACAGTTCGTTTTAATTAGATCTCTGACATATATCTATATTAAAGATAGATGCCCTCTGATAGATGTCATCAAAACAGAGATGAATAAATATTAAATACGTGAATATGTCAAAAATGTCCCATTTGCGACAGAATTAGTTATAGTATGTACGTAAGTACGTACGAGTATGTATATTCCTACGTAATTACATTAATTAGACCTTGGATATATATGTATAGTATAGACAGTTGCCCTTTCGTCTGTTACCAGAATAGAGATAGATAGAGATAAAGTTAACAATATGCCATCTACAGAGGAGTTTGTTATTATTATGTACGTACATGTGTATGTATGCATTTACGTATTTACATTGTGCAAACGTAAAATAAATATAATATAAAATTGAGTATGACTCAAAATTAAGAAAGTCAATTTTCTTTTTATGTGACTTGTGTTCGATACGGTATCTTACAAATTGCGGGTAGAAAAAGTGATATTTTCTGTAATATCCCTTTAGAGAGTTTTTTTTTATTATGCCTAATTAAAAATGTGACCTCACGTTAACTATTAAAATTATGAAAACAAATTTAGACCTCCAAATTCCTAATAAATACAAAAATATTTTAATTTTTACACAGCTGCGACATACTCTATATTGTGTTTGAGTCTATTTTTGTATGTATGTACCCATGTATGTATGTATGTGGTGTATTCAGATATTACTCCTAGAGCCGAAACGGATAATACTATTTAGACAAAGATATCGTCAGAGCCGCCTTAACCCTCCGGATGTGCTAAGTACGGTACATCATGACCCATACAATGTAGAGACTTAGAGTCTCCATTCTGTCCTAGTAAAAAAACTAAAAATCGAAAAGACCACCGAAATGAGTATTAACTTAAATGTTTTGAGGGGATTTTAAAAATATGTACTACGTTGTATAAATGGATACGATATTTAATAAATAAGGAGTCTAAAACTTGTCAGCAATACTCCTGACTACTGAGAAAAAAATTGAGGAAAAAATTGTTTATTTCACCCATGTCCCCATACACAAATGAAAGTGATTTGAGAGAAATTAAATAATTTTATTGAATCCAGGGTAAAGGGTATAAAAAAAGTTAAGACATAGAGGTAAAATTTGATAAAATTTGTTACGAATTTGTTTTTTCTAAACGTTTACGTTTTGCTATTAAGGATAATAACTTGTTTGATAATCTATTGCACTGTGTGGAGACACTTGGTTATACGTTATTTTATAGATAATTTTAAAATTACTTTATAAGCTGTCCTATTATAACTCTGTATCTATAGTCGCTTCAAAAAAACTAAAATAGGAAATAAAAAAACATTTATTTATAATTAATATCAGGACGATGGAAAAATATTCAAATGGAATTGGAAATTAATGAAGTAATTTTGGTGTTCTGAAGTCCACTATAATTTAAATATTTTCATCTTGATAAAAACAATTTCTAAGACACCGTTCGATTTTTATATTTAATATTGACTTAATCAGCAAAATATCTCTTAACAACAATTAAACATAAAAGATAAGGACTTGTGCATAAAATATTTAAGCGATTGAAATGAATTAGAATCAGACAAGGTGGTAATCTTTTGTATATATGTTGGCCATTTCGTCTATCGACTGCCGACCATCAAACTCCCGTCATTGAATGTACTAGAATGAGTGAGAATATACTATAATATCCTCGAACGTACTAAAATGAACTAGATCGAAAGGATCGAGAATGTTGTGGAATATTCGAAAAGCGTTATGCGTAAACGTTTTAGAATGAGTGAGATTGTACTAGTACGTCCTCGAATGTATTAGAATAAACTAGACCGGAAGGATAGAGAATGGTCTCGAATGTTCGAGAACATTCTCAGCTATTTATTATATAATGAATAACAAAGAACCTTAGATACTTATGCAAACAGACAACATATTTAATTATTTCTAACTAAGCATATACACGTTATAAAACAAATTCCTCAATCGCGTCTCTCGTTGGTAATTTGTATATATATGACCTTCTTAGTAACGTTCTAATGATTTTTTTCCGTTTTCATTAGTGAATGGATTGATTTAAGAGGAAGGTTACAAATTTATAATTTATGAATATTTTGTGAAAATTACAGGATTTGTAAATGACTTATATAGTCGAAAAAATCATTCGCTGCCGAAGTGTGTTGACATGCGCTGCTAAATCGTTAGAGAAGCCTGGAGAACAACGCATGTCACATTGCTCTTTTCAAGAAGTTCTGCAATAAAGCCTCACAGAGTATATGTCTATATATCAAATAAAATTCATAATAAACGTTTAACCCTTTAAAAAAAACATAATTTCTCATCTCAATCTTCAAGAGCTTATTATGTAAAACTGTCTCAATCCTTATTAAATTAAATTTTAAAGCAATTTTAATTAACTTATATAAATGGAATTTCCCAATTATATGGTAGTTTTATAACGAATAGTTTAAAAGTTATTTTTAAGCATTCAAATTATAGGCGGGGGCTTTAGAAAAATCATTTGTGAAAAATGTTTGTATACCCGTACGGAGTGTGAACGGGGTGATGGATAATATAATGCCACCAATATTACATTCCTTTGAAATATAAGCATTCTTAAATTAGAATTAAATTTCATTATACAAAACAAATTTATTTCGTTATAAACTGCCACCACTATTACGTTCCTTTGACAAATAGGTTTTCTTCAATTAGAACTAAATTTCATTATACAAAACAAAATTTATTTCGTTATAAACTGTCAACAATATTACGTTCCATTGACAAATAGGTATTCTTAAATTAAAATTAAATTTAATTATACATAACAAATTTATTTCGTTATAAACTGGGTCCAATATTACATTCCTTTGACAAATAGGTATTCTTAAATTAAAATTAAATTTTGTTATACAAAACAAATTTATTTCATTATAAACAGCCACCACTATTACGTTCCTTTGACAAAATAAGTATCCAGTAAGTTCTTCGCTGTCTACTATGTCAAATTATGCACATACTTTTTATTATGTTAATGTGAGGTAATAAAAATGTGCATTATAAAATATTTGTTTTAGATGATTAATCGTTAAGCTGTGAAAAAAAGATCTTTCTTTTTAATGCATATTTAATGGATTTTAGCCTAATGTTCCAAATTTGGAGGTTTAAATTTTATTCATTATTGAAAAAAAACCCAGTGAATTTTAATCAGTCTAAGTATAGGTCAGTAATATTAAAATACTTTTCCTTTTTAACCGTATTTGATTTATACTGCTGTTAAATAATTTTAACGAACGGGGTTTGAGGGATATTTTAAAAGTGTTCAGTTTTTACCGCCTGTTACATAAAGATTTTCCTAAAATTTCCCAAAACAAATTAAAATCAGAAGCAGCAATTTATAGTAAATTATTTTTGAAATATAATTCCTATAATTTTAAAACGTACAGTAACACAGTAGCAACAAGAAAGCTAGTTCACCAATCTTGGTCATTTGATTTCAAGTTCCTGTTATGAACTTTATCCTGATTATTTATAATCCTAGACAATACCAGACGCGTATTGTCTGTTGTCCTTAACTTGTCCTTAACTGTCAGGTGGAACCCACTCTAGTTGGTGTTATCAGGCTAAGGGCTACTCAAAAGTTAATATAAATTTCTTTTCGATCTCTTTTGGTTTTAGACTCGTAGATTACAATGACCATTTTTGCTATTTATCATAGACCACATACTTTCCCTTGTAAATGAAAACTCCTTTCAATCTTTCTTCATTTTTTTTATTATAATAAAACAATATATCTATATTACTTGCTGGCTAGCCTTTTTTTATGGGTTTACACGTTTTTCAAGCTGCGAATTATATTTACCCTAAACCCTACTGCCAATGTATTCACAGTTAAAGAAAGATCTAGTTTAACATTAATGGAATATGAATCTTGATCTTAAAGTGATACTGAATGCGTTTTTTTCAGATCAATTTTTTTTTTAATGGAAGCAATTAGAAAATTATATTCCGTATCATGGATTTCTTTGCAGTAAGTGTCAATAGTTTATTTTACATATCGTCTGCATTGCGTTATTTCTATAGATTTATTTCTATAGGAATATATCTCTATTCTCATATAAAAAATTAGTGAAACTTGAACATCTTCATAGGAAGAAATGTGAATTTCAAAAACGAATGAAAGAGGGAACCGAAATATTTGAGAAAATACTTCAAACTTTTAAATACAACGTTAAATTAAAAATACAACAATATTGTTAAATGGTTCAAATAATGAAAAGCAAATTCAGAAATAAAAATATAATTAAATACTTCTAAAATTTTTTGCGTTAATAATATATTAATATGAACTTTAATTGTAGTACTCTATATTATTTTAATTGGCTCGGCCATTGGTCTGATTCCATTGTACGTAAGATAGTTTTCGCTAGAATATTCTCACGTACTTTATCATGTTTGTTAAGAGTAACAAAAAATAAGTAACGGAAACAAAAATCAGCTCCATCCAAACCCAATCTTGCCGCCAAAATATTCGTTACGCCGCCAAGTCGCGCCAACACCGCTCAATACAGACTACCCCTCGTTTCATCAGCGCCAGACAAAGGCTAACAGGACCTCGTGGAAGGACAACGGGCGTGACGACGGCTGTGTCGCGCGCCCAAATTGCAATGCGATGACGTTGCGACATTCGTCTATTGAGGGCCCCGCTCTAGTTAACGATGTGTCCCAGTTGCGTCGGGCTGTTTTGATTGGGGATCCTTGCTTTTGATGGGATAGGAGTCAGTTATTGTTGTGTGTGAAGATGGCATATATAGGCGATGTAAGAATTGTTATTTAGTATCGATATAATTAGGTAGCGGAGCAGTGATAGCGTACAATGGTGTAAAGAGGAGACAGATAATAATAGTAGAATACAATAATAAGAGAGATAGAAAATATTTTTTTAAGTCGAAAAATAATATAAATATATTATTTTGAGTAAATATAAATTGCAACTTGAAAAATGTGTAACCCCATAAAAAAGGAATACCAGCCAAAAAGTAGTATCTCTATATAGCTTTATTATATTAACACCAAAATGAAGGGATATATATGTATATATATATATATATATATATATATATATATATATATATATATATATATTACAAAGATAGAAAAGGATCGATTGTTTCTTCTCTGAACAGAGTTTTGCATATACTAATAGTAATTTAGTACAATTTCATATTCAAAATTACATGAAACTACGTGCTATAGTATTATTTCTACTTTATTTAAATTCTTTATCACGACTTAGGTTTCGTTGTATAACAACATCTTCATTACAATTACCCACCTGAAGACGTTGTAATACAATGAAACCTAGGTCGTGGTAAAGAATTTAAGTATAGTAGAAATAATACTACATCACGTAGTTTCATTTAATTATGAATATTCAATTTCTACAAAATTAAAGCCAAATATATTCAACAATTTTATATTTTATTTGTGAGAGTTAAATAAAATGATTGAGTTAAAATAATATTGTGAAAATAAATTAGACTTTCAATAATGTTTCAAATGGTTTCTTTGGTCGTATAAAATGCTTTATTTTTTTTGCTCGAAGGGCTTTCCGTTATTTTTTTGTGTTGTGTACTTTGCAGCATATTTGATTTGTCTTATTAGTGCTTTCAAAAACAAAGGCGGGAGAAACATGTTTTTACAATTTATCTCACAACGTTTCTAATTATTACACAAAATAAAATAATTGTATAAAACTTTAACATTCATAGGTTATAAGATTTAACTTCATATTTCCGTTTGCGGGGGAAAAAATAAAGCTTTTTCTGTTAGTTTTACATTTTGCTTAATTCATTCACTCCGAGAAAGTTTAAAACAAAAAAGTTATATGGTATCTATTGCATATAAGATTGTCAAAATTTCTCAAATATATGAATATTGTAGATATAGGTAGATGGCATTATATGTATCAGAAGGGATTTGGCGGCCCAATCCCTGTACCTAGTTTTTAATTTTTTTGTTTTTTTTAATGGCCTTCTTTTACTGATATGTTCCGTACATTTCTTCAAACTTCGGATTGCGAGTAACAAGTTGGATAATATTTTTTATGGAGGTATTAATGAAATTGACACGGGAAAAATTAATATATTTTTTAAAATATTAATGCAACTTTCTGTTCATTGTTTTTTGTCTGGCTTTTTAGAACCTCTGACAGCTTTTCGTTAAGTCAAAAGTTGTAATATTGTAGGTACGAACAAAACAGTGTAAACCTACAATAAAATATAATCAACAAAAATAGGTACATACATCTTACGAAGTAACATTATACATCTGTACCTATTTTATTGTGTGTACATAAACGTATATCTAATACAATCAATATTATAAACCCGATATAGTAAAATTTTATCCAAGCTATTATTTTAAATTATAAATTAAGACTTTTCTTTGTTCCTTTTGTTGTTTCATTTAATCACGTCGTAACAACTGAATGCACCGAGATTAAATTAGGTTCCAAGATAGTATACTTCGCAGATTGGATAATTTTATATCGATATTTTTTTCATATTTATATATATATATATTTTTTATTTCTTTAATTTTACATTTGCTTCAATGAATGCAATCGAAGGTGTAGGCAAAAATGAATATCAATGAAATATTGAATATATCGCATACGGAATTAAGTAAGAAGAAGTGATTCTTAAAAGACGAATGAAAGGGTGGACAATCAGCGTATAGGTATCGAAACATTACGCGAGTTTTGTAACTTTTGAAACAGTAGAACTAACATTTGCAAGGCGCAAATACGTCAAGTTTAGAGGTTTTAAAGAGAAATTAAATTTTTCAAACGAGATTCCACATGACAAATGAAATTTAGAGAAAACACTTAATTTACTCCGCCAAAGTCTTATTATTGAAAGATGTGCGGGTTGATATATATTATACCTTTCACAAGTATAATAAACTTTCTGTTTCAAACGGTCCTTGAGAAAATGACTGTGATACACAAACAGATAGACAGGCTTGTTAGTATTTTCAGTAGGATTTTATATTTTCCTTTTAAGACCTTAAAAAAGAACGCATGGATTCCAATATTGGTGGGTGTTGTTAAAAGTCATAAAATTAATATATTTTTTTAAAAACCCCTATCCTATGAGATTCAATCAATTCCTACAGTAACAACTGATTGGTCTGTAGTAAAGAAATAAGTAACAGTTAAAATTACGTACTTTTTAAATAAGTTAAAAAATATCCAGAAAATGTGAAACATAAGATGTTATAAAGATAATCTACTTTAGTTTTAAAAAGGAGGCCTTTTGTAATTTTTCGTCACTATGTATGACTAAGTAAATGTCTACTCCGGTGGAGTTTGGAACAAGAAAAAATCGACCAAGTGCGATTGTGGGGCGTATCTATAGTTCCCTAGCTTGTTTGAAGTGAATTTCTTTTATTTATCATAAGCCATCCCTAATACGAATTCTCGAGTGAAATAAATATTAACTAATACCAAATTTTATTAAGTCGAGGGATATATATCATCGTAAATATAAATAAACTATGACATCCAGAATCATTGTTACTTATCATATATTACCGTAAATATCAAAAAACTATGACATCCAGAATTATTGTTATAGTTTTTTTTACAATTTTTGCATGAGTTTATAAGAACTCTATTTTTTTCACAACATTAGTTTCACTAGCGATTATGGGGCGCATCGCTAGTTTGTTTGAAGTAAATTTAATTTATTTATCATAAGTCATCCCTAATACGGATTCCCTAGTGCAATAAATATTTTTTAATACCGAATTTTATCAAGTAGAGTGACATATATTATTGTGAACATAAAAAAAACTATGATATCTAGAATTATCATTACTTACAGTTTTTTACAATTTTTTCATAAATTTCTAAAAATTCTGTGTTTTACTTAATTTTAGTTTCATTAGCTTCGAAAATAAGGGGAATAGTGAAAATAAAAGAAAAATAGGGAAAAAAATGTGAGTGGAAATATATTTTTGGTCTATTTTTCTGGAGATGTACTATCTAAATTATAATATTTGAGACCCTATAAGGATCTAGGTGGACTAACTTAGGTAGGACTAACTTAATTTAAATTTTTTTTTCGAGTATTAGCAGACGCGATATGTGTGTGTTAATATACGTCACTATTATATCAAATTAAAGTCTCTATTTCAAACGGTTTTTGAGAAAAACTGCTGTTACGGATGGAAAAACGGAACTTGTGTAACCTTATAAGTTGGTTATATAATAGTTTTCCCTTTTAAGGTACAAAACTCTAAAGCTAGAACTGAAAAAATAAATAAAGAAATGATTTCAGAAATAAACGAATCATGTTTTGATTACAGAGTTTACATTTCATCGATATCCTTCGCGACACGGCTGAATATCAGATAAGTACAAATATTTAATATGACATTTCAGTATAAACAAAAAAAAACTATTTCAAGTAATGAAATGCTGATAATTTTCAGTTGATATTGATGTCAACTGAAAATTATTACAAATATTCCAGGTTTTTTCGTTTAACGTATTCTTTTCGAGACCATGACAGGATGATCTGTACTTTTAAAATTTTGAAGTTGTACTTCTTCAGGCGAATTATGAAAGAATGATGAGATAGAAATTGTCTCGAAAAAATGCTTATGACAATTCGATCGACAGACACCGATGTGATCATATAATTGTCATGTTTATTCAATTTTGATGCCAGGCACTAAGACGAATATTATGATAGATAAGTGACATCAATGTACATTTGGAATAATGTACATTTGGAATAAACAAATTTAAAATTTCTTCGTCAAATTGTCTTCGAAAAAATGCTTATGACAATTCGACCGACAGACACCGTGTGATTATATAATTGTCTCGTTTATTGAATTTTGATGCCAGACACTAAAACAAATATTATGAAAGATGAGTCGCTTTTTGAAGTGGATGAAGTTTTAATGAATAATGTAAATTTGGAATAAACAAATTTTAAAGTTCTTCATCAAATTGTCTCCGAAAAAATGCTTATGACAATTCGACCGACAGACACCGCGTGATCATATAATTGTCCCATTGATTCAATTTTGATGTCAGACACTAAAACGAATATTAAGCCACTTTTTGAAATGGACGAATTTTTAACGAATAACGCAAATTTGGAATAAACAATTTTGTTAACACTATTTCCGCGGCTTTGTTATGTTGTTGTATGTTGTCCACACTCGAACTTTAGATTGCGCGGTTATACGGTGAAGCGAGATTGTGAGAAGAAAAATTTCGGATAATACGTAACCGTTTGGTTTTGATCGTTTTTTTTTATTTTTGTCATATATTTTTGCATGTACATGAATTAGTAAGAAAATAATGACATTGATGTGGCAATTACTTTAAAAATAATGTCCCCAAAACATTTGCACGTCTGTAACTTCCCTTTCGGAGTTAAATGCTAAAATATTCCTAAAAAATCATAAATTGTTCCAGAAATGTAATGTTACTAACTTAATTGTTTTAAAGACCACCTTTTAAAAGAGACAAACAGGGTTTTTTTAATATGAATTCCATCGTGTCAGTGGAAAGGACTAGGTTGTTTATATTTATTTATGAATCTGAAGTGATCACTATTACTTTACCTGAAAAACATATAAATCTGCAAATATTTGTGACATTTATAATGAAAATATCAATTTTTTTGGCGTTATTTCTTGCATACACACATAGACACGGCCGTGCGCAAACGGACGGACGGGCAAAAACAAAGATTGGAATAAAACATTTCGTTTAAAATGTCTATGTAACTTTATTATATAAAATACAAAGGAATCCGGCTAAGTACAAGTTGAACTCGCGCACGATCCGTACTACCAAAATATATTAAACTTATAAGTTTGTATTTCTCAAATTGTGACCCTATGAAAAACAAATTTATTGCTGCGGTCGGTACTAAAAAATTGTACATCTCAAAAAGCACAGAAATAACTTAATAAAACCAATTTTCATTGAAAGTTTATTTTTATTTCTACTACCTTCATTATTTTCAGAATTTGACAAACGTTAGTTAAAAATTTAGAGGGGGGGGGGGTCACACACTTTTGAGACTTTAGAAGCACATATCTCACTAACTATTGACTTAAATAAAAAACTTATTTTGGAACCTCTATATAATTTTTGAAATTTACCTAATGATTTTCATTTCCCAGTTACATGTATGGAGTGCCACTTTTAATATTATTTTTATTCTTAATTCCACTATTTCATTGTATAGCGGTTCACAGAAGATATATACCATCCAAATTTCATCTATATAGTGCCAATAGTCCCCGAGTAAAATGGCTGTGATACATGGACAGACAGACGGACAGGACAAAATTATAAGGGTTCCGTTTTTGCCTTGACGTTTTTGCCTTACTTGGCTACGGAACCCGAAAAATGATCTTTCTTATTTCTACAAACTGGCAATGATACTTTATATATAATTATATAACATTATAACATTTTGATTTCATAAAAAAAATAATAGATGAATATCCAATAACAATAAAATAACTTGCGAACGAATATAGAGTTATTATACATCCAGTTACATCCTGCTTATAAAGATCTAACGAAGGACAAGCACGTTCACACGAGCCAACTGCCGTATCCCCGACAATAATAATTATTGAAGAATAACTTAAAAAGCTTTTAATAACCATCCACTAAACTAATATCTACCTGGGGAGAGCGTTCGATTCCCGTCGAGGCGCACAAAAAAATTGCATGTCATCACCCTGTATTATCCACCCGTCCGCGGTGTAACGCGGCTTTAAATAGATCGATGGCCGCGAGTGGGGTCGGAATGGGTTAAAAATAAAAAAATGTATCTATATATATGGCGAACAAAAAAATAAATCAAAAGAAAACACCGATTTTTTGACGCGACACATGTGAAGAGCTCGCAAGGGAGAGTGGGGTAGTGGTTTTTACGATAAATTAATTTTTTTTCTAACGATGACAATGCAGAATTTGAAAATCATATAGAATATGTGTTAATTTAAATATTTTGCTAAGTTTGATGTAAAAATATACGAAATTTTTCAAAGGTATTTATTTTTTTAACAATGAATGTAATCTAAATTTATATAGCTAAAAATATATTTTTAAAAATCTGTTTCTGATTTGTACGTCTAGCTAGTTATTCCAACGATTGAAACTCTTTTGGGTATGACTTTAATTATTAAATTGAATCTAAATATACTTTAAGCTATAATTAAACGTGTTCCAATTTTTACTAAAAGAGGAAAATACTAAAGAGTTGCAATATAGGTGACGATGTATTATGAAAAACCTTTAAATCAGTCAAGGAAAAAAGTGGAGTACCTCTGAATCGAATAGTGAAGATTATATAGAATGGGACAATGGAGAGCCGCAATTTTTTTTGCTAAGATTTAACGATAATTTGACACATCGTTATAGCTACTTATTTCAATTTATTAGCAGACCGAATAAAACCTCATAAAGAAAGGCACATATTTTAATAGACTATTCCACATTTTATTAAATATCTTATTTATACTTATTCCAATGATTATTAAAATTTAAAATTAATATTCACAGTAAAAAAATAAGGACACAAAGGACAAGTACACTTTTCAGTATATTTTTTTTTAAGTAATGGATTTCCTCGATATTTTTTATATTTAGTATCGCATTGTAGCATAATATAGTTTTCGGCACGTACATGCCTTTTTAATAAAATTACATAAAAAATATATTAAAAGAAATTATATTACAATCATGTTTCTTTTACCATTTTAACTTCATAAATAAATATTTTTATAGAGTAACTTCATAAATAAATATTTTTATAGAGTAACTTCATAAATAAATATTTTTTTATCGAAGGTGATTGAGTATTTATAAATAATATTTTAACAGTAAAAACGTAAAGGATATTTTTCATACGTTTTGATTAAAACTTGGACCTAATACATACGCTGAAAGAAATGCTCTAGTTATAATACATGCACTAGAAATTTAATAAGTTAAAAATATTCACTTTTGTAGACAAAGCTTTCAGGTTTCCAAAGATTAAGGAAATCAGTGTTATATCTGAACACGACCATTTCCTGCTTAGACTATTTTTATTTTCATGTACAATAAATTTGGGACAAAACACGTCAAATGAGTGTCGGTTTCGCGCCCTGGTGGTTCCGTACCAAAATTTCAATATTAGTTATATGCCTAGACAATTGTCAAAAAATAATAAGTAATTAAATTTAAATATTTCTATCATTATAGCTATATATTAAGCAAAATTGAAACTAATTGCTAGAGAATTTCTTTAAAATCCATAATTTATTGCACGTTCTAGTGAGATAAGGACACAATATGCATGTTTTGAGCTACAGCTGTAAAACTATTTCTTTTAAAATAAAAAAAAATATATTTGATGTCCTAAAAAGTAGTCCTTAATATTTAGACGACTTCCTGGATGACCCAAGATTTTTTTTTGAATGGGACTCGACACACTAAAGATATTAGCAGACGCGCACGGCCCGTTCTCTGGGGCCAATATCTTGGCGACATATCCGTTTTAGGAATAAAATAAAAAGATTTCATAAATTTTTACTATCGGAATATCTATACCACAGAAATATTTAATAGTACGCCAAACCTTAACGTTTACTAACGACGTTTTCTAGAAAAACGTTATAATAGGCACACAGATAGACAGATGCGTTAATATACAAGTGCCGTTTTTACTTTTGAGGTATGGAAGCCTTAGAAACTCCTGTAATTAATGTTAGTATATTCGAGAATCTTACTATAATTACAGAAAAGGATCATTATATTGATTTTACCTTACAATTGAATTTTTTGTGAAAATTATTGTTTCGTTTATTCATTTTTATACAGTAAATTACTAAATCAATTTTAATTATTTTCTCTACCAGGTGGAAAAGAAAGCAAAAAAAAAAAATAAAAATGCAATAAAGGAATAACGATCAATAATACCAATCAACCCCCATCTCTGTTAAATAGAAGCGCCGTGTTCTATTTGTGACAGCTCGGCTCCACGACAAAAGGCCCCGTTATAGTGGGGCGCGAGGCTTGTCCGCGGGGCTGCCGATTGAGGGTGCAGATGATACGACGGGAACACGTAGATATGAGGAAGGTCAGGGGTAGATGAGATGCAGAGTTGGCGAGATTGGAATTTAATTGTAGAAAGATGTAATGAAAAATTGCATAAAGTAAAAAATGTTTGATACACAATCTTTCTATGTCTCCTTATTTATTAATCGATGACTCTGTTTGCATTACCTAAAATAGCAAAATAATCAATGCACATAATACCAATAGGATTTCATGAATTATATTTTTAGGGTACCGTAACTCAAATTAAAAAAAAAACGGAATCTATAATTCACTAACGGGCCTGTCTTGGTACCTTTATTTCAACCGATTTTCTCAGAAACTGTGCAGAGTTGAAACTTGAAATTTGGCATATTAATATATGTTATTAACCCACATACGTGAATAAATAAAGTACACAAAATATTTTCCTTTAATTTTACGTAAAAAAAATATTTTCGTAATTTTAAAATTGCATTTTTAAAAATATATTCTAACAAAATATACGATTACAGGAAAACTACAGCAATAATCCTAAATTTTATATTTTAAATATTCACCACGTTTTTACATCTGTGAAAGATATTATATGCAATATGCCTAGGTTGCCAAAAATAATATTTGCAAAATTGTTCAATAGAAATACTATGTACCTTTAAATGTTTACGGAATCCTTACAGTGCAAGTTCTATTCACATTTGACCGGTTTTTGTGTTTGTCATCGTTACTATTTTAAAACAGCTAATATTTCACTTTTTTTTTTTAGTTATTAAAGTAGTTTTTTTACGAAGTAGGATGAAGCTAATAAGAATATATATGAAGTCGCTCGATTGCATTATGTTCCAATGAAACTCACTTTCAAATTCTTTTAACATATGTTCTATGGCGACATGAGAAATTGTTCGAAAAATTCCATCATGACAAATTCAAACATAAATTTAAATATTTTAATGAGTCTGTCATTGTCCTTACTGTAATTTGAAATTTCCACTGTAGTCCACAAGAAATAAAGCTCATTTAACAGGATTGCCACCGATGACTGATATATTAGACAGTGGGTGCATTATTAGTCGATTACAAAATGTCAAATTTTAATTGTGTAAGATAAATATAATGACACACATTTTTCATAATAATAATCAGACAACAAAAGTAACAAATTGATTTCACACTGACATCACGTTTATTTATATAGACATAGAAAAAACGTTTTATTTTATATATTGCGATCGTTTTCAATTCTTACATATTCCACGCCACCGGCTGATATATCAGTCCATAAGTAGTTTTTTGACATCAATTAGAATTTCTTGTATTATATGACGGGAATATTGACAAAACGAATAACATAAAGGTACATTAACGACATTTTGTACGTAGAATATCAATTAATTCCGTGGACCCATTTTTACAAACCAATCCATTACACCCATTCGTTACATACATTTTTAACTTTGTTCTGATTAATATTTGGTACACATCTTTCTCACTTTGCGTGTACAGTTTTCAAATTTTCCGACTATTATAAATTATAAAACTATTTACTTTATCTCCGTAACTTCTGCGCTACCATGGGGATACAAAAGTGAATATAATTTCATATTTTTTTCCTTGTAAGTATTTGCAAACTTGATCTTACGAATAATGATTAGTTTTTACCTTATTATGACGTAAGACTTAATTTTTGCTTTATGTCGTCCACGTGGTGTGTTGAATTTACTACAAAGCACACGGCCTCTGACGTCGCGGCACACTGCGGGGACCCGGGTCCGATACTCGTAATCCTCGTCGAGCGGGGCTGGACCGATACTATGGTTGGCTATAAGAGATTGCTTTCGTAGCAATAAGTCCATCATATGGTACATATGTACATTAAAGTATGTAAGTAAATAGATATTTATCATATTGCCGTCATTAATGTCAGTATTTTTCTCCATTCTGTCTTTTTAAGCTATTTAAACATATTCTACAGTTACCAATTTTATTCGATTTTTTCGAAACAGCTGCAACGTTAGTTCAATAACCATAATTGTGAAAGCGGAGGTAAACACCAAAGCCTTTTATTCTGACTTTCAACTAGTCAGATACTTTCCTTTAGAATAATCTACACACACACACATATATATATATATATATATATATATATATATATATATATATATATATATATATATATATATATATATATATATATATATATATATATATATATATATACATATATATATATATATACACAAACATAAAATTTACCATAATTGTTATTAAAGCTCGCCATTCTTTTTGACGAAACGAAAAAAATTACTATCTAAGTTTTGTACGAATTATGGTTTAAATAATATGAAACGTCATCAAAGTGTATATACCAACCACGATTTTGCTCTCGATTCTTATCTTTCGTTAGCGTTGTTGGATTCATCTTACAGCTTCTTTTGCCTATCAACCCTCATTTGTTTACGCGTCCAATCCTCATAGTTTTTCATTGTATAACAATGTTTTGCACATCAATTCAAAAAACTATTCTTTTTTCATTAACGGATTTATGACGTTGATATTTGTTTAGAATACCCGCATCTCACTGTACACAATATCAAGTAAAAAAATAAAGTGTTTTATAGTACCAAAAAGGATTATTATCAATATATGTGTCCAATAGTTTTTCAATTGGGTATTTGACTAATTTTTTTTATTTCACTAATCATAATTTCAAGGTACGAGCTGACGAAGAGTGATTTTTTTTAAGAATCTTAAAAATTTACCGAGTTATAAAAGTTTAAATTTAACCTTTAGAAAAGGACGGCAATACTGTGTTATGAGGTCATTTTTAATATTGCACATTATATTCTACGAGAGGAAAAGAGACAGGGATATACCCAACTCTATCCATATCTTCAAATTTAGAAGCCTACAACTGGCTTATTTTTCCATCAATTTTTGCATTTTTTCAGGACTGGTTTTTAATTAACTTATATTTCAAAATATTGTACGAAAAATATCAAAATTTAGAATGAGTCAACTACCGTTTGGCTTTCTTTTAATTTTCTATATTTTCTTACCTGGCCTTTTAACTTACTTAATACCAATGTTTTATAATGTGACTTTTAATTTACATTTTAATTTGGAATTCTTTTTATATTTGTTCAAAATACAACAAATAAGTAATAACTGTAAGATATTTCATCTAAGAAATGATTCAGTTTATGATATATATCTATATAACGTTATAGTGAATATATAAAATACATAAAGTAATAATTTAGTTCTACCCTCATTTTATTTAAAAATATAATATTATTTATGGAAGTAATGTAATGAGATTTTATTATTTTTCGCTAATTGGATATG
The DNA here is from genome assembly GCA_039881145.1 of Druceiella hillmani. Classification (NCBI taxonomy): domain Eukaryota; kingdom Metazoa; phylum Arthropoda; class Insecta; order Lepidoptera; family Hepialidae; genus Druceiella; species Druceiella hillmani. Next base: position 14,653,163 of record JAYKKI010000032.1, read on the forward strand.
GACGACCTCATACTTCCATTGGTACCAACGTTACATAACAATTAATATGGGTATGGGTCTTTATTAAATATACGAAAACCAAAAATAAGAAACATGTCAGTTTAGTCTCACCATTGCATTTCAGCTTATTCCGGTGACAGTAGGATGGGTAAGAATGGATTTAATATGAGATCTCTAGTACATCTCTATCAGTGAATTATGCCTATGAATGATCTTTTCAATGTTTGTTGAATGATCTTTTCAATGTTTGTTTGTTGATCACTCAATGTTTTGTTGTAAAAACCTTGGTTTTAACTTTAAATATTATTTGTCATACATTTTAATAGGATATAAAAAATTAATTAAAATACATATACATTAAAGACTTAAGTCTAAAAGTAAATAAATTAGGGCGTGATAATGGTTTTAGAATTGAGATAAGCTACTGTAATGCTACATTTAGAATTGAGATAAGCTACTGTAATGCTTAAGTCTAAAAGTAAATAAATTAGGGCGTGATAATGGTTTTAGAATTGAGATAAGCTACTGTAATGCTACATTTAGAATTGAGATAAGCTACTGTAATGCTTAAGTCTAAAAGTAAATAAATTAGGGCGTGATAATAGTTTTAGAATTGAGATAAGCTACTGTAATGCTACATTTTTGATTGAATTATGAATGCATATTTTCAAATATATTCAGAATATGGAGTAATGCATTTCTTTCGCGCTATATTATTTAAGCAGGGTCGTTCATTTCATATTTAGAAATGTTTATGTATTTATTTTTTATCAAAATCATCTCCCAGCTTACAGTTTACTGAATCAAAAAGTGTTTACAAATAAATAACCACTCAAACACTCCACCATCATGATTTTAAAGTCGTTAATCAGACAGCGGAACAATGGACAAGATATGGAATTCCTCCAATACAGAGTTCAGAAAATCAAGGGTGTGGATAATTGGGATTTGCAAACGGATATTGGTACGTGCATCCGGAATTTGATGGAGGAAGGGTTCGTATTCGCGCAGGACAGTCCGGTACAAACAACGACACTAATATAATAAATAATCGGCGTCAGCTAAGACTAGCTGTTACGTCTTAATTTTATTTTAATCTTACATCAAATTACATTTAACTTTGATTTAATTAACTAACACTCCATAGTGCAGATTTCTTTGGAGTTGTGAGTTTTTATATAATAAGCTATAGAAAATCTTAATATACTCTTCGTGCATCAGTGCAATAAAAGTTTGATATAAATAAATATCTTACCTGTAACAAATCAGTAATTAAAATCCTTTCATTTTTAAACCGAAATTTGGTTTTTAAATGATCATTAGATGCGAAAATATGTATCATTTACATGCACCGTTCTGCTAAGGCGGACTTAATGAATGAAAAATGAACTATTATTAATTTGATGTATTATTTATGTTACATGATGGAGTAAAAGGCAGAAAGTCACGCCTGACCACATGATTTTGTCACTTGTCCTAAATGCGTATAAATAGCGCGGCATCAGCGACCAGCAGCTGCGCAGCGCACGTGCCGGGTCGCGACCCGCCCGGGACAAGTCAGCGTGCCTATCTTTGTTACAACTGGCCGGGGAGAGGGGTGTGCGATGGTCATTTAACGAATGAGAAGTAAAGAAAAGAAATTCAACATTCACAGCTCGTATTTTTCTATATAGAGTTTATTTAATATACAGCCTGCAAGTCTTTCATTTACAAATATTAGAAACTTTAAAAATAAGGTAGTAAACATATTAATCGAATATAAATATATAAGGCAGAAATAGATAAATCGAACAGAGAAATAGGCGAAAAATATGAGGCTTATGAAAAAATTAAGCAAACGAATATGTCTTGTTTTTTCAATGTGCTGCTGTTGAACACATAAATGTAATAACCCTTATTATGACAGTAAATTATGCGGAGCAATAAAATTTTAAAAAATCACTAATCAATAAAAGAAAATCAAAACAACCAATAATCTATAAAAAAATACGTACTCAATTTTTTTACTATTTTATCAAATCGAGCAAGAAAAGTTACATAAACAGAGGCAATTTAAACAAAATGTGTATACGAAATTTTGAAGTGAAGGTGGGAAAAAAGCAATTTCTGTTAATATAATACATAACCGAAATACGAGAATCCTCGGACTAAAGTTGAAAATTAAAAAAAAAACATTTTGCAACATGTTAACCCGAGAACAGTTGTCACATTTTCATGAATCTCTCGATGCCACCATCAATCCAGTTGCACATCTTCTAATTAAATCTAATTGAAATTAAGTGAACAGTTCTTGTAAAATAAACATTTCTCTTTTTGTTGGTTTATATTATAAAAAGTGGCATAGATTGTATAATATATATTTTATAGCAATTTTATAAATAAGAATCATGGAAGTCGGTGGTGTTTACAGGTTTGAAATACATATAAATTTCAACAATGGATACAGCAAATATATACATAAACACAAAAGACTTTTTAAAGAACAGAAACGAAGAATAAAACAACATAATACAAGAAGAAATTGATTTGAAGATAAGAATGTATTTTAAGTAAAAAATTGTGTTAAAATAAGCAGTGGCTCCTTATGTCTGATATAATATTAAAATGAGTCCATACACGTCTTGGTGGATATTTGTGTATGACATCAATTGTCATAATATGTTATAACAATAGGGAACTAAAATTGTTACTGCTACTAATTTTAATACGAATGAGTTACCAACCTTACCTATAATTAGTTTAAAGAAAAGCAAATCCGAATGTACTTTCTTATTAATGAGAAATCTTTTATCCAACCATATATATATATATATATATATATATATATATATATATATATATATATTACATATCGGTAACTAGGGATTTTAATTCAACATTGATCTGCAATTCCGCTTTGTACCGTTCCAGTTTTAGCATTTAACATACATGGTCTTACTTTTCACTGCTCAATATTTGTAGAAAGTGGTAAATACTAAGAAAAATGAAATTTTTGTAAGCCAGAGGAAATTGTTTATAGTATGTCACATAAAACACGTCATCCGTGAAAAAGAATTATCAAGTCAAATATGAGAATAAATATATCAGTATAAAGATATATTTTATTTCGTTGAAACTAGATATTTGTATTTTAATAGACAAATAACCTAACGTTGTACATCAGTAGTTGATAAAAGTTATAAATTTTTCTCATTATTTTATAAATACAATATCATATTAGTTATAAATACAATATAATATTATATTTAGGTAATTAATCGATCAGATTCATAATTTAAGAAATGAGATATATATACTTTTAACAATGAGAAACAGATTTTAAAATAAAGCGCAATCGGGCATTATTAAACTTTTTTTAGTAAGTTATAAATGTTTAAATATAAAAGCAGGATTTGTAATTTAAATAATGATTGCAAATTTCAATGAAAATTATAATTTTGACAGAAATAATACTTTACAGAGAAGCTACGTTATTTGTTTCCTTCATAGGCATATGATCCAGGATAAATATAGGGTGAAAAAACTAAAAGAAAATTGCGAAGTTTTTTATTTAATTCAGTTAACTTCGATAGTACTTTAAAAAGTTATTATTTTTTTAAAGTTAACTGAACTAAATGAAAGAAGACTTAAACACAAAGTATTCTCGAACTATTTTAATTTGTCTTTGACGAACCGTGTTCAAATGATAAATAAAGATTTTCAGAAATAAATTTTCTCCTACACGTTTACAATTTATACACCTATTTCAAAACTCTGTATACGTTATGATTCTTTTATATCGGTTTGTAAGACAAGCCAGTTTTAGAGAAAATAAAATAAATTTCGCCTGCATATAAGGCGCAAAGTATACAATACTATTAACGCATAATTATATTACGATCATTTTAATTACTGACATACTGATTTAGTGGATCATAAATGCTTCTTACAACATAAATTAATTTTAAATTCAAACCATATCCGCTGTCCCCTATTTCCCTCAAAACCGCCGCGTCCGTCGTCGCGTCCACTAATGCGCGACGTCCGTGTCGCTGTGTCGCGCAGCGGAAGCTCTGCGGACGGCTAATGCGCGCTCGGCCTAAAAGCTATTGCTTGATGGATTGTGCGATTCACAAACTTTATTTCATCGCTCAATTTGAGTAGCGGATAAATATTAATTTTAAGTGAAGCAGAGAAAAAAGTTCGGCAAAGTCCATTTTGTGCTCAGCACAAATGCTACAAGAATAAAAATGAAATTTTATAAAAGTATTCAGAAAATTAAAAAAATAAGTCGATTAAAAGTTTTATTTAAATCCTTCATTACACGAGAGTAAATGCTATTTTTATAATACTATTTTTGAATAAACGAAATGAGATTAAAGTGCAGATTATGTCCTATTGCACTTAGACTGATATAACATATTCAGGAAACTTGCAGTCCTGACAAGGTCATCACAGGATGTCACCTAAAACTCGAAAAGAGCGACATTAATTTTGACTACAGTTACTGAATGTCTATGTCAGTAAACAATTTACTTTTAACGAATTTATGTATTAACTATACAATAAAATCGATATTGATAATTTTTTACAATTGTTTTTAAAAAGTTATTATTATTGATATATTTATTAGCAAAAATCGTTAATATATTAAAAATATAATTAAAACCGTTTATAAAAATAGTTTTTAGGTTTTGTGTTATGGTAATAAAAATTACATTTTATTGTTTACTCCTTGCTTATCAGTCACCGAATTGTTTTGTTTTCCATCTTCTGAAGAATGCCATAACTCTTAATAATTATCTAAGGTCAAATCCATTTCGCCTAGTCTCATTTGGAAAGAGGTTAAGTAAGTTAAACAAAATGGCAAAGAAAAAAGATAAAATATTTCCTTAATGTAAGCTACATGACATCAGTTCATTTTTTTAAAATTTATTTCACATAACTAAATAACAGGTATGATAAAAACGAAACTGAGTATTTATTGTATGAAATTATTTTTATATTTGGCAAAAATTGTATATATTATTAGCTCTTAAGTCATATTTATATATTTAAAAAAATATTTGAAAATGATTGTTTTATTTCTTTCTTTACCTTGTAAAGCTACCATATCGTTTGTCTAATCAAATAATTTGAAACATTAACTGTTAACCGCGAATTGTTCCAAATAATATCCATTTGATGTTTGATTTACAATAACTGGGTAGCATGACTTCATTTATTATCGCGCAGTGAAAATATAAAGATTTTAAGCAACTGATGAGTAATGAAGACGTTGCGCACAAAAGCAAAGTTTGTTGTTATATTTAAGAAACGGTGTGTTTTACCGGAATGAGAAAAAAGGGTGCGTGTACTTACGTACGCGCGTGAGAAGTTATACTTCTTTGGCATCATTAAATAATACATACGGATAGATAACCTCAATTATATTGGAGCACTTGAAAAAGTCTATAAACACAATTTTTTCACTAATATTTACGAATAGTAAATATATTAATCAAAATATTGAATTTAAATCACTACTGAATATAATTTATCAGCACATATATAAATCGCACTTATATGAAACTAAAACACGTGTGTGAATGTAGACACTAGAAACATGTGGAAAATAAATACTATGAATATGAAAACAGTGAACAGAGGCGACGATGGTGCCAATAGCTTTTGTTTCGAGACTGCAACCGCTGCAACTTCATTCTGTAGCTTTTGTGTGACGAATCTTAAAATTTCACTCTCATCATTTTTTCATAACGCGCCTAAAGTATAACTTCAAAAATATTGATTTTTTGGAGACCTCTTGAAAATACTGGACGAAATAATCTATAATATTTGAAACTTTATTAAGGAGAAAGAATTTATTTTTCGATAGAATTATTTATCATATTTTGATACTACATTACTTTGATAACTCCGCGCGACGCTAGGTGTACGTGTATTATATACAACTTTTAACCTTTGCAGTATATTAGAGTAATATTTCCTGTGAAAGGGCAAACATACAAAAAAAAATTAATGATTTTTGTCTTTTTATATTATATTCCTGCCATATCAATTTATCAACAATATACAGGATATTAATTCCTCACATGTTCGATTAGTGTGCAAAACTACATAAGGACTTAGATTTTTGAATAATTAACAATGGCCAACAAACAGACAAAGTAACTTTCGCCTTAATAATATTAGATAGGATGAAAACGGTCGGAAAATATGCTTCTACCGGAAGTATTCTTGTTTTGGTTTTGGTTTTTGTTTTGAAAATGGAATTTTAAAATATGTTTAATGCAGGAAATAACAAGTCTTACAAACTGACATACGCAGAGACTATTTAAATTTTGTTTCTTATTAATTAATTTAATATTTGTAGCCTAATTTGCCAGAAATAGTCGGATCAATATTGATGAAATATGTATTTTATAATCGTGTTTATAATTATGTAAATTAAGTACCCCCATTTTAGAAAGCTTATTCTCACGAATTACCTCGAATTGTTTCTGGAAACATTTTTAGCCATATCTTGAAAACTATCATACAAAACAGGTCAGTAATTTCATTAGGTTTTTCTCTTTTCGAGGACGCAAATATAACTCAAATAAATACATATGTTATAACTGCCAACATTAAAACTTCTCGAGAAACAAATAGCTTCATTTTATTTGATGTATCGTCAAAATAATACCTATCTTAAATATTTATTAAACCGATGGTCCAACCATTCATGTCACCGAAATTTAAATAAATTTTAAAGAAAATAAAATTTTATTCTTTTAATTCGTTATCATTATACCAAAATTAGTTTTTAAATTTATCATAAAAATAATAATTATTAATACGGTAAATTTATTTTATTGACATGTTTGACATATACCTAATTGTGAAACTACTCTTTATACATTAAACCTAATAAATAGTAATAAATAAAAAAGAACGATTGCATATTAGATCATAAAAAATCCAAATGTTGATAGTTTTCTAGATCTTTTGAAGTTGTCGATGTTAGCCGATGGTCGAAATAATTTTAATGATTGTTTTTTTTAAATCCATAGTAGAAAAATTAGGTGACGGCCTGATTGTAGTTCATGTAGAAGTTTATTGTTTCATAACGGGAATTGAAAATTTTAAAATTTTAACAGAAAATTTTGAATTGAGAACTGTCCAATGATGACGGACGCGATTATTATTTATGATTTACTTGTGTGATATTAAAAATATTTTCTACGCATTAATTAAGATCCTTATCTTATTTACTTGGAAAATTCCATATTTTTCGACATAATTAGGTTGAGCTTTCTAAAATTCCAAATTTATTTTCGAAATTTCACACCTATCACTATTGGAAACAAAGGATGTGGGTAGGTTTTGTTTGATATCTATGTAAATTGAAATATATGAATTTTATTTTAACAGTTAATTAATATAAGCGAACAGTAATGAAAACTGTGCAGCTGTGATCGAAGGACGAATGTGAAGCAATGGAGAGTTGTTTCATTTTGGAAACCGGAAAATTTACTTTTCAAACTAAAATCATTAAATCTTTAATTTCAGTGCGGCTTTCTACTTTTAGTTTCTACGTTTAGTAACTTGAACTTAGGGCTAACTGCCTCCTAATCATATCTGGCTTTCTAAGCCAATTATGATTAGGAGACAGTTAGCCCTAAGTTCAAGTTACTAACACAAAAACAAAATTAATTAAGAAAATTCAACATATTTAATTTTATTTAGTATTAGCGTAAAGTATCTAATGAGGTGAGCGTAATGAAATTGCCTCCAAAGATGTTTTTAAAACATGGTTTATAGTTAAGAAGACGTATTATGAGAGGGTGGTATGTAAAGTTTTTAGACCTTGGTTTTGAACCGTTCTTGATATAATTAAAAACATTACCATTATGAAGATTAAAACCTTTTTTTAAAGTGACAAATGTTAAAAATTATAATTTATATTTCTATTAAAAATTTCTTATAGAGTTCCCTTAAAGTGGCAATCTTGAGAAAGTATACAATAATTTTATTCGTGGCTACTTATATTATCATAAAAATCACTTAGCAGAAATAGGTGCAACATTAAAAAAAACATTTGTTGTATTGCAATAAATGGTTCTGTTCCAGCATTTGTCCATAGTGGTCTCGGTACATATTTAGTTTCGTATAGGAAGTGATAAAACTATTTATTTATTTATTAACTTCTTTAATGTATCTAATTGATACATATGACGCTTTTATAGCTGTGAGAGCAATCTCTTACTGCCAAACATAACCCCAGTCCCGCTCGATGAACGGCCGGGAATCGAACCCGGGTCACCGCGATACGCCATGCTGCTAAAGACCGTATGCCTTGTGATCAATTCAACACACCACGATGACGAAAGTATGTAAATTACAAATAAACAATTTTACAATATTAATGGTTGTAAAATTTATGTTACAATGTATTCATTACAGATAAGTGACAATATTTTCGGTTGCGTCTAATATATAGTCCTTTTTTTTCTCAGTTCACACTTGTATGTTGTGAACCAAAGTGGGAACCTATTCTGTAAACCGTTTAAATAGTTAACTAAATTAAACGAATCTGTAAACGATACAACAAGAGATTGAGTATTTAACGTTCATATAATCCGTTGGTCAAATCATTTAATTTTTCAAAATACATTATCAACTGTTGAAACTGTACAGAAATTGTTTGTCGGTTTGGTTATAATATATTAATATGTTGTCAATGGAAAAACAATTAATATAATCCAATGTAATTGGAACGGATTTTGTTTGCCTGTAACGAATATGGGCCAAATTTGTTTTTTATTTAGTGTTACCAATTATCCCATATTTTTGAGCATATCTGGGTCCTTTTATAAAAATTTTTCTCTTATAAATATCGTAAACTTTGAAATTTAGTTTTAATATTTTGCAGTTTCAGGATCTCGGTTAAGAAACTGAGAAAGCAATGGACAAGTATTAAATATATAAATATGGGTTTTTAATTATTTATAAACATAAGCGCTGAGATAGCAATGGACAAGTATTGTAATAAAGCTCTTAGCTAAATTAATGTGAACAAAGTACGTATTCATGATTTTATTTTATTTTTTCGAAGTGTTGTATCAATTTTTGTTTAGTGACTTTATAATGATATAAGTAGTTGTGAATAGTAACTGGACCACTGTAATTATTTTAAGTGGTTGCTATTTTAACCACAAATAAACTTTCATTTTGAATATTTATTTTTTAATGATAAAAATCTCTAAAATTTGTAATAAGCGTTCCTTAATAAAAAGTGTGTAATTGCTGGTACCTAGCTTACACAGTTTATGTGGAAATTACGCGGATAATAGGTGGATGTGGGTAAGACCTTTATATTTGAACTTATTTTAATTATTTCAAGGACAGTTTAAAGCCAAGGTTCAAAAACTGTATCTATTGTATCCTCGTACCACACCGTTCTAATTGCAAACAATGATTTGCAAATATATCTTGACGGTCATTTCACCGTACTTATCAAGCTTAACTTTTATAAAATAATCAAATACTATAAAATGTTTGGATAATTTCACTTAATTACCAGAAATAAATGTCTATTTTCGATATGTCTTGAACTATTTAAAGGATAAATGAATCTTTGCTAACAGCCCACCTGAAGATGTTGTCATACAATGAAACCTAGGTAAAGAAATTAAACCGTGGTAAATAATTTAAATAAAGTAGAAATAATACTACATCACGTAGTTTCATTTAGTTGTGAATAATGAATTTCTACAAAATTAAAGCCAAATATATTCAATAAGGGATAAATTCTTAATAAATGTAAACGAAGCTTTCGGCAAAGAATGGTAATATAATTCGATCCGGATCGATAGTTTGAGAACATCTGCGCGGCAATATCCGCTAATTAGTGCACTTGTCAACGTACCGCGAACATATCACGTTCGATTTTATATTTTTTCTCGTGAACGTGTGAATTAATGTAAATGTTTTTTTTTAATAGTATCGGATGGCCAGGTATAGCCATAAAATAATGGCGAATTTAAAATGTTACTACTTGCGAACTTCCTTTTCCCGTCCATTTTGAATTTTTATGATTATTTTTAAATGATTGTATATTCCCTTTATAATTTTGTAGTGAACAATTTGTTAAAACAGAACATGTCAGTTAATTATTCTGTGGTATATGTTTGTGTAAGTGTTTTACAACAAATTTGTAGTCGTGCTATATTTTTTTAATTATACTTAGCTATATTGTATATATTTAAACTTATTAATTGAATAGTCAATGTAACATATTCCAATAAATCAAAGAATAGGAAAAAAATGTAAGAAGCAATGATTGTAGTCACCCGAGTCTGCACTATATTCCATCAAGGGCGTAGGGTTTCTTTTTAAGTCATTTTCGGTAAGCCCCTTTTCGGGCTGCGGACTTTCAATTTTTATTTGAATGATTTGACATAAATAGCGCGTTCCTACAGGGGAAAAAATACTTTGTAGAAGCAAAAGAATATGGACGCCTTATTGTAGTCTTTTAATTTCTTTATATACCAAATTGTTTTCAAATTTAAAATCTTTTAGCGATGTAGGAAAGATTTGTTTGATCTTTATATAAATTAACACATATAAAAGTTTTCTTTAAAAATAGTTAAATAATCAACATTAAAAATATTTGAGTTCAATATAATCTAAAATGAATATATAAACAAATTAAAATTATGCATTGAACATGATCCCAGATTTTCAATGCGGCCTTTACGTTCTGAAACTGATATGCTCTCATTGTAAGAGTAACCTAAATCTGCAAATATAGTGTTTGGATACACCTTGAGTTGAGTTAAGATCAATTCAATTGTCGTACAGATGTATATATACAACATTTATGTTCTCGACGTACGTTCGTTAATTGAACATCTTGTCATTAGTAATAAATGCAGGCTAGAATAATGTTGCTAATTTTGGTGGAATACTTATGAAATTATGTAAATGAAAATACTTCCTAACAATACAACTATATTCATGGTAACGGACTGAAGTCAGTTTCAACATTTGGGAACGGAACTCCAACTAAAACGTCTAAAACCCATTTTTTGCATGATAATAACTGCCCATACGAGTATAATGCAAAAAATATTAAAATTAAAATTATTGGGTTAAGATGGGAAACGATTCCAAATCCCCTTATTCATTAGAAATGGCACCATTTAACGTTTGTTATTACCCTTAGAGCGCGCATGTCACAATATTGTGACATAAGTACTCAGATATCTTGCCCGATCTAAGGTTCGAGTAACGCTTTGTATGCAAAAACAATTGGTGGTGTGAACCATCTCCGTAGACGATTCCATCTTTACTAACGATTTTTTTCCAATTTATAAAAACCTGCGAGTTTATATGTTGGTGCTGTCCATTCATGGCCAAATAGATGGAGATGGGTATTTGATAACAAAGGTATATATGTCGCTTATGATTATTCACAATAAATCAGGATGTCAATTATGATCTTTTTCCTTCCCAAGAGCTCATTATTTACTGGTCAGTTCAATGTTTATATTATGAGAGTATAAATTATACTTATTTATTATATGTTTTGCAAAAATGATTCTTTCAGGAGATTGTGGACTTCCAAATGATTGTGTCGTCTTGGACATTTTTGCAATATTATATAGCAGCCTAAAGGTTATAACTATATATATATATATATATATATATATATATATATATATATATATATGTATATATACACACACACACACACATATATATATATATATATATATATATATTATGTAACAGTTGTTTGAATCGGGAAATCAAATAAGTATATTATAACATGTGACAAACATTTTGTCACCAACTTTATTTATTTTATTTTATTTATTTATTTATACATGCTTTAACGTATATGGTTAAATATTAATATTTTGTGACGTAGATGACTGTAAAAGATTTTAATAAAAAAATGAAACTTAGGACATAACAAATAACAAAAAATGTCAATATGTAAATAAGTTACATTTAAATAATACAAAAAAAATGATTAATTATAAATGTATATGGTCAGTTATAATCATGACATGGTTGAAAATAAGGAAAATGGGGAACAAAATGGAATTAGGAAAGATAAGCCAAAGGGATTATGAGAGGAAGGATTTTTTTAGACGATCTTTGAAAACATTTAAGGAGGGCGAGTTCCTGGTATCCGGATCTAGTCGATTCTAAAGTCTTGGACAGCGAAGGACGCTTAGACAGCGAAGGACGTTTCATAAAAGATCGTTGTGTATTTGGGAAAAAGGAGACTAAGCTGGTTTTCAGAGCATAGCCCATTTACAGACAACTAAATAAATCTGCTTCTAAGATTAGTTGGATAAGCAGAATTATTGAAAATATTATAGAGAAGTGTAAGAATGTGCAGATTGTGCCGATTACGGACTTACGTCCATATAAGTTGTGCTCTGAATTGAGATTATCACATGTTTTGTAACCAAAAACAAAGCGGATGTACAAATTTTGTAGGCGTTCTAATTTTCTAAGGCGATACTGTGCAAAGTCTGGATAGCATACATCTCCATAGTCAAGCAGTGGAAGTAAGAGTGTTTGACAGTGGTGAGCTTTGGTTTGAACGTCCAGAAAATTTTGATGATGCTTGAGGGAGTCCATTCTGCTGAAGATACGGCGACTAACATCATTTATTTGAGGCCGCCAGCTAAGATTTTGATCGATCAGTAGACCCAAATCTTTTAAAGTTGACGTAAATGAAATTCGTTTATCATTTAATATTAGATACGGCAGATCTGATAGCTTAATTTTAGAAAATAGTCTTTGGCTACCATTTATGTTAGCTTGAGACTTAATTGGATTAACTAACTGACCCATTTTATGAGCCCACTGACCGACTGAAGCGAGGTCTTCATTGAGAGTATTGATAAAGGTTGCTATGGAGCTTACATCAGTATGGGTATATATTTCTAAATCATCAGCTTAAATATGATAATTACTAGGTATATTCCCAACAACCCTATCAATGAATATAGAAAAGAGAAATGGAGAAAGAACGCCCATCTTGAGGCATACACCACCTGATAAGTCCGTCCATTCATAGAACTTCATAGAAAGACTTCACAGATTGCCGACGACCATGTAGATAAGAGCTAAATGATTATATTGAGTGTTGAGATATATTCAAAGATTTCAGACAATTTAGTAAATACCAAAGTCAACGGAGCTGAATGCTCTGCTGAAGTCTAGATGTACAAGTATTGTAAGTTGAGTTTTAGTCATGGCTAAACGTATAGCATCTGTAATTTTGACTAACGCTGTTGAGGTAATATGGCCAGTTTTGAAACCAGATTGAAGTGGATTTAGATATTTGCAAATGGAAAGACATCGAACAAGTTGGGCATGGACTATGCGCTCAAAGACTTTCGATAGAAGCGGTAGTAAAGAAATGGGTCGAAAATCTTTATGATATTACACTATTTCTGGTAAGGGTATTATATACGCTTTCTTCCATTCAGTAGGGAAAGTGGCAGTTTTCAGAGATGTCTTAAATAGATCGATAATAATAGGTGTTACAAAGCTTAAGGGCTTTATTACTTAGGCTATTGCATCCCACAGAATTGATTTTTATAGCGAGATTGACTTTAACTTCCGCGTCACAGATATATTAAACATGAATTCGATTCTCTTTAATATTTTCGACTTAACAGCTGGGCAAGTAATACTCAGCAAAGAAAGAGTTCATAGTATTAAGGGTAATGCATATCAGTATCAGAATTACAAACACCCAGAGTACCAAGGCACTTCCAAATGTTTAAACAAGAGGATTTGCGTATGGAAGCGGAGATGTGATCTAAATGTTTCCCATGTTGAAGGACTGGCGTTCGCTTTACATCTGACTTTGTGTCGACCGCGCTTAGCCATACCTTTTTTGATGGAGTCATTAAGCCAAGGGGCAGTCTTTCTTTTAATTTTCACTCGTTTAAGAAGAGCATGTTTATCAAACAGCTTGATGATAGGGTTATTGAATTCAACAACTTTTTCATCAACTGTTTTAATGGCTGAAATACTATCCCAATTAATGAGTTTGGCATCCTCGAGCAAACAAGGCAAGTCAATACTATTAAAGCTACAAAAATTAGGAGGTGGCTTAAGACTACGCAACTTATAAGATATGTAAATTAAGTCATGGTGTGAGAACCTAAGAGAAAGAAGTTGGCCGTAGAAATATACACTTTTAAGGGAGGATATAATGGAAACATCAAGAAGTGAATGATAATTTACCTGGTGGAAGGTAGCAAAGAATGGAAGAATGGTGAGGTTTCCAGCATTTACAATGTCTCAACGCTGGACACTTCTCATACCACTTTTATACAGACAGGTGTTGAAGTCACCCCTAATTACCGTATTGAGATATAATGGTTTACAATTTACGATTTTACCTAAAGAGATTAAATTTATCTAAAGAGATTAAATTTACAAAAAATTTAATCTCTTTAGATAAATTAATCTCTTTAGATAATTTAATCTCTTTAGATAAAAGACGAATTTACCTAAAGAGATTAAATGATATCTATTGTGGGCCATATTTTACTATAGTAATTTTATGAACGTAACTTGCCTTCAATAGAGCTGATTTCTCAGCCAAAATGCACGAGATTGTAACAAAGCTTGAACCCTGTATCACTGTGATAACAATGAGGGATCCGTAAGGAGGCAGGAGTTGTGGCATTTAATATAATGGCCAATAATGATTGTTATTGTTTAATTTAATGTCGATTTCGTGATCTGTGCTCTCGTTTGCCATTGGTGTATGTTGTATTTAAACGACTCAGCAAACAAGATATTTATTTGAATGTTCTACATTTGATTGGAGACGGATTGATAGACATATGTTTCAGGATTTCTTGTACATTAATTCAAATAAGGTATTCCATATTCATTACATCTTACTCTCTAGGAATAATTATCATTCAAGTACCAGTATTATACTTTGTAACAAATGTAAGGATATGATTCGTCACAGTTCCTACATCAATTTTCGTGTTTGATACTCAAAAATGGCCATAAGTTTGTAACGTTTAACTAGTTGCGATAGGTATGAAAGATTGTATTAAAAATAGCTGGAGCGGGTTAAATAGATGTAAATGGTCTTGACGCAGTATTTCTGTTAAAAAGAAGCAAAAATTCTTAATGTCTTCTTTATGTAACAAGTCATAATTGTTTCTTAGCAGATTACGGTAGGAAATGAGATTACGGTATGATGGTATAAATAAATAGATAAATATTTTTTTTCCAAGATATTGTTCACTGTGACATTTTTTATTGACTATTGCTAATAATGATAAGCTTTGTAATATGATTACATATTTACGAAAGAACACAACTACTAATGTGTCTTGTATTGGGTATACGATAATCTATATGGGTGCAGTAAAAAAAAGCATTTTTTTTCAATTATCATGATTACTTGCAAAAGTTTTCTTGTTGATTCATTTGGTAATCCACCAAAATATTTATTCCGGTCTAATTTTATATTTATTGTTGCATGTCACTAACATAATAATTGCGAAATTTTCAAATTGATTACGTAATAACTCTACGATAAAGCAACAAATCTCCATCAAATTTGGCATGCGTATATTTTCTGGAGCGGGGAATTACATTGACTAAACGGTAGACTCAGCTTCGTACACGTGGACTATTAATATCACAAAAAGTACGTTTGGATAGACAGTGCTGTAGATTTTTAAGAAATTTTACTTAGTTTCATTACTTAGTTAATGAATGAAACGAATATATTTTAATTCGAGAAATAAGATTATTCCAAAAAAGATTTAACACTGCAATATACCGATAGATGACTTAACGTCTAAATATATATATATATATATATATATATATGTATATATATATATATATATATATATATGTTTCTGAGTCGTTGACAAAGAATCTTCAGCTATTTTCAAACTGCACGCAGGAAACCAAATAACTTAGAAAAGCTAATGGTTATCGGGAAAGTTAATGGTAAACGACCCCGCAATAGATTTCCTACCCGATAGACCGACCAGTTTACTACGTTCACAGGCTTCCCAATCACATCTATTATGAGGAAAGCCGAGGACAGGCTTGAGTGGAAAAAACTTAGAAACGAAGCCACCGGGACTTTTTAGGATGGACACGACCTTCAGAAATGAAGAATGCGACATTGAAGAATATATCACATAACTCTAAGTAAATATAATAAACAAACAATAAACCGTGCTAATTGAACCTGCCGCAACATTAACGTAGGTTACCACTACTCCATAGCCTGATATAGTCATAATTATAATATAAAGTTGCAATTTAAGTGAACAGGGTACATCGATGGCTGAGCGCACAAATTGGGCCCAAGGTCGTCTCATTAACGTAATATAAAGTCAAATTTTGTGGCTACAGACGATGTGATTGCACAAGCACACATTTGTATCAGTTTTGCTGCGTTGAGGTGTTGGAGACTAAACTGGAGAATAGCTTAGATGAATGAATACAATTGAAATAAAATAGAATAAGGAGAAATGTTGTAAGTTACGTCTAGTTAGTTCGGTAAGCATTCGATACTGAATGTTTTTATCCAAATGTCATTTATAAGGATATTAAGTGGTGGAAGAGCTCGATCTTTTAGTAACTTTGCAGGAGAGTAGGGAATATTATGTTACAAAAATGCTATGAAAACTTTGTGTGAAAAGTACTTCTGATTTGAAGTAAATATTTAAAGATTTTATTTCTTTTAACAATTGTTTAGTCTTCTGTTTATACTCAAACAGTATTCATAGGGCCAATATATCCAAGTTTAAGTGAAAAGTACTTCTGATTTGAAGTAAATATTTGAAAATTTTATTTCTTTTAACAATTGTTTAGTCTTCTGTTTATACTCAAACAGTATTCATAGGGCCAATATATAAAAGTTTAAGTTAATTTTCCTTAAAACTTCTACAAAAATATATATTCGGATTCCTTACTTGTCTATTTTTTTTGGAATTATCCATGCGTGTTAATCGAATTTAAAGGAAATATTTAATCTAACGTTATTATTTAGAATTATGTCATATTTTTTTAATTAAGAATTGAAAAATTATGTCCTACACATTGCATGCCACTTTAGAAATAAAAAAAATGTTAATAAAACACTAATTCAATTTCAAAAAATTTCCCGCTATGCTTTATCCGTGAAACACTGAAAAAAAAATGACTATGAGCGGCACATTAAAAAGGCAATTTTAAATTAAAACACATATTAATTGAGATATCTGTATAAAGTATCCCCTTGCTAATTCGCGCAAGTAATAACCGTGGTCCACGCTTTCACAAATAACTATAGAAACTGGGCGGATGTGTCGGACGAGAGGATCAATGGACAAGAGTAATAAAATCACGAGAGCTGCTTTTTCATTACGGTACTTCAAAAATTATTGTAGAATATTGCGAAGAATATTTAAAATGAAAGTACTGTTGTAGGAAAATAATGCAATTTATGGCAATGTATATACTGATAAACAACTTTCGCTAATTGCATTAACTTTGCAGCATTTTCGAGCTGGTGGCACCTTTACTATATTCTAATAAATGTCATTTTGCGGAATGATTGAAACTTCTCGCGTAACAAGTAATGATATCAGGGAAGCTACTGGTATAGGATAACTGCTACGCTCTGACTTTGTTGTCATATCTCTTGGTAGAAAGTTATCAACGAATTATTCCACTGTTATTGTCTAATATACCTTAAATAGTGTCGATGCTTTGTTGTCGATACATAAATTCTCTATATAATTCGCCGCTTATGAAGACGGCTTTGATCAAGTATTCATTGATACAAAGTGTATTCTTCAGATAAAAGTTTATATTTTTTTTGGTTAATACATTCCCGAGTCTCGATGCCATTTGTGTGATAAATAAATAAATATATATATATATATATATATATATATATATATATATATATATAAAATACGAAGAATTCTGTGAAAAGGATATAGCAAGGAATGATCTTGGTATTGAATTCCAATTGCTATTTATAGATAGCAATAGGAAATTAATGATCCTTTATAATATATTCTTTTTAATAAATAACATTAATAAAGAACATATCTGTTATTATATCACATACGTATATATCACATCTAAATATAACATTTTAAGGAACCATAAGAAAAGTTTCAACCTTTTCTAAAATATCACTATCAAAATTGCTATCCCAATGGAAAAAATGTTTGTTACTCCTGTATACACAAAATGAATTACGTAAAACAAATTTATATCCACACGTAAATATCCTTTAAAGAAAGTAAGTTTTAAGTAATAACCGCGACCCACGCGTTCACAAGTAACTACGTAAAGACGTTAAAATTTACGTTATAAATTAGAAAGGTGCGATTTCTCTCAGGTGGCCTTTAAGACTTTCTGAAGCCTGGTAGCAGCCACCCAGTAATGGCCTAGAACTATCCAAAAAGTCACTCATTAAAGCCGATCGAAGTCATTTTATTTCGTAATTAAAGTGTTGCATTTCCTAAAAATTTCATTAGCACCTGACACTGTATCGTTATATGGCGCTTGTAAAGTTATTTTATTATTCTACCGTCAGTGTTATCTTCATCGTTTGACTTAATTATGTAATTTCCCATGACATATCGCTGGTAAATGTACAAGTAATTGCGGCTGTGAACGTAGGTGATGTCATTAAGCTGCTAGTTATACATATATCTAACTAAATATATTTTATCTCAGCAGCATTATTATCTTTGTTTTAATTTCAATAAAATTGGAATATATAAAATAGGTATCGTGATGATATTTTAAAATGATAAATGTTGACATTTTGCACATATATTTGTCTATTTTAAAGTTTGATTCGTTTAATAAACTCTTTCTGATGTTACAATTTGCCCATCGACTGTATAATTTCATATTTCATATAGAGATAGAACACTTTGTATAATCTTGATTCTGCTTGATGTATTATATGTATCATCAATTGAAATATCAGCTTATATGTATTTATATGTATCATCAATTGAAACTTAAATAATACTAATACATCAATATTTCATCAGATGCTGATAACATACCACCCTTTATCTAGACCATAGTATGGGTTACTCTTGTATCGTATCGTCAATCAATTTCTTTACCAAGTTTTGGATACATTAGATTAAGAGTCAACGTAAACGTTATTATCATAATGTCAGACATCTTTCTAAGTTTTTTCTGTATGGTAAAAAGTATAACAAGTTTACTTCTAACTATGTAAATATTTATCAAGGAGCAATATGCGAATAAAGTTAAAACTGAGTTATGCAAGTGTTTACTTCCAACTATAACTTCGGTGTTATTGTGTACTCAGATTTATCTTGTATACGTATAATATTAAAAAAAAAATATAAGCGATAATGCAGATTTGATTCTCTAAGTATTTGAGAAATAAGTTCCTTCACTTGGCAGCTTCTATTTGTATATTCCAGACTTTTTATAATTTTCGCAACCATTAACCATTCATTATATACGACCAGATTTGTGTATTTGAAGATCATATAGTTTAGCTAAACTATGACGTTTATGCCATCGTAAACTTTGCTAAACAGCATGCTACTCGCTTCTTATTTCCTTATGCACTAGGAATTGTTTATCCTCAAAATTTTTCCCACATTTCGAGAATAAAAAAAGTAAACACATTTTTTTAAAATGAACCTGTGAACCCCTTTTAAATTTTCATACCAAACGTGGAGCTTTTGTTATTTTGCTTAGTATAATAAACAAAAATCTCTGGATATAGCCTTATTTTCTTCGTTTAGAAATATCACTTAGTTTATTACAGTATTTGATTATATATTAGAAGATTTTTAAATTTTTTCACCGATCCTTGGAATATCGAAAAGAAATAAAAAATATTTTTAGATTGACACCATTTTCCCGAAAATTTCTACTTATTTTTTTCATTCGATTTTTTAATCGTTTCATATTTGATATGCGGAAGTTTCACTATTATATTAATTATCATTCACTATTGTATTAATTATCATTCACTATTATATTAATTATGATTCACTATTGTATTAATTTCATTATTTTGATATGCAGAAGTTTCACTATTATATTAATTATAATTCACTATTATATTAATTATCATTCACTATTATATTAATTATCATTCACTATTATATTAATTATGATTCACTGTTGTATTAATTTAATAATTTTGATATGCGGAACTTTTATACAATTATTTTTATATTTATATATAACGATTATTTTTCTATACTAATGATAAATATATGTATGTATCTTTATTCTCTTCTTTCAGAATTACCACCTATTACAGTAGACTTTTGGCTATTTGTTGGTAGATTTTTTAAATATTCTTCTTTTCCAAATCATTCGCTTTTATGTAACAACTCGATGAGGATGACAAAATTAATTTTGTATCAATCTAGAATTAATTTACTTCCGCTTTGTCCTTTTTTTTCTATCTACGCCTAGTTTATAATTAGGTAGGTTAATGATTACGTTAATGACCATATTATTTCCCTACATTAAGTGATATAATTTAAAGCAAAACCGAACCACAAATTAACCACGATTGCAATACTCAAACCTATATTATTATTCTATCTTTACTTGTAGCTAAGCATTTCGATTTTACGAGCCACTTTCACTTAGCAATTCCATTATTTACATAACATTCCCCCTATAACATTTATTAATACTAAGCCCATAAATACCTACAACCATAAACAAACGGATCGACACAAAGTAGCAACTTTTGACATATTTTGTAAATTCGATATCTGACCGGAAGTAGGCCGAGCAACGCGGGTGGCGCGCCGGATGTCGCGCGTGACGAGCACGCAAACATGGCGGGCGGAAGTGGCGGATTTGTCAACGGAAGTCGCGATGTTGCTACTGTTGGCACGCGTCGACGGTCAGCCCGCTTATGTTGGCTGCGCTGCTCGAGTGTTATTGATAGTTTTTCGAATTATTATTTTGTTATTGCAGTTAGCGCGGTGGTGGAGAACTGGAGAAATTCTTAGGTTAGATTTGTTATTAGTTACTGAGGTTATTTATGTTATCATATTTCTTCATTCATTTTTTAACGTTATAAACAGAATAGTCGCTTTTGGCTTGAACTAAATTAATAATCGATAGGAAATAATATATTTGATAAAATATGTGCGTTGACTGAACATGGCAAATAAATAAAACTCTTATTTTGAGTGTATCACACAGAAATATAAATTAATATTGGATAAAGTAATCTTCTATGAATAAGTTCACTTTTCTCACTCATGTCAATTTCTTACGCAATTCTAGTTTTTTTATGTTTAATATTTACACTTTATGTCCATTTTTACGGCCCGGTAATTCAACAGGAAAAGAAAATTCCATAAACAAAGAATAGAATTTGCGCTACGAGGATTCCATACATATTTTGCCTCGTATAAACTTTTGAGGATACATAATTTTTCCATTAAACAATACACATAATTAATTTTTACAACCTAAATATATCGCCTACTGTATCACAGGTTTGGACACATGGGGCATATTTAAACAATTGTAACATAATTGCGTAGACTTTTTACATTTCTATTTTTCTCGTAATTTTAGGTTTAATAGTTTTGGATGTAAGGGAGCGGTTAAAAATGATCGGTTTGAAAATTTTAAATTTTTGGTTAAAAATTATTTTCGTATTAGATAACCTATAAACTTTGAGAAATATTACAGAATCATAAATCACGATTCATAAGGGCAGACTAGTTACAAAATGTAACTGAAGTCGGAGAACATGCTTAAACCTTTTTTGGTAAAGAAAGACCAGGTCATTTATTGACTGATGGTCATGATTCATTGACTGAATCCGACGATAGATGTCGTTTGGAGATTGGTGCGGAGATGTTCGGAGCCGCAGTGGAGTAGGTGGAAACGTATAGAAACATTCTAAATGTGGGTCTATGGACGCATGATGTCTATATTCGAACTTAGAAATTAACCAATGAGGAGGTTTTACGACGAGTTGGCCACAAACGCAAGATTTTGCAAAACATCCAAACATCGTATATTGGCATATCTGGAGCATATGCTCAAGCATGACAGATATACACTCTTGCAACTAATAATGATGGGAAAAGTTGCTAAGAGTGCCGCCAACTATTTCGTCTTGCCAAAGGCAAGACCAAGTATGCAAAACTGACTGCTAACTTTCATTAGTTGGACAGGCAACCTTAGAAGAAGTAAAAAATTAAATAGAAAGAAAAAAATAATAAAATAAAAAGTTTCCTTCTTTGACAAATTAACATAATTGTTTTCCTTACTTTTATTTTAACACCCATTTCGAGGCTATTCCCTCGTCATAAGTTTTTATTAATTTTTTAAAATCGTAAAATTTTATTTGTAAAATTACACTTACAATGCGCGCACACGATGCAACAAAAATAGACAGGATGAAGTTGCTCGCTCACTAAACCTACATATACATGTGCCTAGTGACTGACACTATGTTCATGATAGTTACTGAGGTATTTGTAAATACACAACACGTGTTTTAAATTCATGCAAATCTAAGTTATATCTATGCTTTTAAAAAATATTTTTTAGTAATTGAAAATGAATAGTGGTTCATATAATAAAAAAACATTTATTTATTGTGTATATTTGTTATAAAAATAGTGTTTATAAGCTTTTCAAAACATATTTTACGTATATTTATATAAGTGAGGTTAAGTTTCAGTATATATTTATTTGCAATATCAATTATGAATGATTACTTTGTTATTTATTAAATACTTGAAATAAATAAATTACAATAAATTTTCAAGTTAATTTATATTTTCAATTACAAAATTAATTTAATAAAAAAAAAATTAAACAAATTAAAAAAAAAATAGTATAACACCACCTTTGATGCTTTATTTACGCGATATCTTGACGCCGTCAGAACAAAAGCAGTTATATTGTATTTTAGTTACCACAAGCCACTTGTAATTCATGTATCAGTTCCGTCAACCCTAGAAGAAGCTATAGCAATGGATATAATTTAAAAATTATGTGTATTTAGTTCTATTTTTAATATATTGGTGCTATCTTGTTACATATTTTTTAGTAATACTTATTACGTGTTTATGTGTGTAATTTTTTTAATTCTAGAATGATAATGATTGCAATTCTAGATAAAAAGATAAATTTTTTACTACTCTTTATGAGAAAATTAATTTTTAAAATTTATTTTTACTACTTTTTATGAGAAAATAAATGTTAATTTTTAAAATTTAATTAGTTGATTCAATTTAGATTTTACCAAACTACAAGTTGAGTTTTTGGGGATTTCTCAGTGTTTCTTTAACGTTACGAAAAATGGTTCCGTACAAAATTAAACGTAATGAAATTCGCTATAGGAAAATTTCCATCCATAATAATATTTCTATTAGTTAGGACTTTCCAAAATTTCTGAAAAATATGCGACTTAAAAATAGCATATTAATTTTTTTCTGTTAATTTCAACATTAATTATGATTTGGGAATCAATTCAGATTTGTATCTAATCTTAATGTAAAATTATTTATTTTATCGGAAAAGAGGTCATTACTTGAATAAATATTTTTTTGTAGAGAATTTTATGAGCTTTAATCGAATTTGAAATTAAATATGTAAATTAGCAAAAAATATTTTTACCCCTTCGTCTTTGAAGAGGAATGCGTGGTTCTCGTTGAAGAACAAAAGTTCAGAATATATGACACCTAAAATGACAAATCTATAAAAGAAAAAATCTGTTCCAATATTTGAATTACTTCTACTCTAAAATATTTACGGCCTGGCCTGATTGCAATATTCGCAATAATCTTTTCAACACTGTAGCCCATTGAAGAATTGTGACGGCGGGGCGACTGTACATTATTTCTGTAACGCTAACATAACCGTACCATTTTAATTCTGTACCACGGATTAATGTAAAACAATTCTAAAAACACTGCTAAAACACTTTCAAACTTGTGCTCTACGATTCGATCAGAGTTAGGAGAGTCAGGCACATAGGTTAGAGTCAGGCACATAATCCTAAGATCTAATCAGGAATTTGTTAGGCTGTATTGTTGATGCTAGTTAACTTAAATAATTTTAATAATTTTTGTAACACTAATATAAATGCCAGTATCTGGAATTTTCACAGACAATTCAAGTCTGTGACTGAAAAATTATAGAGGTAGAATATAATACCTTGCACCTTCATCTTACCCTTTGATCTTTCATATTTCAAAAATGGATGTTAAAAATAGTAAATGAAACCATAATTTTCTTTTAATACAGCTATCTAACATATATGGTGATTTACATTGAAACAAATGTTTTCTTACATCGTAATTGAGATTTCATATTAAGCATCTATTTTCAAATTTTTATGCAAAACTGTAAAAATTGTGACGCAGTAACCGACGGATAAATGGATGTGAAGAAATTTTAAATAAATAACCTTTGTTTCACTGCCTAACCCCAAAACTCAGCTATGTGCAAACTGGACTCGTAAGCTAAGAGCAGATCCTAAGAATCTAGAAAACAAATCTAAAATGCATGCTAAAAACACGGTAATTCGTATTTTTAATTACGTTCTATTTCTCAAGATATATAAAACACAGTCTGCCTATATTTTCATTTATAACTTGAGTTCTACAAAATATATTTTGAAGCGATTTCCATTGTTCCAGGATGTTTTTTGTATAACATTTTAATATAGGTGTTCAGGATATATCTTTTTCTTCTAAGATTGCTTTTCCAATTAGTGAACGCTGGCAGTCATCTTTTCTTATTTGAGCTGTCCTTGACAAGGCAAAAAAGTTCGACGGCACTCGTAATCCTTGTTCATTCTCGGATTTTGCGCAACCATGACTTACTTCTACGTCCGGTTTTCCTCCTTCTAGCAAACTTTATCCATAACTTTAGTTGCAGCTCGTATCTGTCATGTCTGAGGATATGCCCCAGATATATAACTTTACGCTGTTTGATGATTTGTAATCGTTTCCGGCCAAGCCGTCGTAGAATCATCTCCTTAGTCATTTTATGAGTTCGAGAAATAGTCATCGTGCTCCATATTTCGAATATTTGTATACGTTTCCTGAGCTTTTCCTTGATAGTCCAGGCCTTGCGACCGTATTGAAATATTGACTAGACCTAGCACAGTAAAAGATGAATTCGAATGTATGTTAATATTAATTAAGATGAAACGCAGGCAGTCACAAATCACTATGAACTGCATGACAACAGCTGCGGCATTGAGGAGCGGTTAGATGTTCAGATTTAATCGTCAGTTGTGGAATTTGCACACATCACATCTTCTGCGCGGGAGGATCCGCAGAAAGAAGTTGGGGTAAATATAAAATAAACAGATATTTTGAACTATCTTAACAGACTTTACTCTCAGTCACGTTACCGATTGAAATATAAAAGTTTAGAGGAATTAAACGATTTCATTAATTAACTGAAGTTTCTCACGTGAAAGGTATAGATTTTAGTAGATAAATTAAATCCACTTTCTGACAAAATTTCTGTTCCGAAAACTCATGATTTTTTTAAAACTCACGATATGTATATATATATATATATATATATATATATATTTTTTTTTTTTTTTTTTCTTTTTTCTTTTTTTTTGAATTTATAAATATCTTTTTTTAATATTGGAATAATATTTGAAGACGTCCTTTATAATTTTTTTAATGATATTTGAAATAAAATGAATATAACATTTTGCCATAACAAATAATTCCCAACTAAATCTATTAATAAATTAATTAAAGTCAAAGAAAAGTATAAAACAAAACATTTTATAGTGCCTTATCACACCTTTAAACACTTTATAGTGCCTTATCTTATAAGATTTGTCACATAACTCGTCTTGATGTTTTAGCATCAATATTATACACCATATCGTGAAATATGTTGCGTATCATAAACTGTGTCGAATATTCTTCAGGAATGCCATATTTATGAATCAGAAATACGCCGCGATTAAAAATATATTTAGTTAACCATAATCACGTCCAAAGATATCGAAAACGACATTATGTGACGCATCGCTCGCGTACCTAAAATTGAATCACAACGCTGTAAATTGGCGCGCTGTCACGTCGTTTGGCGCGCAATCTGTTTATCCAAGATGGCCGCGCTTGTCGTTTCGCGCTCTTTTGTTTATTCTGGATGGCCAGTGTAAGTGGTGCGGCGGTGACTTATTTATGGAGGCACCGGATCTGGTTTTTAACAGAGATAGAAATGTGTTTATGAGTGATCCGGTCTTGCTGATCGAGGGCAGGCACCGGTCTAGTGTAGGCGTTATAGTTCAGAATGATCAGAGACGTCGTCACTATTTTATGTCGGTTTGTTCAGCGCCCATTGTGATTAATTTAAAAATGCGTCTTGCGATTCAGCTGATCTTCTCGTAAATATTTTTTTCGCGTTCCGATAAAGCAAACATTTGCTTACATCTTGAAAATTTACGTGAAAACGGACCTGTCTATCGGTTTTCTTCATTAAACGATGTTAGCTTTATGAATAAGAAAAAAATCGCTGATCATGAGAACACTTTATTTTAATTATGATCATAACAATAAACATATCATTAAAAATAAATACTATTTTTAAGTTTTACCCGACGTATTTCATATAAGTTCCGATTTAACCCGGTTAGGTCTCTGATTAAATTTATTGGGATATATCTTCAAATTAGCAAATTCCGTATACTTAGGCAACCATAATTTTACGTAAAATTTATAAGGGAATAAATTATGAATATTTTACACGTAAGTATTACGTAAATTTTACATTAAATACTGCTGAAGAGACAAATATATGACAAGCAAAGGCTATGAAAATGATACAAAAAACTAGCTGCCCGTCCCGGTTTTATTCTGGAAAAAATGTACCATAATCGTGTTTTTTGTTTTCCTAATTAAATATAACACGCTGAAATAGGTTTTTCTTTACTTTTACCCGAGTATCTGAACACAAATTTTCCCGTCTTGACCTTTAATTAGTTTAAAATTTCTATGCAATTTTTCAATTCCATTTTCAAACCTTTAGGCGTTTGATTTCGAAATTTTTTTTCTTAGTGAGCACCTAGAATCTATAAAAAAGTGCACCTGTCAAATTTCAAATTTTCGTAATAATACGGAACAGAGATGATAGGATTTGAAATGATGGCGGGTAAGTGGAGAAGAGTTAGCACAAACAATTTTTTTTAAATGCTTGAGTTTTTAACGCTTTTCACTTAAAATTTATTCTGAATATCTGGACCAAGTTTAGCTTCATTCCGTGCACAGTAAAAGTATATACTACTAAAGTAGAAATACGAACGAAATGAAATTTTCAAAGCAACGTCTAAGGCTATTTGCACATAAGAATGAGAATCAGGAAAAGTGATAGTAATTAAATAGGTTTAGACTTAAAAAAAAATCTGAAAAATCTGTCAATAAATTTATAGCATACAAAAATAATATTAAATTTTACATACACGTTCAAATATGAAAAACGTGGACAGCAGCATGTTCTGTCGAGTGAAAAAAACACATATAAAAAACAAGTAATATTAATTATGAAAGTTCTTAAGTTTATGTTATGTGTGAGCGAGAACAACAGCATTGTGAATGGGATAGTATTGCTGCAAGGGAAATTAAATGGGTATTTCGCTCTTATCCATAATAAACGAAAGAATTTAGATCTTGTTTGCTGATGATGCTGAGATACGTGTCACGAGAATATTACATTGAAATTGTATTATTGTTATCTCACTTTCACTTTCCTTACAATTCGAAGTAAATAAAACTAAATATCTTAAAAAATTAAATTTTATTTGAACGTACTTACAAGTGAAATGTTGTTCCTAGACTTTGTTGTCTATGGCCGTGAAAAGAAAACATTTTTTTTAAATTTAGGAATGTAATTTTCGAAAAACATATTGTTTAGCACTAATGAAAAATTCATTGTTTATTGAATATTAAATTACAAAACGTTAAAAACAATGTATTCAACTAAAATAATATAGTCGTGATTATTTTAACATAAATAATTGATTTGAGAAATAGTTCCCATACAAAGTGAATTTTTTCAAAGAAATAGTTGTTACAATCTTTTCGGTTTCATAGCCATTTTTTATAACATTAAACACTGAATATGATACATACAAATATGAATTCATATAAAAACAAACCCACAAAATCCAAAAATGAAAATAGCTGAAAAGTATCAGGTAAAAAATGTTTTAAATTTGATATTAGACAACCAACTGGCAACCGTTTCTCAATAGTAAGTGCATTTTTAAATGGATTTTTTTATTGAAATAATCGCTATCATATTTTACGAAGTGAAACTTCTTTGGGCGCGGTGAAAGTAAAATGTTAAGGTTGAATTTAGTGCAACATTTTTATGCAACGTTCTCATTTTAATTGTAACGCTGAATATAATTTTTAACATGTTGATGAATCTATCGCAAGGACTGAAAATAGATACTTAGCTAACAACTGAGAGAGATAGATGAGAACAATAAAATAAAAAGTGTATGCATGCATGAAAACAAACAAACATGGCGCTTACTACTGCTATCAACTAGTTTGCACGTTATGTGTGTCAAAAACAAACTGTCAAAATGTTGTCCATTTATCATTAATTTATTACTAACTTTGCATGTATCTCGTGCACTACGAGACTAACAACATATGTACTTAATTTATTTATGGATCCGCAAAGAATCCGCATATATATATATATATATATATATATATATATATATATATATATATATATATATTACTTTATTAGATGATTAATTTTAAATTTGATTCAAATATTTTTTTTCTAATATATATCAACCGGATATTATATCTAAACTATTGTTTTCTAATTTAATCCCTTTTTAACTGCATAAATTAATAAATAAAAAGTGCATATAATAAGAGGAAAATTGAAATTGCCGAAACGCAACACTATTGCTTAGAAGAAAAATGACGTCAGAATCTGTGTCAATTTGTATTGTAGACATTTTGTGTAGCATTTATTGTAGTTGATAAGAAAAAACAGTGTTCTTGCAATATTTTATATAACTAGTACATTTTTTAAATTCTAGTGTGATTGAGAATCATCTCGAATGATAACTGAAAGTGGTTTTGTGGAAGCACACTTCGCTAATCTTGGAGAACATTCATGATGATGTATTCATGATGACATCTTATTTTGCCGTCAGATTTTACGTCCGCTGAAGTCAAACGAGTGAAAGCGGCAAGGTAATTGTTATAATATATGATTTACAATAACATGTTTTATACGTTTTTTATTCATAAATACACTGATAAGTAAAACAGTAAACATAACCTATAATGTTTTAGAAACATGACACACTGTCTATATTTTATTAATGTATATATAATGTTATTTACGTTCAGTCAAATTTACTATGCTTTAGTGAAGTCATTTTTATGTATTTTGATAACATTACGTAGTTTTGTTCTTAACGTAAAAACAAAAAACAGAAACAAAAGTCATATTAAACTTCTGTACAACCATTTTATATACAAAGTCAAGTGCTGCTTGTGTGATTGATATTTAATACAAAATTAACTTATAATTAAATGCAGTTATACTAGCTATCCAAATAAAACATACTTAAATAAAAACAATCTTCATAACAATGTAAACAAATTGTTAGAGTTACTTCATCTCTTCTTATAACCTTGCACCATCGTTTTCGAATTTTTGCATCTCTCCGGACAAGAAAATACATCCTCTGCGTTGCACTTCTAATAGTAATAGTTTTTCAACCTAGGTACAATAAAATATTTAAGACTATTATACTGCAACTATATTTAAAGTAACGAAAACACCTGAAGTAAACAAATACTGGTCATAGCTTGTTACGTCATTCAAAGCACCCGAAAATGGCGGCGTTTAAGCAGCTTAAGTTTATTGGCAGGTTTAAATATATTTTTAATTTTAATTAAAACATGTCCAACAGTATTTACATTTTTCAATATGCTTTATAATTGCAAATAGTAAAGAAAAGATTTAAAAAAAATTACTTACTTATTTCCTATTGTACAAATGGTTCATCCTACGAAGGTGATTGCCAACAAAATATTCACGCATATATTTTATGTGTAACGGTGTATTATTGTCTGTCAAGTAAAATATCATAATTGTGTTAATAACTATTATCATATTTTACGTTATCAATAAGGATATACTCTATATAACATGCGTAATTTGGGAGGATTGCTTTTGTCAGATGACAGATCTGTGCCAAGGTTAATACAGAAAAGATTGAAATTTCGCGGATAGACGAACGTGTATAAACCAATGTAAAAAATATTAACCACAGATCTAGAATCCGCGTAAAAACATCGTCGCTGACTTGCAAGATAGCACTTACACTGGCCATGGTGAAATAAACAAAGGCGCGAGAAACGACACGCTCGGCCATCTTTAATAAACAAATTTGGCGCCAAACGACGTGACAGCACGGCAATTTGCTGCAAGGCTACCAAAGTTGCGGACCGAAATAAGTTTGTAATTTCTGGTCAACGATGATGCTAAGCAGATGGCGATTTTGTGCCTGGATATTTTTTTTTGGAAATAAAAAAAAGGTGAAAACAACGCTAGTTAGCACACGAGGAAATGTTAGTTTCAGGTTAATTGGAAGTAATTTTTATATAGTGTGTTTATATCCGTACTTAAATGTATCTTCACTTACCTTTCGATTGAATTACTAAATAAATAAACAAATTTTTTAAAATCATTTCACCCCATTAGTTCAAGATTGGTTTAGAATTTATGTACAGTAAGAATTTTATTAGAGAAGTAATGTAAAGATTATGAATATGTATATATATATGTATATATATATATATATATATATATATATATATATATATATATATATACAAATATATAAATATAGAGCGAGAGAGAGAGAGAATAATTGTAGGAAAAATCACGAGTTTTCGGAACGGAAATTTTGTTAGAAAGTGGATTTAATTTATTTATTAAAATCGATAAGTTTCACGAGAGAAACTTCAGTTAATTAATGTAATCGTTTAATTCCTCTAAACTTTACTATTATGACTAATGATATTGGCAGCGCCGTAAGAATTGTCCTCCGTTTGTTATTAGTGACGAAATAGAATTATCTCAACAAAGATATATCGATGCTATTTTTAATGATACGTAATTAATACATAATATCCATGCAAATATGAATAATAGAGCATACAACACGTTATCTACAAGGTGTTATAACTTTTATTATGACAAATGTTATCCCTAATGTTTAGTGGGCAAATGGAAAAAGTTATCACTTCATTACTATTCTGATCAATGATAATGACAGCACCGTAAGAATTATCCTCTGTTATTTCAACAAAGAGATATCGATGCTGTTTTTAATGATATATATTTAATATATCTCCATGCAAATGTGAATAATAGAGCACACAACATGTTATCTGCAAGGTGTTATTACTTTTATTATCAAATGTTATCCCTAATGTTTAGTGGGCAAATGGAAAAAGTTATCACTTCATTACTATTCTGATCAATGATAATGACAGCACCGTAAGAATTATCCTCTGTTATTTCAACAAAGAGATATCGATGCTATTTTTAATGATATATATTTAATACATCTCCATGCAAATGTGAATAATAGAGCACACAACACGTTATCTACAAGGTGTTATTACTTTAATTATCAAATATTATCCCTAATTTTTAGTAGTCAAAAGTGTAAAATATGACAAAAATAAATTAAACCCTACGTTTCACATTGCGCATTACTTACTTAGTACATTTTATTCTTATTAGTCGCGCTGTCACAGCTGGGGGTCGTGCCCACTTGGAGTTGCCCACTCCCAGGATTTTATTATTTCTTTCCACTTCTATCGGTTTTGGGCATGCCACATGGAGTCGTTGATGGGTACAACCCGGTGTATCCATTATGTACTTTCATGTATGATCCGACCATCTAGCCAGAAATCGATCTGTTGATCTTTCTCCCCTATTTTGTACAATATGAATAGTTTTTCTACAGTATATTCTTCGTGTCGATCTATTTAGATAAAGTATGCGAGTTTTGCTGGCAGGTGGCTTTCTGCCTCCGGAGTATAGATACCTTAGTTCTTTTAGCAGTATAGAGTACCCGTAGGATAATTCAATTAAATGCATCGATCTTCTCTCTTTCAGCTGAAGTATTGTTTATGTCCTGACATCTTACACAACTGAAAATAATCGAGTTTTTGCAAGTAATACTTTAGTCTTTCTAAATATTTTCTATAACTCTAGATATTTGTTAATTTAGTCATGCTTGTTTTAGAGATTTATATTCTCCTAGATATTTTAGATTTATATGCTCCCTTGTCATTCAGTGTGGATCGAAATTTCGTAGATCATTTGATTTAGGAAGTTTGTTTCGGTAATTAAGATCAGCTCCAATCATATAGAGTCCACACGAAGCCAAACACAGCTGTACATTGTATCAATAGTGTTCCCAATTAATTTCTTCCCCTCAAATTGTCAAGTCCAGTTTGCATTTTTCGCAAGCGAGGAAAATAATTTATTTTGGAAAATTAGTTTTCGGATTTTTAAAAAGAGTTATGTTCTACTTACAAAATTATTTCGTATGTTATAACATGGAATTATAAACGAGTTCTCCTTCTTTTACTGCTAAACTCTTTAAATCATAACTTCAACAGAATGTAATTAGGTTGCTGTGAGTAAAAATAAATTTTATGAATTATATAATTTTAATTCGTCTTTAACGCTACATAATATGTCCGATATGTTTTACTAAAATTTAATAATATTCGATGTCAAGTAGAATTTTAACTACATAAATTTCAATGTGACATACATTACTCAAATGTCAAATATGAATTTGATGTCAAATATAATTTAAATATGTCTAATATCATTTGAATATGTCAAATAGAATTTCAATTACACAAATTTCAATGTGGCATACATTACTCATATGGCAAATATGTATTTGAGTACTTTTAATAAATTTATAAACAGATCTCAGTAGCTAACAAGCAAAAATATTGACATGGAAATTTAGGACGAAGGGGAAATTAAGTACTCGATAAACATTTTCTATATTTCATTTGCAATATGGGGTACCGTCTGAAATGCCCACCAAAACTAATTATTCATCATCAGTAGCTCGACAGTCATCGGTGGACCCTGGCCTTCTCAAGCAGATTGTTCCAAGTTGTCCTTCTGGGCGCCACGGTTTTTCAGTTTGTTATATTGAGAGCGTCGAAAACACTTTGTAGACAGTCCGCTCATCTTAATTTGGGTCTTCCTCTCAGTCTTGTGCCATTTGGTTTGGCCAGAAAAATTCGTTTTGTCGTTCCATCTTCCTTCATTCTAATTGCATGGCCGGCCCCCTTCATACATTATTTTTATAAATTGTATTATATCTGGTTCTTTAAATAAGAGATAAAAAAACCCCATGTGGTGACCGGTGGGTAACAATCGTCCCAACGTAGCCTATACGTGTCGTAAGAGGTGACTAAAATAGGTGCTCTGTGTCTGGGAGAACAGCGGGGTACCCTGCCACTGGGGATTATATCAAAGGACTGGTTCACCAACTTGGGGGTTGGGCATGGGGCTAACAACTCCACCCCGCAAAAAAAACTCTCCTTACAAAATCTCAAGTAAAAAATACCCAAACTAATTATTATGGTCTCCAAACTTCTTTGTCATAAAACAAAAATCTTTTGTCACGATTATATTACATATATATTCAGAGACATATTGAAAAGTATGCCAAAAAATATGTTCGCAGCCCCCTTTCCTTAATTCTATATTTGCAGAATCTAAAATGAAACTATATACTCTTGATTTAAAACATCATAGTTTTTGCTATATTTACAATGATCCCTTAATTATATTAAGCCGTGTTAAATATTTATTGCACTAGGAAGTTCATATTAGGGACGATTTATGGTAAATAATTTCACTTCAAACAAGGCAGAGAATATTCGATGCACAAGCAGCACTCGCATTTGAACCCTTTTTATAATATTGAATGTAAAATTTTCTATCACGTTTTCTCGAAGTAAAAAACAATTATTGCTGTTTACAATTAATTTGTATTCGGATGTAAATTTAAAAACTGTTTACTTGCAGGAAATAACATTTTCAGACCAATTATTTTTACATAAGTTTTAGAATTATAAAGTAATAAACGTATTACTAAGAATATATTAAAATTTTTAGCGTTTAAGTTTCTTACAACAGTTTATTAACGAGTTACTGTTGTCTTAACTTAAATGTTTGTAGAGCTTTTAAATGGTTACCGTTTAAAAGCTCTACAAACATTTGTTGGTAACAAAAAGATGAAATGCACAAAAACTGAACAAAAACCTACCTTAGGGCTGCGAACGATACTTATAGTATATATTATACACATAAGTTTTATATCATTGCATTATTATGCATAATATTACAACACAATATCATTAAAAAAAAAGTTTTAATTTTTTACTGTTTCTTTAAACATCCATTAGCAACCGGAAATAATGATTATATCAATTTATATCTTCGATGATTTATATAGATAACTCCGATATCCACGTTCAATATATGCATGTAAAAGTATATAAAGTAGCTAGCTATAACTTCTCAAACAGGTACCGCCGGGACTAAAATAAAATACAGTGGAAGGACTGATCGTGTCGCGTGAAGTCCTTTACAGTTGAGGCGTCCGCTGCTCGCTCATCTACACCACGATCTCGTATTAACACTGAAATATAGCTTGGGGTATAAAGAGGCTCCTAAAATTTTGGTATACTTTTATTCGACTACTAATCAACTTAACGTATTATATTATTCATGGGGCTTTATGTTTAAAAGATTATAACAGATTTCGTGTTTTTTTTATTTTGTCACACGTTCATGATCATTTTAAACTGTAAAAAACTGTTTTTTGAATTTATTGCAATTTTGGTCAATAGATAGCGAAATTGTTAAGTATTGAAAATAAGTTTAAGAAACATTTCGAAAGCATTGTCCAGGACCGTATATAACTATGGCTATTTATTTGGAAGAAACCATACAATTTACTAAAAACCATGGTAAGTTGCAAAAATATGCCTATACTTGTTTTATATACTAATCTTCATTTAAACGATTTATGAATAAGTCAGTTACCAGATTTGTTGAACTAAAGCCATCCGTGCATATAAATTTACATGAAAGAAATTGAAATCCTAATAAAATAATTTGAAAATAATTCTCTCATAAACAGTCAAACAAATTTAAACACTATATAATTGTTTATAAAAATTTACCACAACAAATTGGCCACACCTGAAGATGTTGTAATACAACGAAACCTAGGTCGTGGTAAAGAAATTAAAGAAAGTAGAAATAATACTACATCACGTAGTTTCATTTAATTGTGAATAATGAATTTCTACAAAATTAACGCCAAATATATTCAATATTTAAAAAATTACTTATATAATATTGTTAACAGACATAATGAGATCAATAATAATTATTACAACCCAAGCTAGGGCATCAGCAATAACCCACAAAATCCATTCATATACAGTCAACTATCCAGACCCTCCCAATTAAAATCAATCGACAAAATGTATGTTGTATTGCAGGGTTAACCGGCAATGCCTCCACAGGTCGCGGCGCGTCGACACGCAAAACAATAAAGAATGAGACACGATCATAATAATAATATTTAAATAGGATTTATTGAGCGGCCTCGCGGGATTTATGGTGGCCAGCGTCGGATGTACGGGGCTCAATATACGGAGCCGTGGGGCGTCGGCGCCGCCGCTTTGTCGCGGGCGCCTTCACGCGATGGGGAGCACCCTGTAGGTACTTTGCGCCTGGTAGAGGCTGGGAATATAAGGGATCAGGCTGAGCGTAAATACTAGGTCAGCTATTGAACTTGCACCTTGGTTCCTTTGTCAAGTGTCAACATGACGTAGGTTCTACGTAAAAGTGTATTTGATTCCAAGTGAGGCATATCCAATATTCAAATGCTCAAATATTAGTTTTATCGCCAGTGACATTTTAGTTGAATTACTTATTGTGTTTACCTACCTTGCTGTAAGGTGCCGTGGTGAAACCACTCCGTTAAAACTACCTTAAGGGAAAAGTACTCATACGCCAACTGGTGTGGTTATTAACTGTGATATAAATTATTTTCCGATACCTGTTCTTATCATAATGATTCGAATTCTTACTTAAATGTTCTAATAAGATGTAAATATTAAACGCTGATCTCTACTATGAATATTATATTTATAAAAGAAAAAATTAAAACTTGTTAAGTACGAGTAGAACTTGTAGTATTAGGGTTCCGTATATATTTAGGAACTTATAAATATTTAAGGATATGTAGTATTTCTGTAAGCTATTTACAAAATTTTAACAACGTATATAAAAATATATATTGACTACTATAATTATCACAAGGGTAAACAAATTGGTACACGTTTCAAAAGTCATCTAGGAAAATTTTTCTTTTTCATCATTTTAGGTTCAGTGGTCACAGAAAAAGAGGAAAAAGAGGAAGACCTAAACGTAGGTGGCTCGACTGCCTGGAAAAAGACTTTAAAATCCTAAGTGTAACGAACTGGATGTCTCTGGCCAAGAACAGGAAAGCTTGGAAGTTGATTCTGCGGAAGGCAGGACAGATCTACGGAACCCATTCTGGGCTGTCAAGCCATTGAAGAAGTCTCAGGAGACAGGGAGGGACGATATATATGAAGATATAATACCAAAATTTATGAAAAAGAATGTTGAAACCCTTGCAACTAGCCTTTTAAAACGATTTAACTCTGGAATTTGGAAATTCCTATCAATCTACCCAAAATTTCCAGATGAATATTTTTTATTTTTATTTACTAAAATATATCCGGGTCAATACGCTTTATTTAATTTAAAGTTTCTATGTTAAGTGGTTTCCGAGAAAAACAACTGTGACAGACGAGCAGACAGACACGTGAGTAGTCTTACAAGCGTTACGTTTTCCCTTTTGTTAGGGTGCCCCTAAATACTAAAATTAAATCGGTACATTTGAATTTTGCAAGAATCAATCCACGATGATCTATTTTCTGTGGTAACATGTAATGTCTGTGTTATGGACCAAAAATGAGCATTATACATTGGTAACCACCTAATGATCTATTTATAGCATTATATATACTTAGCTATTTTAAAGCTAGCATTAAGTCTTAAATAATTTGAATGTTTATATTGTAAATATGTTATATGATCTTGCGAATGATATGGATATTTTCCTAGTAAATAGTTCACCCCACACCGAATTAAAATTAGGGTTCGTATTCTATATAGTCATGAGATCTTTAATTGGTAATATATAATAAGAATACACACCGTGTCTATTAATATCTATACGCCGTCTCCTACTAAGGTAGCGCGTATATTAATACAGAGCGACATTTTATATTTAAGTCTCGATATCGATTTTTTCTATTATTCTAGAATCAAGTGTTGTAGGACAACATTAAATAATTTATGTAATATTATTTTTACCGGAAGATAGGTGGTTCCAAATTTAAAATGTTAATTTTTGACTTTAACACAGGTATTACATGTCACTGGAGAAAATGTGTTAATAAATATTAACGCCCAATAAAAAAAAAATTTAAAAAATGTTTTTAAAATATTAACTATTTTATGATGTTTTAAGCTTAGTGCTAATTCTGACTGCGTGATTTAACAACACGTTTAATCAAATCAGGTCGACTTGATGTTTAATTTAATGAGTTAGTTTAGAACTGGAATAGAAACTGTTTAAACTAATTCCATATTAACGCGTTATTAATACGTTTAATTTCGTTAATTTTACAACTGTATTTATATATATATATATATATATATATATATATATATATATATATACACATACACATTGGTATGTCTGTATATGTGAATATGTAAACCAAAATAGACTGTAATTTGAAATTAATTGAATAATAACCTACTAGTAAATGTTCGACACCAATTTAATCATTCTGACCTATTTAATTTAACCTAAAAAGCAAGTATTCAATTACAATAAACATAATATTACATTAAATTTCCTTTTCGTCAAAAACTTCACCTTCAAAAATCTAGGAATTTTACTATGAGCATATTTATACCTTTTTATGGGCATAAGTAATAATCTGTAATTCCAGTTTTTCTACAACATATTCCACATTTCTTCCATCGATAATGTAAGCAATCTAATTGTATTCAAATTTGGTGATTGTAGGAGTCATATATTTTTAAAATAGTGCATGTTTTTAGATCAATATACTGCTGAATTGTAAAGTTATTGCCAATTAAACTTTAGAAAAACGGAAAAGCGTTTTCTTTTAAAATATTTATGTATATTTAAATTATACCCTCGCTTTTTTCTAATGAAATAACCTTAGTCAATACGGGAATAGGGTGACGCACACATTAAAGTTTGGGTTATGCAGTCCTGCAAAGTATTTCTTAAGAATTGATATCGACGTAATTGAGCTGAAGCAAAATATTTACACCAAAATTCGACAATTAAGGAATTAAACCATAATATAGTTTAAACCATAAGTTTAAACCATAATATAGTTTAAAGTCCACTTAATCTGATTTATCTTATTATGTGGCAGAAGTAATTGAATAATAATCTACTTACTCTTGCCCTTGTTACTCTTTAAACACTTGTTACTCTTTAAGCACTTCTTACTCTTTATTTACTGGTCACTCTTTAAGCACTTGTCACTCTTTAAGCACTTGTTACTCTTTAAGCACTTCTTACTCTTTATTTACTGGTCACTCTTTAAGCACTTGTCACTCTTTAAGCACTTGTTACTCTTTAAGCTCTTCTTACTCTTTAATTACTGGTCACTCTTTAAGCACTTGTCACTCTTTAAGCACTTGTTACTCTTTAAGCACTTATTATTCTTTAAGCACTTGTCACTCTTTAAGACGTTGTTACTCTTTAAGCACCTGCAAGTCACTGCAAGAAACTGATTTTGATTCGGATTAATGTAACACCACATCCATTTCTGGTATTGCAAATCATCAATTTAATAAAATAAATTCACCGTCACTTTGTGACTTTAAACCATCCGTTCCGTAAAAGATCATGATGAGTGCAGGGCTTCTCGAAGTGACCCATGACTCGATGCTCACATGTTTCAGATAACCTTAATTATATCCAATACGTAGAGTGAATATGACTAAACCTATGATGGAACGCGAAACGCGAAATTTGTGAACCTCTCTAAAGATACCGAATTTCAACTGAAATAAGTCAATATTAATAAAAAAAATATTTGCTTTAAAGGATACTGTATTAAAATTAAATAAAAATATGTCTTGCGTTGTATTGAGTACAGAATTAGAGTTATTTGTATAATAAAATAAAACTTACACAGATATTATTTTAAAAAAAGATACAAATTTTACAAAATTGGGCGAATTGTATAAAATAAGAAAGTACTGTTGGTAATTTTTCATAAAAGAAATGTTGTAAAGATGTCAACAGAATTCTACAAATAATAATGAGCTAATATAATATATTTCGTTTATGGCCGCAAACTATCGGCCAAAGAAATTCTCAAATTTTTAGTTACTCCTGGTTCTATTTTTAACTATGACG
Organism: Druceiella hillmani; assembly: GCA_039881145.1. NCBI lineage: Eukaryota > Metazoa > Arthropoda > Insecta > Lepidoptera > Hepialidae > Druceiella > Druceiella hillmani. The sequence goes on from JAYKKI010000032.1 coordinate 14,692,815, forward strand.
TTACAATTGTTTTCTTAATCTAACTCATTATTATGTTGTTAAAATTTTACCAGAAACTTCTCTAGATAGTTTCCACTAACTGCCTGTTTTGCATATTTCCTTATGTACAAATATTTTTCCTGCACATAAATGTATTTATATACTACAACTAAACCTCGTCAGATCAAATCGGATACAAAGAAGGTGCTTTCTAATCGATTCTGTCTCAAGAATAGGATCAGTGAGGCGAATTCTCAGGCTCATGATGGGCGGGGCCAAGATCATCAGGAACGCATCAGTGGGCGGGCTGAGGGGGGCGTATGCATAACTAGATGATCAGCTCATTACTGCAGAGCCTTATTTTCACATAAATTTTTGGTTAATTTTGTTCTAAATAATGTAGTCATTTTGTGAGAATGAAATGAGAGAATAAACATTTAAGTTTTGATTTGTTCTCTTATGCTCATAATCAAATTCGATGACATAGTTATTAGTGAAATACTTCTCTGTAATTGGTATATGTATAATTTAATTAAATATGTTTTATGTCTTTCTGATACAACAAGCGGTACACGGATGATTACAGAAATGGTAGAAATACAGTCCAAACATCTTATTTATCGAATTACATTAAAGCGGGCGAAATCCGTCAGATTATATTTTTTAATTTGCAGCATCGACAAAATTTGGCAATTTTACATAGGTCTTCAAGAAGAGGACATAAATTTTTAAGAAATATTAACATTAACTGTGTTTACAAATGTTTATATTTATAAAAGGGATAATATTTAACTTATCTTTTAAATCCCACCGCAGACTAAAATTTTTGACCGATCGATAGTTTATACGGATGCTTAATTTGTATGAAGATATATGTAAGTGCGAACACCCGATGATTCAAAATCGGTTTAAAAGATTCAAAATCGTTGAAAGGGAATCGGAAACCGATTCCCATTCAGTTAAAAAGTCCGTCAACCATCGGCCGACTGCTGAAATAGCATATAGTGCTATGCGAACACGCAGACTTGCCAACTGTTTAATCTCAATTCGATGCTTTCAATTCGTTCCGAAATTTATCCTTGTCGATTAGCAGCCTGTGTATCAAATGATCGACCGATTATTGGGCAGTCAGCCCAGTCACCACCTATCAAATAGTTTAATTTGCGTAGTGTATGGAGATGTAACTAAACTATCAGCCGATCGTTTTCTGTGGTCTGCGGGGGCTTTTAGAGTATACTCTGTTTTTTTTCTGAACTTTCGGAAACGGCTTTATAACTATTTCAAGTCTTTTACGCATTTTTAAAAGTCGTATTATGTTGGTTTATGAAATATTTTTAATTGCTCTTTTAGTTTGTGATATTTTCAAGAGTTTTATTATGTTGGTTTATGAAATATTTTTAATCACTCTTTTAGTTTGTTATATTTTCAAGAATTGTATTATGTTGGTTTATGAAATATTTTTAATCACTCTTTTAGTTTGTTATATTTTCAAGAGTTGTATTATGTTGGTTTATGAAATATTTTTAATCACTCTTTTAGTTTGTTATATTTTCAAGAATTGTATTATGTTGGTTTATGAAATATTTTTAATCACTCTTTTAGTTTGTTATATTTTCAAGAATTGTATTATGTTGGTTTATGAAATATTTTTAATTGCTCTTTTAGTTTGTGATATTTTCAAGAATTGTATTATGTTGGTTTATGAAATATTTTTAATCACTCTTTTAGTTTGTTATATTTTCAAGAATTGTATTATGTTGGTTTATGAAATATTTTTAATCACTCTTTTAGTTTGTTATATTTTCAAGAATTGTATTATGTTGGTTTATGAAATATTTTTAATTGCTCTTTTAGTTTGTGATATTTTCAAGAATTGTATTATGTTGGTTTATGAAATATTTTTAATCACTCTTTTAGTTTGTTATATTTTCAAGAATTGTATTATGTTGGTTTATGAAATATTTTTAATCACTCTTTTAGTTTGTTATATTTTCAAGAATTGTATTATGTTGGTTTATGAAATATTTTTAATTGCTCTTTTAGTTTGTGATATTTTCAAGAATTGTATTATGTTGGTTTATGAAATATTTTTAATCACTCTTTTAGTTTGTTATATTTTCAAGAATTGTATTATGTTGGTTTATGAAATATTTTTAATTGCTCTTATTGTTTGTGATATTTTCAAGAGTTGTATTATGTTGGTTTATGAAATATTTTTAATCACTCTTTTAGTTTGTTATATTTTCAAGAATTGTATTATGTTGGTTTATGAAATATTTTTAATCAGTCTTTTAGTTTGTGATATTTTCAAGAGTTGTATTATGTTGGTTTATGAAATATTTTTAATCACTCTTTTAGTTTGTGATATTTTCAAGAGTTGTATTATGTTGGTTTATGAAATATTTTTAATCACTCTTTTAGTTTGTGATATTTTCAAGAATTGTATTATGTTGGTTTATGAAATATTTTTAATTGCTCTTATTGTTTGTGATATTTTCAAGAGTTGTATTATGTTGGTTTATCAAATATTTTTAATTGCTCTTATTGTTTGTGGTATTTTCAAGAGTTGTATTATGTTGGTTTATGAAATATTTTTCATCACTCTTTTAGATTGTAATATTTTCAAGAATTGTATTATGTTGGTTTATGAAATGTTTTTAATCAATCTTTTAGTTTGTGATATTTTCAAGAGTTGTATTATGTTGGTTTATGAAATATTTTTCATCGCTCTTTTAGTTTGTTATATTTTCAAGAATTGTATTATGTTGGTTTATGAAATATTTTTAATTGCTCTTATTGTTTGTGATATTTTCAAGAGTTGTATTATGTTGGTTTATGAAATATTTTTCATCGCTCTTTTAGTTTGTGATATTTTCAAGAGTTGTATTATGTTGGTTTATGAAATATTTTTAATTGCTCTTTTAGTTTGTGATATTTTCAAGAGTTTTATTATGTTGGTTTATGAAATATTTTTAATCACTCTTTTAGTTTGTTATATTTTCAAGAATTGTATTATGTTGGTTTATGAAATATTTTTAATCACTCTTTTAGTTTGTTATATTTTCAAGAATTGTATTATGTTGGTTTATGAAATATTTTTAATCACTCTTTTAGTTTGTTATATTTTCAAGAGTTGTATTATGTTGGTTTATGAAATATTTTTAATCACTCTTTTAGTTTGTTATATTTTCAAGAATTGTATTATGTTGGTTTATGAAATATTTTTAATTGCTCTTTTAGTTTGTGATATTTTCAAGAATTGTATTATGTTGGTTTATGAAATATTTTTAATCACTCTTTTAGTTTGTTATATTTTCAAGAATTGTATTATGTTGGTTTATGAAATATTTTTAATCACTCTTTTAGTTTGTTATATTTTCAAGAATTGTATTATGTTGGTTTATGAAATATTTTTAATTGCTCTTTTAGTTTGTGATATTTTCAAGAATTGTATTATGTTGGTTTATGAAATATTTTTAATCACTCTTTTAGTTTGTTATATTTTCAAGAATTGTATTATGTTGGTTTATGAAATATTTTTAATCACTCTTTTAGTTTGTTATATTTTCAAGAATTGTATTATGTTGGTTTATGAAATATTTTTAATTGCTCTTTTAGTTTGTGATATTTTCAAGAATTGTATTATGTTGGTTTATGAAATATTTTTAATCACTCTTTTAGTTTGTTATATTTTCAAGAATTGTATTATGTTGGTTTATGAAATATTTTTAATTGCTCTTATTGTTTGTGATATTTTCAAGAGTTGTATTATGTTGGTTTATGAAATATTTTTAATCACTCTTTTAGTTTGTTATATTTTCAAGAATTGTATTATGTTGGTTTATGAAATATTTTTAATCACTCTTTTAGTTTGTTATATTTTCAAGAGTTGTATTATGTTGGTTTATGAAATATTTTTAATCACTCTTTTAGTTTGTTATATTTTCAAGAATTGTATTATGTTGGTTTATGAAATATTTTTAATTGCTCTTTTAGTTTGTGATATTTTCAAGAATTGTATTATGTTGGTTTATGAAATATTTTTAATCACTCTTTTAGTTTGTTATATTTTCAAGAATTGTATTATGTTGGTTTATGAAATATTTTTAATCACTCTTTTAGTTTGTTATATTTTCAAGAATTGTATTATGTTGGTTTATGAAATATTTTTAATTGCTCTTTTAGTTTGTGATATTTTCAAGAATTGTATTATGTTGGTTTATGAAATATTTTTAATCACTCTTTTAGTTTGTTATATTTTCAAGAATTGTATTATGTTGGTTTATGAAATATTTTTAATCACTCTTTTAGTTTGTTATATTTTCAAGAATTGTATTATGTTGGTTTATGAAATATTTTTAATTGCTCTTTTAGTTTGTGATATTTTCAAGAATTGTATTATGTTGGTTTATGAAATATTTTTAATCACTCTTTTAGTTTGTTATATTTTCAAGAATTGTATTATGTTGGTTTATGAAATATTTTTAATTGCTCTTATTGTTTGTGATATTTTCAAGAGTTGTATTATGTTGGTTTATGAAATATTTTTAATCACTCTTTTAGTTTGTTATATTTTCAAGAATTGTATTATGTTGGTTTATGAAATATTTTTAATTGCTCTTTTAGTTTGTTATATTTTCAAGAATTGTATTATGTTGGTTTATGAAATATTTTTAATTGCTCTTTTAGTTTGTGATATTTTCAAGAATTGTATTATGTTGGTTTATGAAATATTTTTAATCACTCTTTTAGTTTGTTATATTTTCAAGAATTGTATTATGTTGGTTTATGAAATATTTTTAATCACTCTTTTAGTTTGTTATATTTTCAAGAATTGTATTATGTTGGTTTATGAAATATTTTTAATTGCTCTTTTAGTTTGTGATATTTTCAAGAATTGTATTATGTTGGTTTATGAAATATTTTTAATCACTCTTTTAGTTTGTTATATTTTCAAGAATTGTATTATGTTGGTTTATGAAATATTTTTAATCACTCTTTTAGTTTGTTATATTTTCAAGAATTGTATTATGTTGGTTTATGAAATATTTTTAATTGCTCTTTTAGTTTGTGATATTTTCAAGAATTGTATTATGTTGGTTTATGAAATATTTTTAATCACTCTTTTAGTTTGTTATATTTTCAAGAATTGTATTATGTTGGTTTATGAAATATTTTTAATTGCTCTTATTGTTTGTGATATTTTCAAGAGTTGTATTATGTTGGTTTATGAAATATTTTTAATCACTCTTTTAGTTTGTTATATTTTCAAGAATTGTATTATGTTGGTTTATGAAATATTTTTAATCAGTCTTTTAGTTTGTGATATTTTCAAGAGTTGTATTATGTTGGTTTATGAAATATTTTTAATCACTCTTTTAGTTTGTGATATTTTCAAGAGTTGTATTATGTTGGTTTATGAAATATTTTTAATCACTCTTTTAGTTTGTGATATTTTCAAGAATTGTATTATGTTGGTTTATGAAATATTTTTAATTGCTCTTATTGTTTGTTATATTTTCAAGAATTGTATTATGTTGGTTTATGAAATATTTTTAATTGCTCTTTTAGTTTGTGATATTTTCAAGAATTGTATTATGTTGGTTTATGAAATATTTTTAATCACTCTTTTAGTTTGTTATATTTTCAAGAATTGTATTATGTTGGTTTATGAAATATTTTTAATTGCTCTTATTGTTTGTGATATTTTCAAGAGTTGTATTATGTTGGTTTATGAAATATTTTTAATCACTCTTTTAGTTTGTTATATTTTCAAGAATTGTATTATGTTGGTTTATGAAATATTTTTAATCAGTCTTTTAGTTTGTGATATTTTCAAGAGTTGTATTATGTTGGTTTATGAAATATTTTTAATCACTCTTTTAGTTTGTGATATTTTCAAGAGTTGTATTATGTTGGTTTATGAAATATTTTTAATCACTCTTTTAGTTTGTGATATTTTCAAGAATTGTATTATGTTGGTTTATGAAATATTTTTAATTGCTCTTATTGTTTGTGATATTTTCAAGAGTTGTATTATGTTGGTTTATCAAATATTTTTAATTGCTCTTATTGTTTGTGGTATTTTCAAGAGTTGTATTATGTTGGTTTATGAAATATTTTTCATCACTCTTTTAGATTGTAATATTTTCAAGAATTGTATTATGTTGGTTTATGAAATGTTTTTAATCAATCTTTTAGTTTGTGATATTTTCAAGAGTTGTATTATGTTGGTTTATGAAATATTTTTCATCGCTCTTTTAGTTTGTTATATTTTCAAGAATTGTATTATGTTGGTTTATGAAATATTTTTAATTGCTCTTATTGTTTGTGATATTTTCAAGAGTTGTATTATGTTGGTTTATGAAATATTTTTCATCGCTCTTTTAGTTTGTGATATTTTCAAGAGTTGTATTATGTTGGTTTATGAAATATTTTTAATTGCTCTTTTAGTTTGTGATATTTTCAAGAGTTTTATTATGTTGGTTTATGAAATATTTTTAATCACTCTTTTAGTTTGTTATATTTTCAAGAATTGTATTATGTTGGTTTATGAAATATTTTTAATCACTCTTTTAGTTTGTTATATTTTCAAGAATTGTATTATGTTGGTTTATGAAATATTTTTAATCACTCTTTTAGTTTGTTATATTTTCAAGAGTTGTATTATGTTGGTTTATGAAATATTTTTAATCACTCTTTTAGTTTGTTATATTTTCAAGAATTGTATTATGTTGGTTTATGAAATATTTTTAATTGCTCTTTTAGTTTGTGATATTTTCAAGAATTGTATTATGTTGGTTTATGAAATATTTTTAATCACTCTTTTAGTTTGTTATATTTTCAAGAATTGTATTATGTTGGTTTATGAAATATTTTTAATCACTCTTTTAGTTTGTTATATTTTCAAGAATTGTATTATGTTGGTTTATGAAATATTTTTAATTGCTCTTTTAGTTTGTGATATTTTCAAGAATTGTATTATGTTGGTTTATGAAATATTTTTAATCACTCTTTTAGTTTGTTATATTTTCAAGAATTGTATTATGTTGGTTTATGAAATATTTTTAATCACTCTTTTAGTTTGTTATATTTTCAAGAATTGTATTATGTTGGTTTATGAAATATTTTTAATTGCTCTTTTAGTTTGTGATATTTTCAAGAATTGTATTATGTTGGTTTATGAAATATTTTTAATCACTCTTTTAGTTTGTTATATTTTCAAGAATTGTATTATGTTGGTTTATGAAATATTTTTAATTGCTCTTATTGTTTGTGATATTTTCAAGAGTTGTATTATGTTGGTTTATGAAATATTTTTAATCACTCTTTTAGTTTGTTATATTTTCAAGAATTGTATTATGTTGGTTTATGAAATATTTTTAATCACTCTTTTAGTTTGTTATATTTTCAAGAGTTGTATTATGTTGGTTTATGAAATATTTTTAATCACTCTTTTTGTTTGTTATATTTTCAAGAATTGTATTATGTTGGTTTATGAAATATTTTTAATTGCTCTTTTAGTTTGTGATATTTTCAAGAATTGTATTATGTTGGTTTATGAAATATTTTTAATCACTCTTTTAGTTTGTTATATTTTCAAGAATTGTATTATGTTGGTTTATGAAATATTTTTAATCACTCTTTTAGTTTGTTATATTTTCAAGAATTGTATTATGTTGGTTTATGAAATATTTTTAATTGCTCTTTTAGTTTGTGATATTTTCAAGAATTGTATTATGTTGGTTTATGAAATATTTTTAATCACTCTTTTAGTTTGTTATATTTTCAAGAATTGTATTATGTTGGTTTATGAAATATTTTTAATCACTCTTTTAGTTTGTTATATTTTCAAGAATTGTATTATGTTGGTTTATGAAATATTTTTAATTGCTCTTTTAGTTTGTGATATTTTCAAGAATTGTATTATGTTGGTTTATGAAATATTTTTAATCACTCTTTTAGTTTGTTATATTTTCAAGAATTGTATTATGTTGGTTTATGAAATATTTTTAATTGCTCTTATTGTTTGTGATATTTTCAAGAGTTGTATTATGTTGGTTTATGAAATATTTTTAATCACTCTTTTAGTTTGTTATATTTTCAAGAATTGTATTATGTTGGTTTATGAAATATTTTTAATCAGTCTTTTAGTTTGTGATATTTTCAAGAGTTGTATTATGTTGGTTTATGAAATATTTTTAATCACTCTTTTAGTTTGTGATATTTTCAAGAGTTGTATTATGTTGGTTTATGAAATATTTTTAATCACTCTTTTAGTTTGTGATATTTTCAAGAATTGTATTATGTTGGTTTATGAAATATTTTTAATTGCTCTTATTGTTTGTGATATTTTCAAGAGTTGTATTATGTTGGTTTATCAAATATTTTTAATTGCTCTTATTGTTTGTGATATTTTCAAGAGTTGTATTATGTTGGTTTATGAAATATTTTTCATCACTCTTTTAGATTGTAATATTTTCAAGAATTGTATTATGTTGGTTTATGAAATGTTTTTAATCAATCTTTTAGTTTGTGATATTTTCAAGAGTTGTATTATGTTGGTTTATGAAATATTTTTCATCGCTCTTTTAGTTTGTTATATTTTCAAGAATTGTATTATGTTGGTTTATGAAATATTTTTAATTGCTCTTATTGTTTGTGATATTTTCAAGAGTTGTATTATGTTGGTTTATGAAATATTTTTCATCGCTCTTTTAGTTTGTGATATTTTCAAGAGTTGTATTATGTTGGTTTATGAAATATTTTTTATCGCTCTTTTAGTTTGTGATATTTTAAGAGTTGTATTATGTTGGTTTATGAAATGTTTTTAATCACTCTTTTAGTTTGTGATATTTTCAAGAGTTGTATTATGTTGGTTTATGAAATATTTTTCATCACTCGTTTAGTTTGTGATATTTTCAAGTTATATTATGTTGGTTTATGAAATATTTTTAATTGCTCTTATTGTTTGTGATATTTTCAAGAGTTGTATTATGTTGGTTTATGAAATATTTTCCATCGCTCTTTTAGTTTGTGATATTTTCAAGAGTTGTATTATGTTGGTTTATGAAATATTTTTAATTGCTCTTATTGTTTGTGATATTTTCAAGAGTTGTATTATGTTGGTTTATGAAATATTTTTCACCACTCTTTTAGCTTGTGATATTTTCAACAATTGTATTATGTTGGTTTATGAAATATTTTTAATCACTCGTTTAGTTTCTGATATTTTCAAGTTATATTATGTTGGTTTATGAAATATTTTTAATCGCTCTTTTAGTTTGTGATCGAATAAATACTTTTTATTCTATGTCGTATTATGTGCTAGTTCTTAAATTTCTCTATTAGGCTGCTACGTTAATAGTGACAAGGGGTTTTTAGTTAGGCCTGATTCTTTTCTTTTTTCATCATACTCAAATGAAAGAGAGTTAAAATATGAGGACTGGAATTTCAAAGTTTAGTGTTGATAAATCGTTTAAACTTTATATAGAATACACTTTTTCTTTACGGGGTATTTAAATTTATATTAGGAGTACAAGAAAGCTATGTACATTGTATCACGTTAGCTATACATATTATACTAGTTAATTATCTTAAGGTGGGGGAAAAGTAAAATTAAGAACAAAAGAAAGTTTAACTGAAGTTATTAAACAAATTTCAATAAAACTTTTTAGGGATAAATTCGTAAAATGAAACTTTCTCTTTTTTGTAGTCCACATCTTATGATCTTATTGTCTATGGAGTTTTTTTGAGCAAATTGAAATTGTGGAATGTGTGAATGTGTTTGAAATTGAATTGTGGCATTGTGTCAACATTTTTTGTGGCAGTTTTCAAATGTTTATCAACTCTCAGTTAATACATAAATAGGTGTACATTTTTTTCAAAATTTCAATTAAAAATTCTGTTGTGTTACTACGGAAAGGGGGATGGACAATAAATTGAACTAGTTGACAGGTTTCATACTGAACAAAATATTGAACTAGTTGACAGATTTCATAGATGGACAAAATATTGAACTAGTTGACAGATTTCATAGATGGACAAAATATTGAATTAGCTGACAGATTTCATAGATGGACAATATATTGAACTAGTTGACATATTTCATAGATGGACAAAATATTGAGTTAGTTGACAGATTTCATAGATGGATGAAATATTGATCTAGTTGACAAATTTCATAGATGGATAAAATATTGACTAGTTAACAGATTTCATAGATGGACAAAATATTGAACTAGTTGACAGATTTCATGGATGGACAAATTATTGAACTAGTTGACAGAATTCATAGATGAACAAAACATTGAACTAGTTGACAGATTTCATAGATGGAAAAAATATTGAACTAGTTGACAGATTTCATAGATGGACAAAATATTGAACTAGTTGACAGATTTCGTAGATGGACAAAATATTGACTAGTTGACAGATTTAACTCATAGAAGGAAGCTTTAAACCACGAACCAAACTCGTTGACATGTGAATCAAGCTCGTGATGCTGTATCTTGGACCAAATTATGAATATAATGTCTATTGTCTTACCTAATGTAAGAGTTACTCAGGGAGATGAAGAGATTGATTGATTGAGATTAGTTTTTAAGGCTTGGGACGAACGTAATTTAATTACTAAGGGTCGTTTTTAAATTGTTACCATCACATTGTAGATATGCGGTGCTTTTAATGAAGTGGCTATTAAACTAGTTGCTGGATTAAAAGGTAATTATATTAATTCATCATTTGACAAATTTAGTATAGTGGGCTAAATTTATGTAACGTAAACATTTAACGTGATTTAATTACCAAGGGTCGTTTTTAAATTGTTATGATCACATTGTAGATATGCGGTGCTTTTAATGAAGTGGCTATTAAACTAGTTACTGGATTAAAAGGTAATTATATTCATTGATCATTTGACAAATTTTGTATACTGGGCTAAATTTATGTAACGGAAACATTTAATGTAGTTTAATTACTTAGGGTTGTTTTTAAATTGTTACGATCCCGTTGTAGATATGCGGTGCTTTTAATGAAGTGGCTATTAAACGAATTACTGGATTAAAAGGTAATTATATTAATTCATCACTTGACAAATTTAGTATACTGGGCTAAATTTATGTAACGTAAACATTTAACGTAATTTAATTACTAAGGGTCGTTGTAAATTGTTACGATCACGTTGTAGATATGCGGTGCTTTTAATGAAGTGGCTATTAAACTAGTTACTGTATTAAAAGGTAATTATATTAATTCATCATTTGACAAATTTTAGTAAATAATTTAGTGGGCTAAATTTAAGTATTGTTTACTTTATGTTGATAACTTTTTGATTATCGTTTTACATGCATCATTTTTTTTATTTATCCTACCACCATTCTCCGTTCCATATTTTTCTACTTTTTCCAATTTCACTAAATTCGATTTTGAAAAAATCATTACACCATAGTGTATCTATTACATTCTATTTTCCGCTTGTTGTTGTTATTGTTGTCGTGTCCACATGAGATTAAGAAGATCTCATATGGGAAAATAGTTGCCAGAGCCTCGTAAGGGTGGACTTCTCCAGTCCCGCTTGATGAAATTCCGTTCAAGTCCAGCTTCTGCGGCCGGGAATCGAACCAGGGTCCCCGCCGTACACGACGCATTCAACGGCCGTACATCTTACGATCAATTCAACACATCACGGTGACGACATCTATTTTCGTCTTCCTGAGATTATACGTGCGAAGCAGACGGCAATTTTGTGTTAACCAACATTACCACAGGCTGATCAATGTGTCTCTAAACTGGCAACGGTTTTAATAATTTCAAATTAATTCAAAGTATTCATATGATTGTAGAATGATAAGTATATATGGTTATCAAATATGATCCGGTTTTGTTGTTCATTCATTTATAACCTTTGACTAAGTTAGTAAAATAATTCGTTAATTATCAGCTAATAGTTCAATATAAGGAAAATGTTATAGGAATTCCGTTCGCATCACGACGATATGTCAAATATAGGGAGATTTTATAAGCAAGTAAAAATGCGGTAAACACCTTTGTGGTAATCACGATCTCGAACTAACTAAAACTATGAGTCATTTTCCGCAAGGCGCAGCGTTCACAGCGCTGAATCACGACACTATCTCCGGTAACGTAAACTCTACCCGCGGCTTCTTATGTCCAATGTTTACTTTAAATTAAAAAAAGAAATAACTTCTAATAAACAGTCTGAAAATGTAGACTATTATTTACTGCAGAAAGATTTTTTATTGTAAATGACATAGTCGAAACGCCCGGAAAGAAAATAGATTTGTAAGTTCGTTTTCCTTTGACCCTTGTCCTTGTCCTTTAAGTTCCCTTTCGTTTGACCCTTGTCCTTGTCCTTTAAGTTCCCTTTCGTTTGACCCTTTAAGTTCCCTTTCGTTTGACCCTTGTCCTTGCCCTTTAAGTTCCCTTTCGTTTGACCCTTGTCCTTGTCCTTTAAGTTCCCTTTCGTTTGACCCTTGACATTTAATCAGTAATAAGAATTTTGTTACTTCCTAATGTAGAAATAGATCATTCCAAGAGCATAATACAATAAAACATGTCCCAATTTCAGTTCCAAAAGCTACGAAACTACTAAATGCAGAAAATAATATTCCATCAAATAGATTTGTACAGTTTAACTTCTAATATTAAAAAAATCTTGATAGAGTGACTCCCTCTATTCGATGTTGCTGATACAAATTATATTAAAAAAGGAAAAAAACCCGTAGAAACGCCATCTATGGAATTTAATAGAATTTAATGAAAGAGGTACAGCACCGGCATAGTTCTACGGCTCAGTTGCTACTGTGGTGCTCACGTTTTTTATTTAAAATATCTTGTATAATTAAATGGTTTTTGGAAAATTTCTATGATGATACGTATTTCCTAGAAAATACTAACATTATTTGGTAAACAATTTCTCAGTTCATACGAATTTTTCAGATTACCTCAATTTAATGTTTATTTTGATAAAATAAATTACATAAAATTCTCAGAATTTTACTATTTGTATACTTAAAACGCATTTAGAATGAAAAAGCGATTTTGATTGCTGTCTTTGATAGAACATTTTATAAAATATGTACGTTCATTAATTTACAAGCATTTTGTTATGCATATTAAGTTTTGATCCAGTTTTTCGAATACCGTTCCCAAAATCAGTAAATTAATTCACCTGAAAGGGGAAAGGGAAACAAACTGCGATTTCGATTCTGACAAATGAAACCATTGCAAAGTAAAAGACAAATTAAAAGCAAAAAAACATGTTATTGAAATAGTCACCATATATATATCAAGCAAGAAAAAAATATCCCAAATGCGTGTCGAAATAGGAAAAAATTACGGTTTCGTAGTTATTTATATATTTTGAAATAGTTGTTGTAAGATAACAGATACAATTTAGATTTTAAGTTCTAATCAAATGCTAATATGTATTTTTTTCCAAATTTAAAATTCACTGTGGAAAAAGTTGAGTTAGAGCAGATATTGCACATTATTTTGAAGTTTAATCAATATTGTTCAAACATGCCGTAAAATTAAAAAAATCTGACATAAATTTTTATAGCATATATTTAAATTGTCTTCGCCCTTGTAATTTATGGAACAAGTATTACACAACACACTTGTTTTTCATCAACAATCGAAACGATTTAATTAAAGTTGTTATACACAATAGACAAGTCCTACTAATATGAAACGGATAAAAATGTGGCTCCAAATAGCGCCAAGCATGAATAAAAGACATAGCGATTCAAAGAAAACGCGTGTATAATATAAATAAAATAGTTGGTTGACAAAATTTTAACAGTTAACGTTAAAAACAGCTGATGACTGCTGAAACACTTCTTGTTTATTGTGTTGTATTCAACTATCTCACTCTGTTGTAAAGTACATAAATTATTAAGATTTATATAAAGAACATCAACAGATGGGGGAATCAATTAAATACGAGGCTATTTGACACACGTATAAGAAGTCTTAGAAGATAGAGACGTAGAATATATACTCATAGTATGGCAATACAGGTAATAAGAATAACATGTATAGACAAAGACGATAGCTGGCATAGATAGGAGACCATGAAGAGTCTCCTATCTATATCAGATATAATACCATACTACGAGCATATATTCTACGCTTCTGTCTTGTAAGATTTCTTATACGTATGTCAAATAGCCTCGTATTTAATCGATTCCTCCATCTGTTAAAGTTATATGTTATATGGTCTATCTGGCATTCTTTCACTTACCGTAGAATTGTGCGGATTGTTTTTCATAATTATCAATTAAGCATAGGAAAAAATCAGTTTTAAATTTTTTTCTTTATTTTTGGAAACGAGGTCTTGTTCCCTCCACATTTTTGTTTTATATTCTGTAGCTTGAAGTGTTTTGGTATAGTTCAGTATAATATATTATCTTTGATACACTTACATACATTCTTTTGAAAGTAGCTTAATAATGAAGTTTTTGTTAGTATTTATCTTAATTTTTACTACTCAATCTATGTTGTAATATATTTTTTGTATTTCTTTTAAGATTAATTTAATTAAAGTGAATAGAAATATGATATAGATTTTCTATATTTTTATTCACTCATTCATCAACGCAGTCAAATCAGTGAAATTCGTTCATACATTTGTTTAAACAACAAAACCTGGCCTTAAAATTAAATACAAAAACACATTAGATAACAAAACTCGTTGCTACTCTTCTCACAATGAGTAAACCGCGCTTAAAACAAACAAATTTAAGCAAAGAACTTGTAACATAAAAGCGCAATCGTAGATATGGAACATTTAAACAATTAAAATGCTAATCAGAGCGGCTCTCGAGACGGCTCAGCGCTGCCAACCTAATCACTGTAATTTGGCAAAATTCATTAACGGAAACGACGGCTGGAAATGGCGTTTTAATTTTCGTTACGTTTGACGCACTGCCAAGATGGCGGCGGCGGTTACAAATGTCAGTCATCTGTCAGACGGTTGGAATTAGGTTTTTAATAATATTTCAAAGAGAAATGTCAAAAAAGGTAGAATTATCATAAACGAGTTTGGTTTGGGCGGGACACGCCCTGATCATCATTGGCGTTTACATTTGAGCGTCGCCGTCGCACGGTGCGGGCTTATACGGAGTAGGGTTGTCTCATTTGAGTATTTTTTTCAATAAAATTATTTTATGTATACTTGTTGATTTAAAATTATTTACTTCTTGATATATCCTTTTTGAAGTAAGAAGCTACTTTAACACTATAAATTGAATAATAATCTAAAATAGCTATGGAAACGAAATTTGTTACAAATCATAAAAATTATATAATGTGTTGCGAAATATTCTCTGTACAAATTTTAACGTAAATATACTTTCTACATAAAATGTAAAAAAATACTCACATACATTATACAATTATTTTCATTTCTTGTAATTGAAATAAACTTGAATTAATATTCCGAAGAAATAATAGAAATTTTCGCAATTTTAGTACCTCTTACGGTAGCATCATATGACTATGGAGAAAATAATTTATTTAAATATTGAATATATTTGGTGTTAATTTTATAGAAATTCATTATTGATAATTAAATGAAACTACATGATGTAGTATCTTTGCTAATAGCCCACCTGAAGATGTTGTAGTACAACGAAACCTAGGTCGTGGTAAAGAACTTAAAGAAAGTAGAAATAATACTACATGACGTAGTTTCATTTAATTATCATTAATTTATTTAGTTTAAAATTGTCAGTTACATTTATTAGTTTGATTCTTAACGTGTTTGTTTCACATTGTTAGGATAAGTTGGATTACATTCTACTAACAACGTATATAACATTTAAAAACAATTAAATGTTGTTTCTGACTATAAATAATCGTTACGATTATGAGCTGATACATAGAAACCTCGACTCGGTCTTACAAAAGATTCTGATCAGAAAACTTTATTTTAAAATACCTAAGTGCGCAGTGGTATCTTATTCTTGGAATTCGGAATTGATGGAATTCCAATCACATGATTATTTATTAGTAGACTCCAGTCTTACAAGTGTTTCCAATCAAGACTTTGATGTGGTTAGTTGGTTTTAATTTTATGATGACTCTCATACTTGCAAAGTCTAACAATTTAGAGTTTCCAGATTTTTCGTGTATCTCCTCTGGGATTTCATTATATCGATATCAAAGTTATGCTTATCGTTCCTGTTAATCGTAAATTGCAAACGAATTTATTAGTTTGGTTTTCACATGGCGAAAAGTAGATAATTGTCAGAAAAAAATTATTCAATTTCATATTTGGAGCATTTAGATGGCGTATGGACTGTTTACTACATTCTTATATATCTATAATAATATTTTTATTATGTATATTTCCTTTGGATAATTATTTCTACTTAATGCCTTTCAGTTTACGTATTTTTTTTATTTTATACTAATACGATCAATGCATTTACATAAACTGTAAGTTAATTAAATAAATAATTGACCAATTGAATGGGTATCAGTTATATCGAATTTACTACGAATTTATTGAGCGGAATGTTAGGTGAGGAAGAAAAATATACGGATATTATAACTTTATACCCTTTATTTAAAGGTTGCTTAAACATTGATCATATAGTCGAATAATTATTTAGTCGGGAACAAAAACTTATCAAAAGTCTGGACTACAATTGCTTTCATTATTTAATTTTTATACGGACAATGTCTTCATATTTATTTTCGGTTTAATTTTTTTCCGACTTACTTTTTACCTGTTACTGGAGAGCGGAAAAAATTATCATCTGTTTTGCTTTCGGTCGTTCTATTTATAATAAGAGAAAAAGTGACGCAAAGATTATGTATTTCGAATTATCGGTATTTCAAATAGAGAAGTGATAAAAAGTATCACTTTCGCTGGCTACAGTCGCTTTGGATGTGGGCTTCGTAGTTACATTATTTTTGGCAATATGGTTTAATGTTTCATTAACTTTTTTCTCTACTACTTTCTTTCTTTATAGAAACCTCTTTACGGTTTAATCTAACCACGTGGACAACCCTAAGCGGTGGCCACTACTCGTATCATCGCGCATTAGGCCTGTGCTGCTATTAACGGAGGCGCGCCCCCTATCGGTCACCGGCCGCTATGATTTATGTCCCGCGACCTCCTTCGTCCGAGCGCCGGCGTATGTACCTGGACACCCACTCCGACGATACACGGCACGCGAAGTGGACGTTATAAGCTGTGATATTACTAATAATTTATGGCATTAATGAATGTTATAGAAAATTTAAAAAATCAGTGCTGAAAAAGTTACTTTTGGAAAGATTTACGATATTTCAATGAAGGTTGTTTTGTTTCAAACGGGAAAGGCGCCATCGTTTAGGAAATTATCTACTGGCAATATTACTATTGCCCCCAAGTGTATACTGGTAACTTCGTCTTTGAGACTCTCATTATATTTTTGTATCAGACTTATTAGGAAAATATTTTTGGATATGACAAGAAGAAGGTACATTTTGCCACTTTAACATCCACAAGTGTAACCAAGATTGTTTTTAGTGACGTCCGTAAGTATCGGGTAGATTTTACTACCTGTCACCGGCTTTTATCAGAAATGTTTAAACATCTTAATGAAATACGAAAATTGCAAAAAAAAATTATTTCAAGCCTTCATTTTTGCTAAATTTCTAGGTTCACGTAAATAAATATGAGATCTTTTAGTTTTATGTGTTACCACCAGAATTTGAACTATAGCTCTTATATGACAACAATGTGGTGTCACTAGCATTTGTACAATATTATTTTTTGTCAATGTCACCAAATGCATACTGTAATTAGTTAGGTCATATACCATCATAGTATAAAATAAAATTTAAATAATTTATATTTCTTCGAAAAAAAGAAATTATTGAACGCTTTTTCTTGTAAATTTTATTCAAATATAATAGGAAGTTCCTTTTTAGATAATAACAGTTTGTTTGCCAAGTTTTATATTTTAGTTATTTGTTTTTTTAAAGTCGTATTTCAAATTCAATTCCTTGATTCCTGGCATGCAATAATCGTTCAAACGTCACTTCTTTGACAGTGATTTAGTAAAAAGTATTATTCATTAAATTAAATTATTTTCCTAATTTATTTCTGTCCATTTTTTAACTATCTACCTATTGAATATGATTTTAATGATGACTTAGCCATTTAAAAAAAAGTCCTAGCAAATGGTTCAGAAACCTGGCGTTTGACTAGAACTGGAGAGAATAAAATAGCAGCCTTTGAAAGAAGGGTTCTGAGGAGAATTTTTGGGGGTGCCAAGGAAAATGATATTTGACGAAGACGTCTTAACTCAGAAATCTATAGGTTGTTTGGTGAGCCTGATGTCATAAAAACCATCAAAATCAAAAGAATGAACTGGGCTGCCCACGTATCTAGAATGAAAGATGAAAACCCACTAAAGAAAGTTTTCATCGCAAAACCTCTAACAACTCGTAGAAGAGGTAGACCAAAATTACGATGGATCGATTCAGTGGAAGAAGATTTTAACATTCCCAGGATAAAGAATTGGAAAACCCAGGCTAAGAGTAGAACCTCCTGGAAGAATCTCCAACAGAAGGTCTTGGCCCGGCCTGGCCTGTCGTGCCAAATATGATGATGATGATGAGCCATTTAAAATGTATATGCATGATTATACTCTTTTATGGGTATATTTTTAAGTCCCAATTGCTTTTAAAATTAAGCAAGTTAATGAAATGTATGTAGATATTTAAAACTGCAAAATATCTAGAAATAAAATAAAAAGGAGGACACTGATAAGCTGAAAGTTTTCTCAAATGACTTCTTTAATTAAAAGATTACTCCATAAATTGCATGTCCTTGTATTAATAGTACGTGTCAATAAATATTACAAAAGAGTTCATATTAAATATACAAGGTGTTGATATAATGTGATTTAGTGACTGAACAAGATTCATTATAAAGAATCGAACTGACATCGTATCTAATTTATTTTTAAATCGATTCATGAATATATTTTTTATTTAATTTTGCTCAGTGACTATTGTTTAATTTTTTACTTTCGATATTTAAATTTTTTGCATAACTCTTTAAGCGTTGAGATAACAAAATCGAATATAATAAACGTTATATGTAATTTCTATTGTATAATCTTTTAACCATGTTCTTTGATTTCAGATAAGCCGCAATATCAAATAAGGTGTTATATTATGTAATATAATTTTCAATTAACACGTTGTTTTTCGTTTAGCTAAACACAAAAACCCTTATCCACTCGCGAGACCATTATTAAATTTACTACACCCTTCTATATTTTTCTCTAAACATTATATATTTCATAATATATTTTTATCGTTTTTTCCATTTCCATATAAACAGAATACGCCAAAGGATAGTGCAAATTTGTTGCTTTGTTTCTCAATACCCATTTCGTTAAATATTTGGGTAATTGTTATTTTCAGTTTTGCGAATATTAAGCAGTATATGTCGAGGTATTAATTACACTTTTTTCGTTATATTAATAAGATATTTATATATTTATTTAATATTTGTTTTTCTTTTATTATTTCAGGGAGAGATCGAGTGGCGACCTTTATGAACGCCGTCGCCGTGAAGCAGCTTTAGCATCCAGGAATATTGTGTATTATCCACGAATATTTGAAATACGGTTTGTTTTTAACCGAGTTCAAAAAAAGGAAAAAATTCTTAATTCGTCGTATTTTTTATGTATGTTACCTCGTATCTCCGGCATTTAAAAACTTATTTCATTTATTTTTTTTATTTGAAAGGGCATACTTACAGAACGCTTCTATGAAAATTTAGTTAAAGTCTGCCTAGAATAATGAATCGGTTGAATTTGAATGATATATAATTTGGATCATTTTTTTATTTGAAAGGGTATACTCCTAGTATTGTGCCATGAAAATTTGGTTACAATTTAATCACGGAAACTGAAGATATACTATGGATTTCCTAAACAATGAACAGTACAAGTGCTGCGATCGAATTTAATTTATGTAGCACTTTGTTTTTTCTTTGGAAAAATATACTCCCAATGTGGTTTAAAATTTGATTAGAATCTGACCGTGGAAATTGAAGATATATCATAGAATTCATCAATATTAAAGAGCACGTGTGTTTTAGAGCAGTTTAGGTTTAAGCAGTTAGGTTTAAGCAGTTTAGGTTTAGGTTTAGAACAGTTTAGGTTTAAAGATAATCTAATAAGGGCGACATAAATTTCCCTTCGACATAAGCTCTTTAGCCAAATCAGGGTGTAATGATGAAGCCGGAAGATGATGACAAGAACTCTTCAGTAATGAGGAATAAACTCATCGAGTTTGGATTCATTTGGCTTGTCTCGACGAGGCAAGAAAATAATAGGTTAAGTAGGTAAGAAAGTATATCCGGGTACATACGATATAATTTCGACTTTTGATATATAAATATTGATGCTGCAATTGTAATATCTACCTAAATCGTGAGACTTATGGATCGGCTGTTTTTAAATTAGTATTGTGGATCTCAAGAGAATTTATTATTGAACTCCAGATTCCATTTCCTTAGCCTGATGCTGTGGTGGTATAGCCTGTTTTGAGTAGGTTATCTCATATATCCGGCTTTAATTAAACAATTTTAGGATCCTTTTTATATTTGAATGACCCCAGTGTAGAATCATTAAAATTTGGTTCGAATTTTACCACGAAAATGGAAGGTACACCAAAAATTACTCAACAATGTACAGCATAGGTGTCGTGAACGAGTTTGGATGATATAGATCTTATGATAATTTAGTAATAAACGCTCTAAAATCTTAACACGACTAAGGGCAGCATAAATCTACTCCATAGCAATATCAGAGTACAATGATGGAGTCGGGGGATAGTGGCAGGAAGTTTTTACTAATGAGGAGTAAACTCATCGAATTTGGACTCGTTTTATTTGTGTTGATATAAGTAATAAAATAACAAAGTAAATACGTAAGTATGTATATATGATCACTTACAAAGGCATGAAGCAACTAAGGTAATTGATAGGTAGATAAGTAAGTACAAGTATAAGCAATTAAGTACGAAGAATTAAAAACATAACAAAGTAAATACGTAATAAGAATTGACTTAACATTAGTACGTAGGCAGGTAAGTAAGTAAGTATATACACGTATATATACAAAAATATATATCAACTAGGACATTAGTAGATGGATATATAGTTTGTAAATGTATATAAAATCTTGAAGCACTGACTGAGGTGAAGCAAAAGTGGGAATTTGATTTATATGTCCGTATGTATGTATGTATGCGTGTGCAAATGTATGTATGTAGCTATATATGAATATATTTAGGTTTTCTAATGCTTGGGTCTTCATTACTAAGAAATATAAATTTTTTGATCACTACCTATTTTTTATTTTCAATGTTTTCTCCATTATAATTATATTTAAATATTACATTATCATGAAATAAATATTTTCAATAATAAATATTGAAATACCAATATATTCATAATGTTTTTCTTTCAGCGAAATAATATATGTATCGCTTAGTTTCATTGCCGAATAAAGGGTTCGCTGAGATGACGTTGCATGACTCTCGGTGTGCGTACAATATACAGAACGTTTAATCATTGTGTTAACGGTAGAACAGCGTATTCCAAGAACGGGATAAATACAAAAAAATATTATTAATAAAATCGTATACCCGACACAAATCGATTAAAACTTTAAAAATAAGAATTGTCATAATTCATAACACTATTAGATAGAAAATGGTGTTATGAAAATTCTGGGTTTCTGGACAGGCGCATCAAATTTCTAACCACACGAAAATTGTACCGATAAAAAGAAATATACACAAAATAGATCGTTAATACTAAATTATCTCGACCGAAAAATGTGGCAAAATCGTTAAAAGTCTCGGTCATATTAATCACGATTGTTACCGCGGAGGTGCAGACCATTAACGTTCTCGTTACTTAACGACCTAATGTTTATATTTAAAAGGCAACAAACAATCTTGTCAAAATCGAATGATTATCTAATAACATTGTATTAAAAGTGATAGAGTTATGCTGTTGTACTGATAGTTTTTATGTACTTCTCTGTCTGATTATCATACAATATAGTCGATTAAGTCACTTATTGTCTCGACTTACCTTATCTAACGTCCGTACAGCACACGTAAGGCGATACCGATCAGCAAATTCGTTGTCTCAAATGATGTCTTAACATCCGATTTAAATGCCAGATAGTTACGTTGTTTTGTAAAAAAAGTTTGGAATATTACAAAATCTGAATATTGTTGCTACTTTTAAGATTGAAGTGTAATTATAAACAATGTTGTGACATTAAAAACTAGAAAGATTTACGCTTATTAAATACTGAATTAAATTTTCAAATGATTTCAGTTACGATGAAATTTGTCAGCAATTAAATTATATTTATTCCAGTCGAAATCACTACAAATATATTAAGATTAAAAATAATGTTAGTATCTGAAGTAAAGTATTTTAATTATTTATTAAAGTCGAAATAATTATAAGGCACTCGGCTGTCGATCATTTATTGTTATTTTGCATTTTTTTTGTTTGTTTTACACGCTGTTAATACAGTTTCCCGTCAACGAGTTTATTAAAACAATCTTCTCGACCAGTTCGCTTCAGAAGTTTTTTAAAATTTTGTAATTATATCTTCTTAAACCGTATACTTCTTTTTTATACCATTATTGTTTAGTCTATCACTACATTTATATAATTTATTCATATTACATAACTTCATTTCTACGCAACTTGATCATTGATTCTAATGTTACATTTTAATGTTGATGTTAGAGAAAAACAAATTCAACGTTGAGAAAAACTTGAAAGTTTCAATTTAAAATACGAAGGTTAATTCTGACAATCATACGATTAATATGAATTCTTCATTAGCAAACGCGTAATTACGATAAAATAAATCCTTAAATAATTGTGAAAAATTAATGTTTTTTAAAAATATACAAAAAATATTGATAGCTTTTAAAGAACGAAAGACAAAACTAGACGAAAAGGTGCACTAGTAGTTTTAAATTTATACGTACCTACTAGTGCTGAATATATGGTTATTTGGTGAATATATTACCTATATCGTATATTATTACCGACCACTTCACTTTTTTGGTCGGCATTAAAATACGATATAGGTAATATATTCACCAAATATCCATATATTCAGCACTAGTAGGTACGTATAAATTTAAAACTACAAGTGTAAACCTTTTCGTCCAGTTTTTTCCTTCCAAAATTTCATATGGTTTAGAGTCTAGGTGTTACAAAAATAATAAATACGCTCTTAAATAAAGAAAATAAAAGTTATAATCACCTTAAAAGTTTTATTTAAATTACAAATTAGACTAATCTTATATATTTAATCTAAAGTCATATAATTTTTCATAATATTTCGTATATACTACATTGATGGAACTCTTTGAAACATCAATATGAAATAGTGCAGATGATGTCTCTGTATTTAATGTACAAATAAGAATTGTATAAATGTAATATAAAATAACCAGACCCGACAGGGTTGTCGAAAAAAAGGTCCATAAAATACGAAAAAACGCGAAAAATAAAGGTCATTTACACAACAAAAGAACGTATGTCAAGTTAAAAATTTATTTTTAATTAGTTTATTCAATGGCTTCAAATTAAAAAAAACTGTCGATATTGATTATTTTTTTTTGTATTCTTTCTAAAAAGTTATTTTGTACTCCATTAGATTTTGTTATTTTTATTCGTTACTAAAAATTCTTGATATGTTAAAAGTAGAATATATTCGCGTTTTTGAAGGTAAGCTATCTTTTCTTTTGTACTATGGTTAGAAATTGTATTTTACTCTTTCCTGATTGCCAACCGTTAAATGTTTTTGCCTTTTTAAATTCTAAACATACCAGCTTTTTAAAAATAACTTATTCTATTCTTGTAACGCCCGACCCATTTTCATCGTTCTCCTTTCAGAGCTTAAGTGAACGACGACATACAATTTTGCCGTTAACAGCTTAAGTTGATATTAAGTTGGATTAAGTTGATATTTGCATTTTTTCCTTTCATGATTTTGTAGATGCAATAACTTAGAAGAGGTTAGAAAATATTTTGGTTTCCCGAAAAATAAAGCTATTCGCCACGGACATAAACAATTGAATTAGCCATTTATGTGTGCAATTCCTAAAAATAACACTAATATTGTAAAGTGCTCAAATTATTTAATATTTTCTTTATTAATGTGTGTTTGTATTCTATAATCGTATCTAATAATAGCATCTTTGTATGTAAAATGTATATGATGCTCAAATTATTTAATATTTTCTCTAAAATAAACTGTGCTCAAATTATTTAATATTTTCTTTATTAATGTGTGTTTGTATTCTATAATCGTATCTAATTATATTTTAATAAACTGTGCTCAAATATATTCTATAATCGTATCTAATTATATTTTAATAAACTGTGCTCCAATATAATATTTTAATAAACTGTGCTCAAATTATTTAATATTTTCTTTATTAATGTGTGTTTGTATTCTATAATCGTATCTAATAATAGCATCTTTGTATGTAAAATGTATATAGTTATTTATTATTTTCAGTTATTTGTCTATTTGAATGGAAATAATTACCCTCAACTTCCCTCAACTTTACATCAGTAGTTGTTTGGGTATTACTACTTATATCACCAACAATATTAACAATATTATAACTAAACTAAATTATAACTAAATTAATAATATATTAATAAGAGGTAAGAAATGAAGATATGCTACAAAATTTGGGATTAATTGAAATCTGATGTTTTAAATCTCAAAATTCTCTTTTATTTAACAAATCATTGAGTACAGATCGATGAAAACAATACATGATTAAATATACAACCTTTTTGATAGTATTATATACTATAAAACCGAAATATACTACGAACGAAAAAAGTAAAATTTAAAAGAAAAACAACCTTAAACTAGTAATCGGAAAAACCGTAAAATCTGAAGAAGGAAAAGTTAAGTTTAAGAAACTGACGAAATTCTATAAGTTTCGAAAGATAGTCTTTTAGCTCCAGAAGTTGTAGAAAAGCGTTGATAACTAACACTCTTGTAAAACTTCTTGCTATAAAAATCTCTGCAAGATTATTTAAAAATTCACTTTAAGAAATTAATATACGAGTGCCTAGTATAGCATAAAAGCATCATCATTAATTATCCTGCTTTATTGAAAAAGGTTTTATGTAGGCACGTGCTCCTAAGTTTTGTTAATTGAATACTTCATATTCTGCGATATTCGAGCAGCTCATTTCGGGCAGTGCGGACGAACCCGGCGACGCGATTAGCGCGATCTTGAACGGTACACCTCGTGACATCTCGCGGGTGAAGGTCGAGTGTTCGCCCTGACCGCGGCATCGCGACCCATTTACATCGCCCTGCGTGACAGACTTTGGGCCGCATTTGTAGACGAAGCTGTGTGTTTCAACACTCTTTTATATACTTATAACAATCACATTCATGAGGAAAACTAATGATTTTATTAATTTTGTATTATCCGCAATTGAATAGTAATTAGAAATTATTAAAAATATTGTGTGAAATATTCACATTTTGTAAAATAAATTGTCTCTTTGGGCTAATAAAGCTCAAAGGTCGAGTTCGGGTCTAATTGGACTTTGAGATCCTTAAATTTTAATTGAATTTATTCCCAATTATTCTATAATTTTTTCAAAACAGATTACAAATACGCTGCTGAAAAAGAAACGGCCGGAATTTTGGACTCGCAAAATTCCTTTAGTCTGTGAAAAAAATTCTTTAGTTATTAATTCAGTGGAAAAAGTTAGTTTCGGACGTAGTGCGGTTTTAGATGTCGCTTTCGCAAAAAATGAGAGTGTTGAGATAAGTTCAGCTGATTACTTATACGATTTCTTTTCCCAGGATTTAATTAATGACATAGCTCAGAATCAGTCTATATTTATTGTGTTTAAAAGAATGAAAAATCAATTTAGATCTCTATTGCAGAAATTAAATACTACTTAGTTATCAAATTTATGATGAGATTTTATAGTTATGTTAGCTCATAGTTACGAGTACCCAATTCAGATTCGCTATTCGATTTTGTGACATTGAAAAATATGAACAACAAGTTGCTCAAAATTTGGATTGTTACTTCAAAATTTCTCCATTGAAAAGTTCAGATCGAGTTGTTTTCATATTGAAGAAGATAACAGTTTCAGTATTAATGAGGTGTTTGTTGATCTAGGGTAATTGCTACAGTTTTCCGACAGCATTTACATAGGCGCCTAACCCAATTTTTATTAAGTTTAGTTTTAGTAGTTTCAGAAATAAAGGTAGGCATAATTTTTGGAATATTTTTCAGTACATTTCTGAAGATAAACCATCTAAAAAAAATTCTGAGACTCTTATTATCAGTCTTTCAATTAGTACCCCCCGTTACATATGGAATAAGAAAAAAAATTGGAGTACTAAATTTTTCTTATAAAACATATTCGTCAGCTATTAAGGTATATGCGGGTTAGTATATTTTATTACTGTACCAAATTTCAAGTTTCTGCGTCAAACCGTTTCTAAGGACGGCTTTGACAGACATACAAAGATACACATTAGTGATCTTATACAGGTTCTGTTTTTTCTCTTGAGGTACGGAGGTAAGTCACTCAAAGATTATGATAACAAACAGTGAAACGTAATCTGAGGCTATCAGATATGCTTTATCAATCGATTGAAAAGTATGGATTATACATGCAAGTACTGAAAGTATAATAATCATATTAAATGAGTGGTAATAAATTTTTAAGTTGTTGAATAAGAAGTATATATATATATATATATATATATATATATATACATACATATATATATATATAGAAGTATATATATATATATATTATATATATATATATATATATATATATATATATATATATATATATAAGAAGAGACCCGAGTTTACCCGATTCAGCGTCACAGACCCCAGCGTGGCAGCTCAATTTCGTTTACAGTAAAGAAGTTGTGACTTCAAAAATATTAACAGTAAACTATTTTTACATACAGATTATTTATTTCAGGAATGCGCTTATTAATACTTTCAGCTGATAGCCTGCACAATATATTTGTTTTAATGTTATTCTTTAAATTGCTTCTTTTTGACAGTTAATGTCCGCCATTTTGTTTCAAGGTGATATCGTATACGTTACTTGTGCCATAAAGACAAATTGAGTGACATTTAAATTGTGAATTTGACAGATGGTTTAGGAGGTAGAAAATACATATAAATATACTTACATATATGCTAAAAACCTAATTCCCTTTTTCATTTAGTCATATAAGCCGGATAAGAAATAAATTATATGGAAAATAATTTATTGAAATAATATTAATATATTACATGAAATTTGCTTATAATAAAAAAAATGAAGAGATTTAAATACTTCATTTATTCATATATTAAAATAAGCAGATATCTGAAAAAGATCACTCGCTCAATATGTTCGAGAGAAAACCCCAAATCGTGACATTCTGTATCTCTTTCTTCCAATTCGTAATGTTCACAATTAAGAAAGAGAAAAAAAAACGATATTTTCTATTGAGCCTCTTTATTATTCAAATATACCATTCTCGTTCATTAATTTTCTTATTAATGTATTAATATATTTCTGTATTAATGTACAAGATTTGATGAAATAAATAAGTATCGGCTATAAATACGGCCTCTATTCACTGATTGTGTCGTATGAGAGTAATTAATGCGCTCAACAGTCACGACACACCGTTCCACTCATCTGCATCTATTAGCGCGTCTTTACCGCCGTTCACCTGTTTCGGTTCAAGTGAACACTACCGTAGCGTATCTAAGTCCTGCTATTAAAAAAATGTGACGATGACCGTGTCCATAATTAATGGATTGTATACATTTATTTATAAATTACCTGCAATTTCATCTACTTGAGATTGGAAATATGGCCGAAGATATTAAAATACGAAATTTTCGGCTTATTCCATCTGTGACACTTCGTTATGTAAAGCATATAATGTATAAAGAACTTTATTTCGAATATGAACCTTAGAAACATTACATTCTTATAGGCATATCTTCGAAGAATGTAATGTTTCTAATATTTGCATTTGAAATAAAATTGTTTATATATTACGTACATGCGAAAAAATTGTTT
The DNA here is from genome assembly GCA_039881145.1 of Druceiella hillmani. Lineage (NCBI taxonomy): Eukaryota > Metazoa > Arthropoda > Insecta > Lepidoptera > Hepialidae > Druceiella > Druceiella hillmani. The sequence continues at coordinate 14,720,983 of JAYKKI010000032.1, forward strand.
GATTATTTTTACCTATTTTTAAAATTATTCTTAGTGAATAGCTAGTTTAGAAAAGGAAAACCTCTTCCAAATTCAATTTTCCTCAGATCAGTGGGATAGATAGAGTTATTGAATCTGTAAAAAATGGTTTATTCGCTTTTTCATCGATTTAGGCGCAGAGATTTGGAAATTTTTTTCATACCCATAGTCTACCCTACAGGTGGTTATTAGGTCCATACCATAAAACCTCTTTTCTCCTACTTAGAAAGAGGAATTTTGAAAATTTGTTGTAGGGGGTTCTCTTTTTAATAAAAAAATATATGTTCCAAATATCATAGTTGAGACTAATTTTAAATACTTCTGTGTCAATAAAACATGATATATGGTAAAACAGTATGCATGTTATGTTATTTACGTATATACCTGTATCTTACACTATTGAAATATTTAAAGAAATATTTTAAATCCAGGGAAAATAATCACCTTAGTATTTATTGAACTAATAATTATTTTGCTATAGGTATTTATTATAATATACCAAGAAAATAAAATCAAATATTCTTTTACAAATCAAAACTCCGATAGGACATTAAACTATAAAAAACAACTTAATGTTATAAAAATTTATTTAAATCTCAATTTTCAAGCGACTTCGAATAATAAATTTTCAATTTATATATATGTATATATATATATATATATATATATATATTCTGTATGCACATACCTACATAAATGTACTTTAAAATGATAATTTATGATAACTTTAATATGACTTATTTCCTTGCACAGGGTAGTAATTGAAACAATAAGTTCAGATTTTTAAATGAATGTCACAATCTCATTTTTTTAAGTTTTCTCTCGCGTAATCGTGTCTAATTTTCTCGAAATTTCGAGGATGTATGTAAATAAATACATTATTTTTTTATTATTTATTATGTCCCTGGTATTTGCCTAATAACTTCCACATAATGCGAACATGACGTCATCGATATTTGTCCATTAGTTTTTAAGTAACACTAACGTGGTATTACCTGATTGCATGGTATTTTCTCAAATGAACTCTTTCCATAATACCCAATGTTATCTTCTTAGATGTTTTTACCGTTACATTTACTTCCTCCACCTTTATATCGACATTTTGTGATGGTTTGGTTTTACTTTCATTTATATTTCATCTTTACTATCTATTATCTTATAATTGCCTTTTATTTTTCTATGTCAAAGTTTGTTTCAATATAACTGATTTTTGATCGCCACGACTAGGAGGATATTGGTGTTGTACTAAAACGAGCTTTCATCTTTCCTCTTTAAAACGAAACTAAGCTGGTGGTGCTTTCGGCGGAAATTAGTTCGGCAGGAATCGTCGCTCATTTGGGCGCAATTGCCTCCTTACTCTCTGCCAGGTTCTGCTCCAAAATTTATTCGTAGATAATTAGTCGCTTTATGGTTCGTAGTGAAGCGGGGCACAAAGTAAATTGACCAAGTTTTTGGCGACAAAGCTATAAAATGTATGTTTAACCCAATGTGTAATTATAATAACTTGGTAGCCTGTATTTTAAAGCTATTTAAATACTGATTTTTGAGAACCCATAAATAGAATTTTAGTCAAATACGAGCCATGAAATGCATAAAGCAGTTTTTCACTAAACCTCTATAAATTTTCGATACCGGTTAATCTATTTCGATTAAGTAAAATTTCTAACCAAATAAAATTTTCTAGAATTATTTTTTGATAAAAAAATTGCGTGAAACATTTTTCACACAAGTTTTATATGTATATTAATTTCTTGTATAATGTGTCCCCCCCCCCCCGTACATTAAACAAGAAATTAACATTTTGGTTATCTATATATTGATTGAGATATTCATCTGAGGCTTTAGAAACTGGTAGGTTGTATATATATTATAAAACTGGATGGTTTTTCCATTACATTTCCTCAAGTGAAGTTTAAAATAATTCTTTAAATACTTCAATAAATTATAAAAAAAAACTGTGAAAACATAACGCCTGTAAAACTCGTTGGGAGGTTGTAACAAAAACTTTAGATACTGTGAGGCTGTGACGAAAACGCCAGAAATTTTGAGCATATAAGAAAACTACAAAAACTGTGAGACTGCGGTGAAAACTTTAGAAACTGGAAGGTTAGAAGATGGTAGAAATGGACAAACAACTGTTGAAACTAAAAGGTTGTGACCAAAAAATATTAATTATGAGACTATGATTGAAACTGTGAGGTTATGAGAAAGCTAGTGAAATTTTGAATTTGTGACAAAAACTGTAGAATCTGTGAGAATATGGCAATAATTTAGAATGTAACAGAAACTGTGCTGTAACAGAAACTGTAAAATATGTGATGTTATGGCAAAAACTCTAGAAACTCTGATGTTGTGGCAAAAACTCTAGAATCTGTGAGGTTGTGAGAAAAATTGTGGAATCTGTAAGACTGTTACAAAAACTATAGAAACTATGAGATTGTGACCAAACTATAGATTGTAAGGCTGGGACAAAAACTTCAGGAACAGTGAGGCTGTGAGAAAACTGTAGAAATTGTGATGCTGTAACATAATCTGGAAAAAACTGTGAGGCTATGATGAAAAACTATAGGATTTGTGATGCTCTGACGAAAAGTATAGGAACTATGTGACTATGACAAAACTACGGAAACTGTGAAGCTATAACAAAAAGTGTAGGAACTGTGAGAGTGTGACAAAAAACTGTAAGAACAGTGAGATTGTTAAGAAAAGTGTAGAAATTGTGAGACTGCGATGAAAACTCTAGAAACTCTGTTTTACAAAAATTGTAGAAGTTGTGAGACAATGACTGAAACTGTGAGACTGTGACATAAATTGTAGGAACTGTGAGAATGTGAGAAAAAGAACGCAAGGACGGACGTATGGATGAACGGGTATAACCGCGGAACAAAACACATTTGGAATGTAACTATAATAAAATAAGTGACTAAAACATGTGTTATGACTGATATTAAAATATGCAAACATTTTTATGACATTATTGAATTTAATCTAGTATTAGATTAAATTAAATAGGTAGGATTAAATTAGATAGGATTAAGACCTTAAATAACAAATTAATGTTATGAACTCCGGTACGTCAGTATGGAAAGCAAATAAAATGTATCAGAATTGTGCATTCGCTAGATCGTTTTTGTTTGTTTCAGTATCACATAACGTCAAATTATTGGAATCTACTTTGTGTAAAAGAACTGATAATTTTGTTTGAACCAACTTTCATATCGGAGACGTTGTTACTCGTACAAGTAAGTACACCATCTGGAAGCATGACCTCGCCTTCGCCAAATCGCACAAGAGCTGCTCTGACACATTTTCTGTAGCTGTGTCCTGTTTCTGTGAAATTTGGTTTATTTTTGAATCCACATTTTCTTGCTCAACTTGAGTTGAAGCCTTAATTTTTTACATAAAAACGAACTTTGAAAATTGAACTAAACTCTCATTCTAATGTAACGTTTATGCCAAGCCACAAAATGTTTTAATTCAAAACGTGTAAAGACTTTCAGATATTTTAATGAGAGCGACTAAGAACACTATACACTTGGTCACACGATCTCAGATCTCGGAGATCTCATTTCTCTTAATAGCCAGCACTCACGAGACTTGGCTCCATTTTATATATGATTCGTTATTAATAAGATTATTTTTAACATTCTAACTTAAACCAACAAATTATTACGAATTAGATGAATAACAGAACATACGTATAAAATGTTCTCAAATACGAAATCCTCAATATGAGCCAACCGACCTTAAAATTTCAACTAAGCAAATTAGCATAAAATTGCTCGATGGACGGCGGATGATAAAAAAAGAAACAAAACGACCATAGCCGTGACCGGAAGCCGGGTCTACAATCAGCGTCTACCGACCAGCAGGAAGCGTGAAGCGGTCTAATTATGTGACCTGACCAGTTATCTTGCATCGTCATCTTCAAGCTGCATGCCTACATTTGCATACGGCCGTTGTCTTCGCGACAATGATGGACATTAACTCTATTAGAACTAAGTCCCCATAGTTTTAACATGTGTTACTAATGGTATGATATACATTTATAGAATACTGGCTATCATTGGCAATTTCACTCGCAATGAATCTTTACTCTAATTAAACTAAAATATGAACTTGCATATTTTACATTGCTTGAAGCAGAAAATAGTTTAGAACTTTTGTTTTTGCTAACGTGCGGACTGACCTTTGGCTTAACTTTGTATCTCCAAATATAAGTATAATAAAGATGTTAAAAATAAAGTAATACCTCCTTTTTAATAATTTATTTTATTACATTTGAGGATAATATATATGTTGAAATATATATTTTGAAATATAATATCAGTAATTTCGTTACATTTCCATACCTCCAATCTAGATTCTGTTAGTCAAAACTTTGAATTACGTTTTACAAACTGGAACATCTTCCTAATAACTCAGCATAAATTTGCATTCTATAGAGCTTGATTTATTATATATGCTACTAGATTATTGGATCAATGGAACATAAATCAACGAAGGACAAATGTCTAAGGGAAAGTACGCCCTTATTTTCTTTGTTCATAAGTAATCTGAAATTACATCACCTGTCGTAATCGGCAGATCTAATCATCCATAATCCATTTTTATGCCTTCCCTATCCTTGACATGTCGGTGTCTTTCTTTTGTTTATTGAATGTTAGATTCAATGCTTATTTTTCATATTGATACCTATGTACATTTAATATTATATACTTTACCATTAATTGGAATTTACCAGTCATTTGCAGTTATTATTATAATTGTTTTATAAGCAAAACAATAAGGATAATAAGTAAATAATACATCGCGAATAAAGGTTTCATTCCAAATATTTTGATCAAAATTCTTCTTACCTGTTCAAGTTTTCTCTGGTGATGTTTTTTCTGGTGGTGAAAATGTTCTCAAACAAGTCCTTTCTTTATTTCGTGCTTAGAAAAAAAGCTTTTTTTTGTGAAATAGATTTTATTTTTGAAACTATATTCCTTACTATATTCATATTATCAGTATTTTGTTATCTGTATTAAAATACAGTGCGAAGTTCTAGAGTTCCCAAATATGTATTTGAAATAAAAAAACTGTGTTTCGAATTCTATCATGGGACTTAACATTTTTAAAACTAATGTTGGAAAAATCATCACAACTGAGGAAAATTATATTTAAAACACTAGGTACAAAACAAGTTGGAAGTATAGAAGACGAAGTAACGTTTTCTTTTCTTCATTACTATTTTATACAATTACGTATTTTTTCCTTTTGAAATCACTCACACTTAACAAATTAGAAAACTTTTATGGTACGAAATAATTAAATTTAACTCCAAATGTGAAGGGTTATACGTTTGTTTTAAAACTTGCGTCGTTTTGTTTTTTTTGTGATTATAAGTTTATTAAAATTAGCTACTGCTAGACTTTCATATTTAATTTAGATGAGAATATTTACAGTGTGTTATTATTTTTACGTAAGAAACAAAATTACAGCCCAACTCGTTATAGGTCACAGTACAGTTTACAGTACAGTAAGTTTCGACAAATAATTAATAGCTATAAATATCTTAATAGAAGTACGGCTTACGACTGCCTATCAAGCATTTCCCGAGAGATTTTTCATAAAGGATTGTTAAGCTTATTACACACTAGTTTTTGTGGCAAACATTTGAACAAATATTAAAGTTAAGGATAAGGATATTTTTATATTAAGGATATATTTTTATATGTACTATTGGAGACCTAAATAAATTTGTGACTAAAGGAATCACTAAATAGTAAAATTAAACAATCAAAGTTTTCTTTATAAGCTTTTATTCAGGTTGTCGTTTTATATCAGAAAGCTTAACTAATGAAAAGTAATAAACTTTTTATGCAGAGTAGATATATCCTCATTATGTAAGTTATATCTCCATTATATAAATTTTACCGGAGACCTGAGTAAAGATGTAATTAAAGTTGTAACTATTTGAGCCCTCCAAAAAAATATTTTACATGATCAAAGCTTCCCCGTTTAGGTTTTTTAAATGACGTAGTTAAGGTATATGTAAGGTATATACACTTGAGACATTATATAAGGCATATATGTATGGTTGTATAAGGGTTATAATTAGACGTTGTATAAGGCATATACGCATGGTTGTATGAGGGTCAAAATTTGATGTTGCATAAGGTATATATAACGATGTTACAACATGAAATGATAAGAGTTAAAAAAGACTATAAAATTATAATATAAACATTGGCATGAGTTTAATGGAAAGCATAAGTTTTAATGGAAGAAAGAACGGGCAAGAGAGCAGAAGGAATGGAATATACAGAGGTAGTATTTTTTCACTTGATCTTTGAAAACATTTATCGAGTATATTTTATATTTTTTGTAATAGGTAGAGATGTGTTTGAGAATAAGTAGAGTGGTTGAGCTTTCAGAGCTATATATATATATATATATATATATATATATATATATATATATATACATATATATATATATATATACATATATATATATATATATATATATATATATATATATATATATATATATATATTTGTAATGGATTCGAAAGCTAGAAGTTTTAGCTTCACAATAGTTTTTGTTTTATTTGCAGTTTTAAAATTATTGGTTTTTACAAAAATCCGCCCTTTTTACTGAAATGAAATTATAATATTAAACCGATAATGAATTGAAAAATTCAATATATCCTTTCAAAATAAGAAAACTAATATTAAAATCCGAGCTGAAAACATTATTTAATACTAATTCTCTAAAAATGTTTGAGTGGCTGTAGAAACACAAACAATAGTTAAATTTATTCAAAAAGTAACAGTCAATTTAATATTAAAAAATAATGTATTGTGTATCTTCAGGTGGACTATTAGCAAAGATGCTATCTTTGCTAATAGCCTGCAACTGTTGTAATACAACGAATCCTAGGTCGTGGTAAAAAATTTAAAGAAAGTAGAAGAAATAATATATCACGTAGTTTCATTTAATTGCCAATCAAAGGTGTCATATATTTCATTGGACTGAACTACGATCAACACAACCAAAGGTACCGGTGACAATTATAATTTATGAACTATTTTTAGTATAAAAATTATATTTTATTTCTATGACGGTGTATTTCACTGTACTGACATAGCATAGCAATACTAGAATATAAACTTTTTTGTTTCTTTACTAGCTTTTTCCTCGTCACTGTATCTTCATTTACGAGACTTCTTCGTGCATGAGACTTTGTAAAGCATCTGGAAGAAGCAGTAAACGAGATTAGATAATAGCAGTGGCTATGCATGGTTTTTACTTGTTAGTACATAATAGTACCATTATTTCTTTGGCTTACATATATAGTTTTGTAATTATATCCCGAACTTAAACATATTGTTTATTTTATTTATTAAAAGGGCGTGGAGGTATGTGTAGCCAGTTTTTTGGTTGTTTTTTTAAGATGAGTTAACAATAACTAGGCAAACAAACAGAAAACTGTATTGTACTAATACAGTATAATTATATAGAAATTATACTTTACTCAAAACCCTAGGGTAAAGATTATAAAAAAATCTATTACATATTCAATAAATTTTGTTTTATTTCATTTCATACAAACGAACAAATAATTGAAAATATTTTCTTTGGCTTTAAATCCAAGAAGGAACAAAAACTTTTTCTCTAGATCCAGCAGGAAAGGTCGGCTATAAGAAAAAAAAACGTGAAAAAGAGACTAAGAGGTATCTCGCTTTCTCGTATAGCGGCATTTCTCTCGTGCAAGATGTATTGTGCTTAAAACGTTTTAGACGCATTTTTGTAATTTTATGTGCTGACATATTTTCTTCTCAAGTTTTTTTCCGTAGGTAAGCAATGAGATTTTAATACATAAATCAGAACACAAAAACGAATGGAGGCTCCATTTGAAATATACTTTTAATCGAGGGTATTATATAAATAATCTTTCAAATTGGTATAATATCTTAATGGAAACCATGATGTGTATAGTCATTTATATTTACACATCTATATATGCTCGTCACATGTTCAAAGTTATCAATTATTCCGGAGATAAGTTAAAAGTGATGCTAAAACCCGTGAAGACGACTCTGAGCCGGCATCTTTCGAAAGTGCATAAAGAGACGATTGGCACTGACAACTGTCACGGCAAATTAAGTAGTGATGAGAACAAGACGATAAAAGCAATGCAACGTTACGATAAACGGATGGTAAAAAGATCGAGAGAATTCGCGCACAGAAGCTTTAAGTGTTAATTTAAACTTTTTCGTCCCTTATTTTATATATGTCATAGTTTTGTTCGTTTTAAGTCACGATTATACATGGAATTTATGTTATTTATTTAGATTAAAATTGTTTGATTAAAAACACATGTGACGTTGGTATAAAATTAAAAAAAAGATTAAAATATATTTGTTTTTGTTTATAATTATGTATTGGTGTATTATTGTTGAAATAAATAAATTTGTGCTTGTTTGTCATATCAATGTTAAGAATACAATGCTTTTGTAAAACCAAAATGGCGGAAAGAAACTTAATTTATACAAAGAAAATGAAACAAAACCATTCCAATGTATTTTGACTATAATATTAAATTTAACTTTGAGAAATATACAGCATTATTCGTAATGAAAGGTAATTAGATAAAACAGTTAAAATTATTATACCAGTCAATAGAGTGTAGTCAAAATAAAAACACCATCGTTGAACTTTGTATATTTTCCATCGACTTGTCGTGATCATAATTTGAAAATTATTAAATCGACTAAGCTAAACTGAAATATTGTTATGAAATTAATGTGCGTATTTAAAAAAAATTACAAAAAAATTGTGTCTCGGTACAAATACATTTATCACACATTATTAATCTTATAATGGTTAATAAATATATTAGGGTTATTTTTAACTATTAATAAATTCCTGCAAAGTCAATATAATAAGATAGAAAAACATTAGTTTAAAAGACATGTTTATAAAATTATATTTCCTCACCTAACTAGCTTCTGCGTCACATTTTTATTTAATAAAGAAAAGGTAATATTATTGGAATTAGGTCTGTCAATATGAAATGAAAAATGGATAAGATAGAAATGAAATTAAATATTAAGTTTAAAATAGTTTAAAGTAATTTTCAATATATTTATTTTATTTATCATTAATACGTAACACCAAGCAAAACTAAATAGTGTAGTGCATATTTTATACGTCCGATACAGTTTCCATGAACAAAAGTGCTGAGAAAGAAGAGTAATAGAAGTATTTGCCACCACCTTCACTCGTGAGTAGTAATAAGATAACCAGGAGAAATTTACACCACTGGATGATACATATTCTGTGCAATTGATTAGAGATTAAATACATGTCGAAAAATAATTGAGGAATAGGTGAAATAAGAAAAAAAGAAAATTAGAAAACCAAAAAAGTAATTAGCGCAATTTTAGTATATAAAGATCAAAGCAAAGAAGCATGGAAAATTTATGGTAAACATTTATATGAGATTTATTAAACAAGAATAGACGAAAAAACTAAAAAAGCTTAGTGCTACATCTTAAAAGCTTGATTATTTTTATTCTTTAATCAATCTATTATTGGCACACATAATCATGTGTAAATTTCGAATTGATTGACATATATTAAGTAATATTCGATATGGTAAGGTATTTGCCCGCGTACATCACTAGTTTTCGAAGGTTACGTGAACTTCGCGACTAATTTCACGCCGATTCAAGCAATTTAATTCGGTAGATCCATTGGCAATGCAACGTGGTATGCATTTCGAATAGGTATTGATTTGGTTCAGGACGCGATGTGACAAGAGCAAAAATTGTGGTAATGTCATACAGGAACCGTCGCCTTAATAAGTATTTTTGTCAGTGTGGAGTGTAAAAAAAAGACATCGTCATAAAAAAAAAGTTAACTAAAAACTACGATAAAATTTAAAAAAATATTAGTAAAAGATAAAATTAAAAATGTAAACTATGTAAAATCATAAACTATGTAAAATCATAATCTTACGCAAATAAGCCAAGATTGCTATATTGACGTTATAATGTGAAAGCAGCAAGCCAGGTCTTTTCTTTAATGATTAAAAAATTTCGATGCAAGTTCTTAAAGGATTATAATAAGTTTAAAAAATACAGCTCCCGGGCAAAATATTGGTTATGAAATTATGAAAATTTGGTTGCTTGACTAATTTTCCTAACTAAATGGAATCTGTCTAATATAATAGCAATTACAAATCAGTTCGTTACTTTTTACTCATTTGACTGTTATGCACTCCTCGAATTAACAGCTCATTTCACCACCTGACTGACAAAGTAGAGAGTACTCTCATAAAAGTATCGATGAAAATCACATCACGGAAAGTAAGAGTAGTCATAATTAACCATTAATTATAACTACTCTACTACTAATTATTACCAATAACTATATATTGATTTTATAAAATCATCACAGAATATTTGTGCAAGAAATATAAACTATAACAATATCAAACAGATGTACTGTTAAAGAAAAAGAAAGAAATGTTCAGAAGATTCGAGCATTTGAAATTGAATAGAAGCAGATTAAGAAAAAGTATTATGCAGTAGCTAATTAAATTGAAAAATATTTAAAAGTTGTTAATGCCAGGAAACATAAATATAGAAAACTGCTTAAAGCATACTTGAAAATAACTAAAAAATTAAGTATATTAAAGGAGAAGACTGTCGCCATTTGCAGTCATTAATAAATGTGTCTAGATAAGAGACACTGTGAAGTTATAAATATATACGACATATAATTAAAACATGTTTACCACGTAACAGGTTCTTGTTTACACAAGAACTACGAACCCGTCCACTGATTCTTCCTTCATGAGCAATAATTGTAAACACAATCAGGCAAACTTATTTATTAAAACCGCTTTTCTAAAAGATCAATCTAAACTCCATATTAGAAGCGACAACAATAGTCCTTCGATCGTATTTGTCTTGCAACTTTAGTTTAATTGACATCCAAGAGTTTATATCCACCTCAATACTGCAGCGTAGCAACTCTCATTACGAGGATAATCTGAATTTATTAGTGTGTAATTGCTTGTTACATGCCGTTCAGATAGAGCATAATCAAATAATAATTGCTATACGGTTTAAGCTTCCATATATCCGATTGAATTAAATGCTTATAACTCGTGTAATTATGTATATATCCAATGTTGTGCATATGACTTAGCAGTTTTAGTTGTTAAAATATGCTAGAAAAATCTGCGTACATATAAATGGAATGATATAAGTATTAAACAATTAATACAAACAGAATGTAAATTCAAATTTAATTAATGATATTACACATAATATATGTAAACAATGACGTTTGTTAGAAGGAATTAACGAGGGTTTTATAAAAATTACAAACAGCAATAAAAGATAATAAGTTTGATGAAAGCGCTTTGGATTCAAAAACTAAATATTTTGTATATATTTTTCATAATTTAAGAAAGTATTTATTTCTTTAAGAGAACTATGTATAAATTAAAAACGTGTTTAATTTTCCTTTTGTTTGTTTTTGCAATTCGTGTGTTTTCTTAACATTGCAGATTCGTGTGTTTTCTTAACATTGCATTCGTGTATTTTCTTAACATTGCAGATTTTGTCTAGTAGAAGATAAAGTACTTCATGAAAACGCGTTGGATTCAAACACTAAGTATTTTGTAAATATTTTTCATAATTTAAGAAAGTATTTATTTTTTTAAGAGAACTATGTATAAATTAAAAACGTGTTTTATTTTTCCTTTTCTTTATTTTTGCAATTCGTTACATGTTTTCTTAACATTGCAGATTTTGTTTAATAGAAGATAAAGTACTTGATGAAAGCACATTGGATTCGTACCCTCAGGATGTTGTATGTATTTTTTACACTATTAGAAGTATTCACTTTATTAATGAAACTATTAAAAAATAAGAACGCTTTTCATGTTTTCTTTTGCTTCTAATTAGATATATTTGACGCAGTTAAATATTTGTTTCCTTAATATTGCAAAGTTTGAAATAAAAAAAAATAGTAAAATTGTTTTAGTACTCTTCTTTTCTGGGTCTACCTTTTTTGGAATATTTTTAAGCTTCGTATATAAATTTTCATATATTTTTATAGACACTTTTGTTTTTTTTATTACTCCGTAGAATAATAATGCAAGATATGTTTGAAAACCAGTTTACGATCATTTAATCAATTACGACTATTCAATCATACAATCAATTACATATTAAAATTAATTCTTGATTTATTAAACATTTAGAATAATTTATTACGTTAAAAAAAATGTAATAAATTAAACATTTAGAATTATTTATTACGTAAAATATATATTGCACGTTTTTGTAGCGAAACCAGGGCTCCTCTCTTGGAGCTTCCTCATATTCATCCATTCGTTCATTTCTCCGTCCGTGCAACGTTAGTCCATCTGTCAGAATTTGATATTTCTGAAATTTACAACCAAACCTACGTCCATCAAACGTTGCAAGCAGATTCTTAATATGGGAAACTCAATTAATATGTTGCAAAATAATATAAAAGCTAGTCCCCAAAAAATTAACCTCCCCACTGATGTAAAACGAATGTGAAAAAAAATGTTCTTTGCGTATCGAAACAAGTGAACTCTTCATATACCATTTTCCGTTTTTAAGTCTCATTTAATAAACATTAAGCTTCCAAATAATGTACAATGCGTCCCGTCCCTTAAATTTTCCGATAAATTTGCTAAATTTGAAAAAAAATCTGGGAATCAGTGCATCAGAAATTTTAATTGATTAGGTTTTCTTGTAGCAACAGTTTCAAGAGATGTACACAACTGTATGTTTCCATACGCTCTCGTCAGTGTTTTAGAAGCAAAAGCACTTAGCTGTTCTATTTATTTTTTTCATTTTAAATTCTCTTAATGCAAGAAATGTCGACACCTCTATCAGCGACATGCCATTTGATACGTCATTCTGTCGCCTGAGCGTTGATTTACCTCTTAACTGCTTCACAACACTCTCACGTTCCTTCTCATTCCCGTCAGTAACGCGTCTGTAATTAAGTTGATGTAGAAAATCGAGCACAGAGAATATTGCTGGAAAGTTCTGATTTAAAATAAACTGTAAATATACCTGGATAGTTCTTGTTTATAACAGATCTCTTTGTATTTCTTGTTTTTGTAACATTAGCATCCTTAAGGGACATGGGACGTTTACATAAGATATATATATATATATATATATATATATATATATATATATATATATATATATATATATAAATATATAATTATTATGGCGTAATAATATTTTATCGTTTTATTTTATTGCAGAGATCAGAAAACATGTAAATTTTTTTATTCATAAAATATCATTACATCGCTACGGCTCTCGCGCTATGACCAGCCTGCGTTTTATGAACGCCCTTTTTTTTGTTAAGTAACAAAACTAATTATGGAATATAACTAGGTTTTTAAAGTATAAAACTATGTGGAAACCTTAAAGAAAATTGTTTACGCTACTTTTGAAAAAAAATATTTTTACAGTTTGTTTATCCGGAGAATTGAAATTAAAGGTTGGAAAAAAATGAAAAAATAGTCTGAACAAATTAGATTCTTCTATAAAAAAAACTTTGTGGTTTTGTCAATACTACTTCCCTTCAACATGGTAAGTTCACTTTACTAACTTATGCTGAGTATTCATCATTACCAGAAACATGATGGGTTTAAAGGGTGATAATTTCCATTTCCTTCAAAATGACTACATTAATAATTTTAAATTTGGAATAAAGAAAAAAGTCATGGCTTTAGCCGTTACCGGTCTATGAGACCGTAAGTCTATATTAAGCATTTTAAAGTTGGAATAAGAAAAAAATGACATCATAGCTTTAACTGTTACGGGGCTACATTAACCATTTTAAAGTTGGAATAAGGAAAAAATAACATCATAGCTTTAGCTATGACGGGTATATAAACAACAAGTCATTTTAAAGTTGGAATAAGCAAAATAAAAAATCATCATAGCTTTAGCTGTTAAGGGTTGATAAAAAGTGAGCATATATTAAGTATTTTAAAGTTAGAATGAGAAAAAAGGAACATAATAGCTTCAGCTGTTACGGGTCTATAAAACACTAAGAATACATTAAACATTTTAAAGTTGTAATAATAAAAAAAGAACATAATAGGTATAGCTGATATGAGTTGATATAACAGTGAGCCTGTATTAAGCATTTTAAAGTTGGAATAATGCAAAAAAAGCCATAGCTTTTGCTGTAACGAATCGATAGAATAGTGAGCCTACATTATTAATTTTAAAGTTGGAAGACAAAAAAAACATCACAGCTTTAGTTGTTACGCGTCCATAGAACATTGTATTTATATTAAGAATTTTAAAGTTGGAATAAGGAAGAAATAATATTATGGCTTTTGCTCTTTCACGTCGGTAGAACTGTGAGCCTAAATTAATCATTTTAAAGTAGGAATAAGGAAAAAAGAATATTATAGCTTTTGCTCTTACACGTCGGTAGAGCAGTGAGCCTATATTAATCATTTTAAAGTTGGAATAAGGAAAAAATAATATTATAGATTTTGCATTTACACGTCGGTAGAGCTGTGAACCTATATTAATAATTTTAAAGTTGGAATAAGGAAAAAATAATATAGCTTTTGCTCTTACACGTCGGTAGAACAGTGAGACTATATTAATCATTTTAGAGTTTGAATAAGGAAAAAAGAAGAGTATGGCTTTAACTATTACGGATCATTAGAACAGTGAGCCTATATTAATCATTTTAAAGTTGGAATAAGGAAAAAATAATAATATAGCTTTTGCTGTTACACGTCGGTAGAACAGTGAGCCTATATTGATCATTTTAAAGTTTGAATAAATATAAAAGAACATTATGGCTTTAACTATTACGGATCATTAGAACAGTGAGCCTATATTAATCATTTTAAAGTTGGAATAAGGAAAAAAGAATAATATAGCTTTTGCTGTTACACGTCAGTAGAACAGTGAGCCTATATTGATCATTTTAAAGTTTGAATAAATATAAAAGAACATTATGGCTTTAACTATTACGGATCATTAGAACAGTGAGGCTATGTTAAGTTTCTGTGAAAAATAGGTACCATACGCAGAAAGAAAAATTGAAAAGTTTATTATACCAGTTCGTTTTTTATCATTTTGATAATGAACCACAAAAAAAGAAATAATGGAACAACTGATAAATCTCTTAATATTATTATTTTAGACGACGAGGATTTTTAATGCGCACAGTAATCTAACTTTAGTATCATTAAGCTGGTTTCCTAAGGAATAGAACAGTTTGTAAACAAATGAATAAATCAATAAAAGTCACTCAGAGACTACGCGATGAGGGTCCGCGACTAGACGACGTAAATCTCAGCCGGTTAAAAGTGCAATGTCCGGGTGTCCGATTGCATAAGTTAATGACGCAAGTAAAGAATATCTGCACTTCATTTGCATTTGTGTTTATGTAGTGTTTTAGGTACTTACGTTTATTTATATATTTATTATGGTATAATGTATGTAGCCTTATTAAAATTGAATTTGTTTACATCTAATTGACAAATAATTTCAAACGAGGAACTTAAAACATTAAAAGGAAATGTCGCAAGGTTTCCTTGTCTATATAAACTAAAACAATGCTTATTTACGATTTATTTACTTACAATACTTTAATATAAGCTTGAGAAACTAAATACACAGTGGTGGATTTATTGCTACGAGAGGAATCTCTCACAGCCAACCATAATGAAGTAAGTGAGAAAAATATATACTGTGTATATAATAGCAAATTTACTTGGTATAAATATGAAATGTACAAAATTCATATAAGATTAAGTGAAATACCAGCAAAATAGCGACATGTTTAAAGATAGGGACGAGATAAGGGTGGGTAACAAAAGTGATTTCGACCTGTCAATTATGATTTACATTTATAGTTTCAGATACATTTCAACAAAGATTATGAGGGAGAACTTTATACATGTGGGTTCACTTGATTGCGTCATATGTTAGAATATACGGTAAAGAATTCACAATAGAATGTGGTTTTATGTTGTGTTAATACACCCTGTATTTATTTTTAGAACGTAATTCGATTGTGAGATAAGAGCTATTGGAATCTAGATGTGAGTTATGAAGGTGCAACGGAATTATTGAGGATGTAATATACAAAATATATAAGATGAAGTTTGCGTTATTCCAGATTAATTGGCCATTTCAGTCATGCTCAGCCATAAAGTCAATTTGTTTGTGGTCGAAAATGTATCGAATACACGAGTTTTGAAATCGTTTCCATTTTTTTGAGTGAATGTTCTTTATATTAGAATAATACACTTCTTCATAACCGAGGATGGGAAGAAGTGAATTCTGTGAAATTGTATTTAAATTTGAAAAAAGAGGAAAACTTTGAAGCTTCTTGAGAAAATCTATTTGAAGAAAATCTTACGACTAATGTCATTTACTTGAGGGTGCCATATGAGACGTTGTTCAGTCGGTAGGCCAAGGACTTGTACATTTAAAATAAAAGGTATAATATAGCTACTAACAAACAACTGCGGTAAATGAGCTATACATACTTTTGACAGAAGGTTTTGACTTCCAACAATGATGATGCCTGTGATTTAATTGGGTTAATCAGAAGATCTTGTTCATTAATATGTTGATTGATCCTGTAAAGGTCTGCATTCAGTATATCAATGCAGGAAAATATTTTCGTCAACGCTGCATTGAGAGTATATTTGAAGATTGTCAGCATGTACATGATAGTTGGAAGACAGTTATATAACTATGTATAGAAAACGCATGGAGAATGAATCCCACAGGTAGGTCATTAATATCGAATGTATACTGCGTTGTCTCGTGTTTGTTATTGTTATTCACTATTTAGAGTATCTATGAATTTCTAAATATGGCACTATGTACACTCACTGATTATTTTATTCACACTTTTTTGGATTTCTGCATATTTACGATATTTTATTTCTTAGCACTATAGATTTCAGAAGAGCTGTAGCACCCTTTTATGTTTTGATTTAGTCCTATCTCTTTTTTTCATAAAATACTTTATAAAATAATTGAGTCAGAGGGCATTTTTTTCTAGATTTATTTGCTTTAGTGGTTTATTCAACAGGTTAGAAATCTTAGAGGTCCAATTATGAATCATATCATCCACTTTATTCATAAAAAAGATCGCACCCTAATCAATAGACTGTTCGTCCTCAAATAAAGACGATTTGTGTGTATATATATTTTAATATTTTTGTTCTGATACCGTGAAGCATATACATTAAGAATTATTTTAATTTCTAATTGTTCCATAGGTAACTTACGATGTTCAAACTGTTAAATAATACCAAAACATTGACTACGAAGTTTTTAACTACTTTCTGTAAAAAGTAATATAAAGGTGGAATTTGGCTTCATGGAAATATTTATGTGGTAAAACGTAACCACGTACGGTTACGTTACCAAAGATAGTATTAATATTAAATATGTTATATCGGTCTAAAATAGGCAATATATTTGATCGATAAATTAACACCGGCATAAAAATTAAAAATAGGCAATATATTTGATCGGTAATTCTTTGCTTGAGTAGGATGAGATATTAAAACAATTAAAAAAATATTTTTTTTGATGACGAAATTCGGAATTTATTTTCAATTAATTAACATTTTTAATTTTGTAATAATTTTATTTTTATTGTTTTTATTTCACTGAAAATCCCAAATTTCTTTATGGCAATTAAAGTCTAACAAATTCAATGTGTAAGCGTTACTGAGTGATAGCCGTTATCCACAGAATTACTTGTCGTAAAGGCGATCACCCCTCCATTTTTTCTCCCACTCATCGTCCCCCCTCCAGTCTTACCGGTAACGTTTAACCACGCGTACCACGCGTAAGAAATGGAATTACTCTCCGCTATTTCTCCGTTTAATTTTTCTCGCCATTTCATTTTTTTGCAATTTTAAAAATAGCGCTTGATGAGATTCATTAAATATTTTCGTTAATAAATTAAAGAAAGTATTTTCAGATAAAAATAAATTGCAAAGGAATTATTTTGGTAATTTTTTTTAATGTCGATATGTAAATTGTTTAATGTCTGTTTGAAATTAAATTTTTCTTACTTTGACTTGAAAATTTAAAAACTTTTTACGTATTTTTGAAAACCTTATAGCGCTACACAAAAAAGAACTGATATTAACGAGTGACATAAAAATATTTTAGAATATCTATTATCATATATTCTAGAATTCATAAGTGTATTTCTATATTTCTTCCATATTCTTGCTACAATTGCCTGGTTCAAGATTTTAAAATGTGTAGTTCTGTTATAAATTAAGATACAAAGAGTTACATTTATTTACCAACTTTTTTGTGAATAAAGAAGTCTTGACTGCTCCTATCTCCGTTTTAATGAAATATTTTGAAAATATACTTTAATTAAACAACCGTAAAAAAAATTATTAAGATATAAACGAGTAACGAGTTTCCAAAATTTAATGTTAGGAATAGTGTGATGATATCACCCTGTCTCGATCGTTATTGTAGAATACAATAAGAATTATTAAAAATGACATCACAATTAAGTCCTTGTTTAATCGTTAAATTTAAACCTTCATAACTCCTTCAATTTTTATGAGTTGTTAAATTTTCTTGAGATTTTTTTCTCCTCGCCAGCTAAAGTTTTTTTGATTCAGTAGTTTTGAAATAATACCCTGACAGACGGAGAAAAATTTAGTTTTACTAATAGAATTTTCATTTTAAGCATAAACTTAATTTTTATTCAGGTGAAAAGACTTTATTAATTCTATCGCTAGCCATTTTCTCTCGTAGACGGTAATGCAATCCACCTATTGCTGTTTATGTTCTTTGCGATAATATTATTCACGTTTATGTCCTGCAAAACTTTAAATAACAATACAAGTCGGCCACGCGGTTTAATAGCAACACTAACATGTGTAAAACGCAAAGCGATGCCCTGGAGCCAGGATACATAATTATACTCACTACTGAGGTGACTGGATGTACATAACGAAGCGATTATTTCGAAATTCATGTAGGATTATATACAGGAGGGAATTATATGATTCTGTATGTGATCAAAATAATGGGTTATGATTTAAATATACGGAGTGAAAGATGAAATGATCTAGGTCTATACAAGTGTCGTTACGAGTATCTTTAAAAGTCATAATTGTAAATTTATGACATTCATGATAATTATAAATTTATACATGATAAATTTACAATTATCATGAATGTCATAAATTTACAATTATCATGAATATTACACATATTACCAAATTTTTTTGATTATTTTAAAAAACTATCAATAATATATAGCAATTAGATGGCAAAGCTGGCATAATGGGTCTGTTTCCATTTAAGCTTTTAAGAAATAAATATAAGAATTTAAAAGCAATTTTGGCTACATAGCAAATTTGGCTCTTCATTTTTTTTCCAAATTGTTTTAATGTGAAATATGCGGTTTATGTATATATAATCACCATATTGACTGCTTTCGCGCTAGGTATATGTTTTAATATTGCCTATTTTTAGAACGAATGCTGAAGTGTGGGTTAAACATAAGGTTTTATATTTTTTTTAAACTGTTCATTTACGGACTATTACGAAAGCTTTGCTTTGTAAAATGACTACGCAACCTTAACTCTATATCTTACGATAAGCAGGTTTTTAAGATTAAATTTAGATAACATTAAGGCTATTTTCCTTCTAAATACCTTAGGAGACGAAATTAATGTTTGAAAACGCATGGCAGAATACCCATAAAGTTGGTTTGTTTGATATCTATATCTCTTGAAATGATCAACGGAAATCAATTGAAATTAATTTAATTCACATATCTCCACAAATTCTAGTATCTAGATTTTTCAGATTTTTTAAGCCACGGTTGAGAGGTTACAGGATTTTATATTTTGTGAGTCCCTGTGAATTTTTAAATTGAGGCTATAGAGCTTTCGTTATTTATTAATTTAGTTAATAATCAAACATGATATATAAGACTTCAATTTAATTTTACGAACCTTTTACTTGAAGTTCCACTAGTTTGATACCATTGAAAAAGAGCTGTTTTGTCCCTATTTCATTATAAAATTTGTTCATTGGCTTTCCACTAAATTGTCGCCATTGGAAAAGAACATTTCTTTTCTCACTTCAGGTGTATAGGGAAAATATTCAAGTTTTTCAGAAACATTTAAGTATATATCGATTCCCATATTTCGATGCAACATCTACGTGCAAAATTTCATGTGTACAGGTCTAAAACTGCAGAAACTGTGAGACGAACGGACGAGCGTAACGACGTTATGGAGGTTCTTTTTTCACTAGTACCTGTAAAAGCACGTAGAGTTGACGGAACACCGTTTCTAGTGCTCGTAGTATCATTACCTGCAAAATACGTGTTATATCCTAGATTTGCTAGTTTTCCTATAACTACTAGGAAATATAATTTGATAGTAATATTCCTAAAGTTCCATTAGTGTAATTAGTAGAGTCTGATATTAAGCAAACGCATAAATGAATCCACAACATTTATAATAGTTAATATTAAGATTAATCTTAGATAAATTAGAGAATACCCACGTTAATAGTGTCTTTGATAAATTAGGTTGTTAATAAATTTTGATAAATCATAAAAAGTGAATAAATGATAAAACTTAATTAGAATTTCAAGAAATTTCATACAAATTTAATAATATGTTACTACAAAAGTGTAACGTTTTCGCGAAAAGCATCATTTTAACACAACATTCCTCAAAAATGACGACAAAAATACATTGCATAAAAATTATATTTAAGTAAGTTTTTCACATTTCTTGACACATAATTACAATTGGTTTTTCAAACAGCTTAAATTGTGTGGATTTGTAAGATTATTTTTACAAATACGATTAACTCCTTGTTTGTAAAATATTTATCAGTTGTAGAGAATTAGTTACATAATATCAAGGCATTACCGTTATATAAATATAATTCTTTTAGGCACTTACTAATAGCCAAAAATTTTCATTTACATCTGGCATATTAGCTAGAAAATTAAGTAACTTGAAAAAGTAACTTTTGATACTCGGATCTATCAAGTCGGGATAGATTTTCCTCTTCATTTAGCGTGTTTTAATTACAATTTATTTATTCTGCGGGAGAAAGAATTTAAAAGGCACAAATTTATTTAATTACTAATTTTGGAAAAATTACAGTTTTTTTTATAAAAGCGTGTGTTATAAAAATAAACAGACAAAAAATTATTATTATGTTTGGTTTTAATAATTCTATGCAAATTCACAATGCAAAGCGTATAATATTTTGTTTATCGATAATAGTCGACAAAGTCGATATAGTTGATAATACTTATCGAAACCTAAAAAAGGCATCCAGTTTCTAAATATACCTATGTCATTATATTGATTTGTTATTAATATGTAGCTGAATGAGGCTATCAGTGGGGTTAATGAAACTTTCAGTAAGCTTTAGCGTATTGGCTAAGTTTACACCTTAATCTTAACAACCTTTTCCTTTGTGTCCTTGCCCTTTCCTGTCTTTCCCATCTCAAATCATGTCAATATTTTGTTTTCTTTTTTAATTTACTTTTGTATTTTTTTTTTGTTTAATGTGCTATGAAGAATTTTCATTGTAAAATCTCTTACAGTCTACCAACTAAATTTCAATACAAATTGTTATGGTTGACTGGAAGAATATATATAACTGGCTCTGAAAATCTAGGAAACGTGCACTGAGGTTTTAAAACTATCGACATTATACAAATTTTATGTAAAATGTATGTGTGACGCGAATAAATAGAAACGAATAATTTTAGGTCACCATGCACAAAAAAAGGATAAAAAGTCCCTTAACAAAGTTTAGGATATCGTCGACAAGGATATTTAAAAAACCCGGTTCAAAGGGAATTAAATTAATTTTCAATTAACCAGTAGGTACTCGACTTGGAGAATTTTGAAAATTTTAAATACGTTTATTTATCCGCCATGGTACTAAAAATATAAAAGTCTATAAAACATGAAATTCTGAGGTAATAGTCTATTTTAAAAAAGTTGTATTTTTTTCCTTTTTTTTCAATCTAATTCGCTTCAGTTAAAGAACTTATAAAAATAACTTTTGGTGAAATTAAATTTAATCAATTAATTCCAATACAATTTTTTAATTACAATTTATCAAATTTAGTTGACTTTTCTTTTAGAGTTGATTTCAAAATTTTCCATTAAAAATGATTTCAATTTTAACTGCCCAATATTAGCAAAATTGCCCATAATAATTTTGAAAAATTGAAAAATTAATTTTAAAAATAAAAGAATGTAAAAAAAATGGAGGAATATAAAAATATACTAAATACGTAATATTAATTATGATATAAAAATGGAGGAATATAAGAATAGCTTGTTATAAACGTAATTAGCTTGTTTTAATATCTCAAACGGAAAAATAATTCTAAATGTAATTCAAACATATCTGTCATTGATCGATGGTGCGCTTAGCGTAGCATTAGCTTAAGCACATAAGTTGAGTACTAAAATACTCGTACATGCAAATGCGTATAATATTTTGTTTGCTTCAACATATCCATCATGTTTAGTTAACTGTCGGAAAAATGATAAAAACTCATACTGATTCATGCTCTTCCCGTTTGCAATTTCCGTTGTACTTTTCAAATATATAAAAAGGTTAAAAGCAGAACTTCATTTAATGGTCTTTGAAGCCATTATTAACGTACAGAAGTCTCTAAAGCAGGTTTAATGTAATCTCCATAAATCTAATCTGATTGAAAAATCAACTTCATCCAATAGAGAAAAGCATTAGTACTTCAGCCTTTTTTACACGGGATAGAACGGAAATTGCAAATTTCTGAATTTAAGCGCTATTCTCAAATTATCACCAGGGTAGTCTCAGGGCCTGCCTAAAGACTCAATCTACACAAGTGTGCAGGGACCTTCAAAGATACCCGATAGGTTCCCGTATCTACCAGTAAGCTCATCTGCCCAACAGGGTTATAGACTACCTCTACTAATTGAGCCATTTACCACCCGCTTTCTTTTGAGACACTTGGCGAACGCTCTGAATAAAGAATCGCAGAATCTGCTCTACTGAGATGACTATCGCTGAGCGTAATTTCTGAAATTTAGCAATTGAAATTGATAAAAAATATAATTTATATCTTCTTTAATTTTAAAATATTCTCGCAAACTTAGATCTATATACAGTCCTGTATAGCCTAAGTTGCTAAACGACCTTTGATATAGCTTGATGTCATGTGTCTAAACCCTATCCCAATAAGCAACCAAGTTATGCGTAAATTTTATTTCTTTAATTGTTACAAGATAATATCAAATTGTGAAATTTAATTCAAATAAAATGTAATATTGGTATTTTAACCGAATTATTAAGTATTTTTCACAGTCACAAAGTATTGAAAACTTTTTGAAAATGATTTTTCTTGACAGGTAGATATATATTTTCGTGTTGGTATATAAGCGACATCTACATTTAAACGAACTAACTCAACCTATACAAGGCTCACGCCGCGGCGCACCCCGCTCGTCGCCGGAAGTGACGGGTCCGCCTGACAGCGGTACCACGTCCGCCCACTGTAGCGAGCATCTGCCATGTCGCCGTGGGGATGCGATTTGGAATACAGTCGCGCTCTCTCTCTTGTGGCCCTAGAGATAAATCATTTTTTATATAATCTCCATTTACTCGATTGTGGTGAAACAGAACGGTATCATTGTTTATTGCGTGTATATAATAACTACAATTATTTTGGTTTTGATGACATATATATCAAATTGATGAAATTATCGTTAATATTGTGTTTGCATACATGTCTTTATTTTATTTAGTCGTTTTAAGAGTTTCTTATTTAGTCGTTTTTAGGAAAAAAACAGAACCCTTACGAACTAAAATACGTGCCTGTCCTTCTGTCACAACTTTTCTCAGAACATCTAATGGTATTTCATTTAATGGTATTGTAATAAAACATGTTATTTATTACAATACCATTAAATGAATGTTAATCCGTACACATCTCATTAGCTAAAACTTAAACATTTCATTTATAAATTTTAGGAGGGGCAAACTGAGTATCCGATTTTTTTTGTTAACTCTTTATATTGGAAAGAACTAGTTATAAGGGTGTTAACATAGTTTGTTCATAATTTTATGCATTTATGTGTTTAGAGATATACTAAAAATATGTAAAAAAAATGTCACCTACCATTTTCGAACCTATTCAAGCTAAAATCCTGTATTCTAGATTCTAGGGAAATTTGTAGGATTCTTTAGAATCCTGCAATGATTCTAGGCAATTTTTGTAGGATTCTTTAGAATCCTGCAAAGATTGTAAGGAATTTTTGTAGGATTCTCTAGAATGTAAATAAGTGTAAATATTTTGGAGGTGTCTCTAGAACCCTGCAAAGATTCTGGGGAAAATATAGCGATGATTCTAATGCCATGAGTTTTGAAATATGCACCAGATGCTTCTACCCTTGTAAAATATATAGTAGGCAATATATTTACGTAATGAAAGTTAACATGTTGAAATAATTTAACAAACATTTTATGTAACTTAAATATTACCTTAAATAGTTTTTAGAAATTGCCCACCTGAAGACGTTGTTATACAACGAAACCTAGGTCGTGGCAAAGAATTTAAATAAAGTAGAAATAATTTGGCAAAACTAAATAAAACTACATCACGTAGTTTCATTTAGTTTTGAGACATTAAATGATTTTATGTACCCTTATATGTTTATAAGAGCCTTAATATGTACTTCTGATATATGTGTCTGATATATGCCTTCTTATATATATATACACATACAGTTCTACTCGTATTTAACAGGTTTTTTTACTTTATTTTTCATACCGTAAACCTGACACACCTTACACATAACTAAGTTGCTTTTTAGTGCGGTATGCTATTTTCACTTGGCTGTAATGTTCACCTGAAACATTTTATTGTACTAACATTAACTAAATTAGTTTTTACTTTACCTTAAGTACCTATACGCTTTATATCAAAATGGTTGTAAATTACGTGCATTTTTTTAAACAAAAAGGATATTTCGAAGTCAACATAATGATTTTTCTTGAAATCAAAGTTTTTTTGTGGAAAAGAATATTTTTCTTAATCATTATCATGTTTTCATTGTTATGTATACATTGTTAAATTTATGTTGTTATGTAAAAAAAGCCATTATGATATTTCTTCTATCAGTATAAAGTAATTTTATAGGTATATCAACCGTCATTTAGATTATTTTGGTCCTGTTTTAAAATTGTACCCCAGACAAATGGTGAATTAACTGGTGATGTGAGTCCTTTAATGTTGGTTGGCGGAAAGTTAATAAAGTTTTAATATTAAAACGGTGACTGGAAATAGTAAAAATGAATATTTTTTTTAAGTATTGCCGATTGGGAAAGTATGTAAAAATATTGAATACAAACTAAAATTTTAAAAAAGTTAATTTTTTTTTCAATTCTACTAGTATTAATAAAACGACTAGATAACAAGTGTCTTATTATGGGGGGTAACGATTTTTATCTCTTAAGGAAAATAAATTTTCTAACGTTATATACGTTAGAAAATTTATTTTCCTTAAGACGTTATATACCTTTAACGTTATATACGTTCCTAAAAATCCGTATTTTTTACCCTATTTTGAGCTTTTCTGATACTACTTATTGAGATGATTATTTTAAATATACTCAAAAACTAAAAATATGCAGACGCAGATACTATTGAGGTCATGGGAAAACTGTGTAGCCCTATTTTTAATTTTTTGTCACTTAATAAATTTATATTCATAACAGCAACGTGTTAAAGTGTTTGTTTGCAAATACTTCGTCGGTTAATTATAACTGGACCATATGCGGTTATATATATATATATATACACACACATATATATATATATATATATATATATATATATATATATATATATATATATGTATATATATATATATATATATATATATATATAATCAGTGGTTTAAACGACCGTTCTAATATTACATAAATTCATTGAGTCTAGCAATTGACAGAATTAATTTTCTCTAAAAAAGTTGCATACTAATATTAAGTATAAAAAATGTATATTCAGTTATCGTAGTGGAATTTGATCTTCCTAATAATAATTCAAGTACTTTTAATAATAAATAATAACTGCTATAAGCTTCTTTAAAAAAATTACTAGCGTTTATTTAATAGGAATTCAATTGACCTGTTAATAAGAAAGAGCAAAAAGTAAATAATATGTTAAACACTAAATAACTGAAGAATTCCTCGTTAGCACAATTAAAAAGGTATTTCAATACTTTTGAAATTAAAAAAAATAAAATAATATAAAATGACTTAATACGATAAATAATTCGTTTCCACAAATAAACATTTAATAATGAAGTAATGTCTATTATTTGAAACAATAATTTTGATTACATTAAACAATTAATCACTAGTAATACAGTGAAGGGGTAATTTGGTTTAATTACATAAATAACTACTAACCAATATTTTAGATAATTGTGATACTTGCTTATAGTAATGTTATTCTAATTACAATAACGTATACGATGTGTGAAAAAAATTATTTATAATAACCCGTAATTTATTAGCAATTTCTCATTAAAAATAACAGTTTGTGGTGAGTGTTATTTTTCTTTATAACATTTATGTTATGCAGATTCATTGAACTTTCCTTTTTTAATTTATTTTATATAATGACGTTAAACTTTTATGCATAATTTATTTATTTTTATTATTCTCAAATTCGATGTTTCGTAACAATAAAATCATAAGGACAGTATACCCACACAAACGAAACTATGCATACATTCTTACGTTTCTAAAGTTTCACTTTCCACTAGTAAACACAGTAAGTTACAAGTTCATTCATCTGCCTACCACGTTTTAATTCATCAGGTTTAAGTCTGTTCTTACTGTATTTATTAATGTTTCCTCTTATCTAATAATGTATCCTTAAAATTATTCTCGATACCCCTACAGGAGAAAGTTGTTCTAGATTTGTTTTATAATTATTAATACGCAGAATTTGTTTCTGATCTAGAATTAATAATTAGGAAACTAAATATCAAGTCTTTATTTTCCTGATTTTATAATAGAAATGAAAATAATAATATTTCCCTCTGAATTAGGGTTCAAAGGGAGTGATTCTTTTCCTCCTTTATATTGTGTATATAGCGTTTCAAAAAGTCATATCGATCTATTGCTTTGTTATTAAATTCGTATGAATGTTCAGTTTCAAATAAGACATTTTTCAAAGTAATGAGACTTCCCAAAATGAAACGTAACCTATGTAATTTACCGGTTCAATATTTTTTTTTATTTTTAAGAAGTCATGGCGATCCATTACTTTGTTGCGACGTCAATGGAGGACAAACAGACTTTAGCATTTATGATATTGGTTAAGATTATATGTAGTTCCAAAAATAATAAAAAATAGTTTCTTATTCACTAAAAAATCTTTATTATCGCAGAAATTGTTAGGCAGTAAATCCTCAAGAAATTCAAGGTGATCCATTAGTTATTCGCGTTCGCTGACTATTTTTTGCAGCTTATATATTATATCATGCTTGAAATGACGCAAACATTTCTTTTTAAACTTAAATAGAAGATTATAATTTTATTACCTTTTCCCCCATTACATTTGTTAAAAGGTTAAATTAATTTTTCCTCCCTTAATTTTATCTCTACATCTCTTTTAATAATAATTCACTAATTACCGATAGACATTCGATATACGAGTGTATCTAATAACCATATCGACAAATGTATCACGCATAAATAGTGGTACATTCCACATTTAGCTTTTAATAAACGCATATACTGAGCTGTCTTGCAAATCTAAAGAACATAATATACGTAAGTCTCACGAGACGGACAACGAGCTCGGTGCAGTATCCGCTACGCCGCGGGACTAGGCACGCCCGCGATGCAACGCGCTGTATGGAGTTAGGGATGGGACAAGTATATTTTCTAGTTATATTTTATGATTAAACGAAGAGCTTTTTTGTATCATTTTGTGATAAACAGAAAATATAATAATAAAATTAATTTGTGCTATACAATCTTATTAAATGACAAATTCAGAACTGAGAAATTAAAATATACAAACAATAAATACAATTTGACCTTCGAGTAAGCAAAGTTATAAATGAGTTTTGTTGAGTAAGAAATTTGGTTACATTTATGATGATAACACATTTTAAATTCATTAAAATTAGTTACTTCGGTTCCCCAATATCGACAACCGCACTGACTTCTGCGAGCATTTTCAGGGTTATTTCCTCTTCTGCGGCAAAATGTAGGGCTTGTTGAAAGTTCCATATGGTCACATCATTAATGAAGTTCCAGTGCCTTTATGATCTATAAAAACAAAATAAGTGACGATTTTGATAAAAATAGCTATTTTTGTATCTTGCTGGTTCCCAATATCGTTGAACGCACTGATTACTGCGAGTATTTGTATTTTTATGGTTATTTCCTCCCCTGCGACAAAATATAGAGCTTCTTGAAGGTTCCATATAGTCACATTATTAATGAGATCATTCCAGCACCTTCATGATCTTCCGAAATGAAATAATTGTCGATTTTTAATTCAAAAAAATTAGCTACTTTGGTATCTTGTTGATTCCCCAATATCGTCGATCGCACTGATTACTGCGAGTATTTCCAGGGAGTATTTTCGTCCTTGCGACAAAATATAGAGCTTCTTGAAGGTTCCATATAGTCACATCATTAATGAGATTATTCGAGTGCCTTAATGATCTTCCAAAATGAAATAATTGACGATTTTGAATTCATCAAAATTAGCTACTTTGGTATCTTGTTGGTTCCCCGATGTCGATGATCGCACTGAGTACTATGAGTATTTTCAGGGATTATTCTCTCCCCTGCGGAAAAATGTACAGATTTTAAAGGTTCCATATGGTCACATTATTAATGAGGTCACGAGGTAGGGCTTTCATGATCTATCAAAACAAAATAATAGACAATTTTAAGTTCATAAAAATTAGTTACATTTTACCTTTTTGGTCCTCAAATATCGACGATCGCACTGACTAATATGAGGCATAGAATGGAGGATTGTGCCCATATCCTAATCACATCTATCTTATTATGACCTCTGAGTTATAGCATTCATATCTAGCCTTGTATATAGATATGGAGTTCTTTTTGGTCTTCAAATATCGACGATCGCACTGACTAATATTAGTATTTTCAGAAATTATTTTCTCCGGTTCGGTGAAATGTAGACCTTCTTGAAGTTCCCACATGGTCACACTATTAATGAGGTCAATTCTGTGGCTTAATGGTCTACCAAAACGAAAATTATTGACCTTTTACATGACGATTTGTTCCCGAAACTTATAAACTTATACTCAATTATAATTAATATGTTTGAAGGAGTTGAAGACAAGTCATTGACAGTTATAAATAGACTAATATATCTCAATTTATTTAACCAGTCTGTTAGGCATAAAATGGAGAATTCTGCTCATATCCTAATCATATCTATCTTATTATGACCTTTGAGTTACAAAAATGATATCTAGCTTTGTATATAGATATAGAGGACATTGCTGTGTGTCCCAAGTGAATATTACATTTCTTAACAATTAAAAAATTTTGTTCGATTACTTTGATTATTTAAGTTAACTTGGTATATTTGCACTTAAACAGTTAAGAATTCGTCAATAGCTGATCGTTATCCTTGAAACCGAGTACATCACTACATGATTTGCCATCTCCCTTTACGACCACTTACCCGCGTGTGTCCACGGGCACATTGCCTTTTTTGTGAGTGCTGTGTCGACCGTTTTTTAGTTCCACTCTGACCGTTTGGCCAGTTTTTTGTTCGGTTTTTTTCCGTCCCACTGCACGGTTTTGGACAATAAACTGTCCACAGCTGCACTCGCCCCGCCCGCGCAGGTGGCGGCCGCGCTTCGTTACGCCTATCCGCTGTATATATTTATTATCGCCCTTAAGCATTCGTCGGCAAGAAGTACTTCTTCACCTTTTTGCAGTTATTTTTAAGTTTAAGTTATTTTTTAGGGTACTTACAGATTTTTTACTAAATCAATAAGGCATATAAGTAAATTATCTAATGGCATCCCTTCTTTAACGTAAGACGTTTTGTGTCCCTGTTTGTTTTTTTATGAATATGTATTTTATATACATAAATATATGAATACTTATTTAGTGTTTATGCTGACAATTATGAATTAAACTTGATTCAGATATCCAAAGTTTCCCCGAAAATTAAACTTCATTTATACTCTCCCTCATTCTTTCTCTCTCTCTATCACTACTTTATTCCTCTGGTCGCACCTTTTTCTTTTCATTCATTATTTTCATATTCTTATTTACATATCAAAGAAAATGACTGGCTTTATTGTATGTTTTTTTCCTGTTTTGCTTAGATTACCCCGCCACTAATTGTCAACCATTATTTTCATTCTGGTAAATCTATCCATACCATAACCACCCATATTTTTTCATCATTACCTATTTTGAATTTAAAAAAAAAGTTAATTAAATATTGAATATATTTGGCGTTAATTTTGTAGAAATTAATTATTCACAATTAAATGCAACAAAGTGATGTAGTATTATTTCTACTTTCTTTAAGTTCTTTACCACGACCTAGGTTTCGTTGTATTATATCTTCAGGTGGGCTATTAGCAAAGATTTTTAGTAGTATTTTTATAGAAATAACACTACATCACGTAGTTTCATTTAATTGTGAATTAATTAAATTTGAAAATCATTCTTCCATCTTCTAATAAGTTATATAGTGTAAATCGTGACTGAAGGCTTTCAAGCAGTCAGATTGTGACAGATTCTCATAATTTAGTAATTTTCGTAGTTTTGAACATCATCGATTATTATAGTTTTCGTCGTCATCAATTATAAAGAGTTGTTATTCATCTATCACAAACTTTTTACTACCTATTTGTGACTATAAAATTCGACTCGACAGCGATGCTGTCAATCACAAACTTATTAAATGAGCTGTGTATATCTTTAGGAAAGCCAGTAATCAACTACCGCTTGTACACTAAGATTAAATCCGTAAATATTGATGAGTGGCTTTTGATGATAATCTATCTTCACTTGAAAAAAAATATTTGGTGAATTTTTAGAACGCTTGCTATTAGTTTTATATGCGGAAAGGTTTCAATTTCTGCAAGCTTTTAAGCTGGCAGAAATTGTTTCTCTACACTTCGTTACAAACATAATTTATACCAAAATATTTAAACTGGGCAAACTCATGTCGCCCATTTTAAATCATCACTAACCGGAAGTGTCCATAATTAGCAGAATGCTTATTAGCTAATTAACTGAATTATGGCATCTTTAAACTTACAATTTAATCTAGAATATCTCTAAAACAGCGTATGTGAACAGCTCTGAATCATCTTTTCAAAACCTTTGGTGGGCCTGTATATTCTTGATAACATTCGTAATGGAAAAAATAGTGTGGAAATAGGAATTTTAATAAATATGTAGGGGGTTGTAAAGTTAACCTTTGATATGTCACGTGAGGTTTTATGGATTTCATTGGTTTATTTTTTGTAAAAATTACAGTTTCAGTTCCAAGTAAGACAATACTGATTATGTACCCTTTCTAAAAACTAACCTAATCTCATCAAGTATTGTAACCGATGCGAATTTGATATTTGATGCTGACAACTGTGTCAAGGGAGAAGTCTCTTTTTATGAAAAAAATATATGTTAGCATTTCTCTATCACTAAGAAAACTACGCCGTTAAATATTATTGTAAGCGTATAGTACAACACGGAGGCTATTATATTATGGACCCAATGGGAAAATGAAAAAAATTGGAATACAGACAAATTTCACTTAGAAAAAACGTGATGACAAAATTGTGTTATGTACTTCTATAACGCAATCTACACATACGGACATGCCATGTAATATATTCACATTTATATCTATAACAATATATTAAACATAATAACAGCCGTGTCTGTCTGCTTGTCGCCGTACAAATTGCTTCCAAATTTCAAATTCAAATTCAAATAACAGAGAGCCCGAGGGCACGCGCGATTGGTCGGCCGATGTCTGCTTTAAATATTCTAATTGGCTCTTCTTTTGTGTTCCACATTTAAATGCGCCTATCGTTTGAGTGTGTTGCGAAACAAATGGCCGACTCGTTAATGTTCGGCTCTTTGGCGTAGACTCATTAAAGTCGGATAAATCTACTGTCGTTTACGGATCGTTTGCATTTGTCAATGACGTTATTAGAAATGGGGTTCGTTTCGTAATATTTGGTGATTAGGATTGCTATCGCAATCGGCGAATAGATTTATGGCGTCTGAAATGTTCCGCTTGCAGTCGATTGTCAAAATCTAGTTCAAGATAAAGTGGTTATTTATTATGGCTTCCTTTGTAAGTAAGTACAATATATACTCGGAGAAGTTATTAAAATAAAAATAAATGTGATATTCGAAATATAAAATTAAGCCTACGTTTAATCACTTGCGTATTTATCGTAAAATTAACATTTAAATTAATCATCTTTGTAATTAAATAGAGTTAAATTTCACAGATGCGTAAACCCCATTGGTTTGAAGTAGAGATTTGAACAAACATATTACAGACACAATTTTGTTATTGAGAAGACAGTTCTTTACACTTCGTTTTGGTATTAGAATATAACTATTTTAACATTCATACTTTATGTATTATTTATCGTTTAACGAGCGTAACATTATAAATTAAAAATATAGGAATTGTTGTTAAAAAATTATTTTCTTTTTATGGTAGGCATTTTCCATGTGGAGTATTTTGAAACCAAAGTAACCTAAGGCATATTACCAATCAAAAGTTAAAATTAAAACGAGCAAAGGTGCAATAGAATTTCATTATTATTACAATTATTTCGTGTAATGATTTAGTTATAATAGTTGCTTAATTGCTCGTAAAATATTCTCAGAAAAGTTAATTTTCAAAATTTATTGGCGTTAGAGCTTGGCGTCGAGTATGGCTGTTAGAAACATTAATTTATATCTATTAAGTTGCCAAATTGATGATAAGAAAATATAGTGAAATATAATTGGGGTAAAAATATTCATTAAGTATTAAAATGTATAGGTTTTAACATGTATGTAATTATGAGTATGTCTTATGTCCTCAACCTTCAAATACTATACATGAAAATGAAAAAATGTGAATACAGACAAATTCAAGAAAATTTCACTTAGAAAAACGTAATGATAAATTTGAGTTATGTTGTACTTCTATACCGCTATGTTTCAGTTTTGTTTTAAATACTACCTATTTGATATTTTGAAAAGTAATCTTATTTGTATAAATATATTAACTTTTATATTTACATTGTTATTTATTTTATATACGCAGTAATCCGAGTAGATACTTTCACAATTAACCATTGTTGCAAAGATTGTGAGTGTAATAATAAAATAATGACAAAACGCACATCCGATGCAACAATGTCACAAATGCTAAAACCTGTTTATTACGGGAGAAGCATTTAAAGTTTCCGGACTTTACAGAACGACGGAAATTTAGAACTTTACAATAATTGATACATGTCAAAGTATAAGGTTTACCTAATTGCTATCTGTAACTTATTACGCATTTTTATGTCAAATAACCACTTTTTATTTGTTTTGCATTTACAACGATGTTCTATCTGATATGCAAATAGTAAATTAACAAAAACTTAACTAACATCTCAGCGGAAACATGATCACCGAGGATAAAAGGAACGGTTACCTGGTTAAGTGGTTAATATGTTATGGAATGAGGTACAATTTTGAAATAAATTTCAAATTACTGGTACAAGTTATAATTTATTCACTAAATTTGGCAGTGTAGATAGAAAGCGTTTGCAAAAGGAAATGCTGTGTATGAGAATAGCATATGTAGAATCTCTAAACGTAAACTCAGGCAGGGCACGAACAGATGTTTAAAACGGAAAGCGACAGAATATGGGATCTGTAGATATATTTAAAGGTGGTATGGGATGTGTAGATATATTTGATATATTTAAAGGTAACAATAACAAATTGTCCCGATTACGAAAGTTATACCAATTTGGTGGTTTCTTGAACTTAGAAATATGATTATATTTTCTATGGCGAAAAATGCATCACATATACTTTTGAAAGGTTTCCAGCTTATTCAGCAAGAAAACACATTATCCCAAATTTGATTTATGATAGTAAGTTGGAATTTGTAAAGTGGAATTTGGTTTGAAAAAAATTCAGAGCATATATTTTACTGAAGGCTCCAGCTAATATCTTCTACCAAGAACCTCTTTTTATTTATATCCATTTATCATTAGATTCTGATCCTTTACATATACAAATTGTACTATTCCTCATTTCATATATTCACGGGAGTAATACGGCCGGAATATGAATAACAAAAGTATTCCTCATTTCATATATTCACGGGACGGAATATGAATAACAAAAGAGCGAGAAATTAAACTTAAAAAAAACTAGCAAGAATATAGTTTTTATTTCTCAGGTGTAACTTGTTAAAATATATAGTTTTATATTTCGAGCCACTGGGAATTTAAGGTTAAATTAGTTTAAAAAGTATTACAAAACTTTAGAAGTTTTCTATTTTTGGTAGTATTTTATTTTTATATTTACAAATATTTAAATATAATTTTTTTACGTACTGCTAACCAAAAATACCTCTCTGGACTGCTGATAGAGGGTAACAGCGCGATTTCATCAATTTCATACCAAATTATCACAACTTAACTTATTTTTTAAATAAGTATCTTTTACATTTTTGTACGTTTCCTTTTTTTGTATTAAATTAAAAAAAAAAATAATTTCGATGAAACAAACTAGTTTATTACATTAAAACTAGCGTGACCCGTGCAAAGTCTTCGCATTATTTATTCCATTATGAAGCTCAGATGACAGATCAAACAAATATTTTACTAAAATTGACATATAGAGGCGCAAGTATCAAAAGCATTGAGCTAAAGCGCCACTTTATTTATACGTGAGTGGATTTGAAATTAAACAAAAATTTTACCGACCGTCAATCATATTAACGTTGAGCCGTTAGATGGCAGCATTGCTGTTTTGTGTATATAATTTTAATAATTAATTAATTTGCAAAAACAATAGCAATAATAAATTTTTTAGTTGTGGATGCCGGTAGAGCAAGCAATTATCTATAAAATGATATATAATTTATGTGGATTAGTTGTGAGGTTTTTTCTAAAAAGGGAGTGTAACATCTTAACCTCAGCGTATTAATATATATGAGATGATGATTATTAATTAATTCAGTAAGATATTCACAGAAGCTTTATGAATATCCTCAACGTCTCTTTTAATCTAATTCATTCTGAAAACTTTAGCTAACTTGCACGAGCAAGTTTTTATGCTTTCTTGAAACATTATACATGTTTTTATTACAATTACTGTAAATATTATAATTGCTTGTTTTATATAATTTCTCATTTCCATGATTAACAATATTTAATCAATTTTATTCAGTTCAGTCACATGTACTCTGTCTTTTTAGAGTTCCGTAATCCAATATTGAAATGTTATAATTTCAACATGTTCGTCCGTTCGTCTGTCTATCATTATCTATCAGTTTCTACAATTTTAAACCTATGTTTATAATAGTTTTCTATGAAACGCTTTATATATGTAGCAAAACATTAAAAAATTCAAGGTTAATCCATTTCATGCAGAATTGGTAATTTTTTTCCCATGTTTCATCGAATGATGCATCATAGGATAGGTTATTTAAAACTAAATTAGACTACATTTCCTTTTTTTTTAATTTTCAAAATATTAAACTCAAAATGACACACAGTGCGCTGTGCGCTTCTTAATTTCTCGACCCCGCTCTTGAAAAATTAGAAAAGCATCTAAATATTAGTGTTTGATTAGGAATTTAAATTCAAATTTTTTCCCTTAATTTGCACTAATAAGTCGTAGACATCTGGATAACGAAAGAACCCTATTATTCCAAAACGCACCTGATCGCTTTTATTTCTTGTTTTAGCAACAAACTTAATTTTTTTTCCAGTAATTAATTATATAATAGCCGTTAGAGATAAAATTAATCGTGAGTCTCGAACGCAACCATTTATGAAAACGCATTTTCTTATAATTATATTAAAAATTAAAATATACTATCATTATTGAAAAAAGATGATATATCCTGATCACTCATTAGTCATCTAGTTTTCACTCAAAGTTTCCGCTTAAAGTCGGCGTATAACTCTATTTTTCATAACATGCTATTAGCTTTTCTTTACAGGACCATTCTTCTTCGGAGCAAAAAGAATTTGGGGTTCAAATATTTACGTATTAGTCACTAACACTTTTGTTTCAGTGATTATTTTTCGTTAGTGTCGGTTACTAGGACTAACCTTATAAATTGGTACCGGCAAACGTAAGAAAATAATAATGGACAAGGGATGAATTAAAAATTTAAAATAATATGGCCGTAAATATGCTATTTTCATAACTAATCATTAAATTATAAACTGGGCTTCAAAATGTCACACTATCCTAATAATTTTGTAAATAAGGAAATATTTCTGTTTATTTGATAGTTAAGAAATAAACCAATCGTCATTAAATTGACAGAACAATGAAACATATTACAGGCTAATATACAGATTTGTTTTAAGGAATATACTGATAATTACCAAATACCAATATACAGATCTTATCTCGAGGAAGACACAAAAATTTCTTTAAAGAATGAGAAAAACAATTTTCTCGTGGTTTTGCTCTTGATTAGCGTGAGTAAGCTACTTCTTTATGAAATCATTAGAATCATCTTGAAATGTGAAAATATGAATTTTCCTTTTCAACAAAAAAATATACGTAAATAAAACTGGCCAAGTATGAGTGGGACTCGCACAGAAAAGGACCCATAGCACTGAACAATATTAAACTTATAAGTTTGCATTTCTCAAAGACTCGGAGAAACAAAATTATTGCTGCGGTCGGTGTCAAAAATATCCCGTTACCCAAAACCTGCACAACACATCTTATTTAAACCAATTTCCGTTGAAATTTTATTTTAAGTTCTACTATTTTTGTCAGAATTTTACACATGTTAGTTGAAAAGTTTAAGAAGGGGCCCTCCCCTTCTTAAACACATTTTAAGAGTTTAGAAGCGCATATCTCATTAATTATTGATTGAAATAAAAAAGTTACTTTGGAACTTCTGTATCATCATTTATGAACTAATGATACTCCATACGCCAATGTGCACTGGTTTCTTTTTTCTTACCTCAGTTAGATGTATGGAGTGCCACCCTTTAATATTATTTCTTTCAGAATTCCACTCTTTCATTGCATAGCGGTTTATAGAAGATACCTCCCATTCATTATACAGTGCCATTCATTATATAGTGTAATTTCATCTATATAGTGCCAATAATCTGCAAGTAAAACGACTGTGACATACGGACAGACAGACGGATAAACAGACATACGGACGGGACAAAAATATACGGATCAATTTTTGTAATTTAGCTACGGAACCCTAAAAACGACGTATTTATCAAAAAAAATATATTTACAATGAAATAATTGTGACCGAGTCCTATTTTTGTTTAATGTGTCGTTTTTAATAGTATTTTAGTAAAAAAAACAATAAAATTCATATTTTTACTATACTGAATTAATACTACAAATGTTTATGCAGACGAAGTCGCACGTAATAACTAATATTTCGATGTGAGATATTATTTTCACGATTTAATCAATGTGTTTTGCAAGATTATTTGTACTCATGATCTTGTACTCGATAAAAATGTCACTATTTCTTTAACCTATATATGTATATATATATATATATATATATATATATATATATATATATATATATATATATATATATTCAAGTGTAATTTAGAATACTCGGTTGTTTTGGTAGAAGGTCAGATTTTTTCATTATTGTCATTAAAACAAAAATATGATTTAGTTGTGGCTTTCTCCGGCCTTTATAATGAAATTTCTCACAAAATTTTATAACATGGATTAAATAAAGATTTCATGTAAACTTTTCTTTTCGTTCAACAAATTTCTTCCTCTTAAAGTGACGACCCATAAAACAAATTAAAACTGTGCACACTCCACCTTCCACAAACGCATCCGTGGTCATCAAACATCTACTTCGGCTCTAACACCGGTGTTTAGCATAAATTATATCGTTAACCTTTCCGCTGCCATTGTTGTATTATCAACCAAGTCGGGGATGCTGCAAGCGAGATTTGTTAATCAGATTCGGCTAAATCGGTTTATTCGTAATAGAAGCATAATGAGCTAGTTGCGTAATGTAATAAAGAGGAATTAGGTAATAATCTAAATATAGAAGATCCTTGTAGACGCATTTAACTTTTGCATCGAGGAACGGATCGCAGTGCAGCTGTTTCAATTAATTGTTTATCTCATAATTCGTAGCGTGTTGAAATTTGCAATGTCTTATTGAATAAGACGTAATCGCTACGCAGTTAAGTGGTATTTAACTGGATAAACTGTAAGCATAATTAAAATTTGATTCATATAAAATACCAGTCAACTTTGAACAGTATATTAAAGAATATAATATTTCGCGACTTGATTTCAGAGAGAATGTACTGAATCTTTAAAATATTTTATTGAAAAATCCACCACGAAAAACTTGATTCGAAATACAATTTTCATAAACACTAATCACAAAGGATTATATATAGTTAACAGTTGCTCCAAGCATTTGGTTTAATGAATAGAAATGTAGTTACTGCATTTTTTATTTGCACATCAATAAATTTGGTGACCGAGCAAATTTTTGTTTTAAAATTTTCAATTAAATGAAACTATGTGATGTAGTATTGTTTCTACTTTTTTTTAAATTTCTTTACCATGGCCTAGGTTTCGTTGTATTACAATATCTTCAGGTGGACTATTAGCAAATATATAGCAAAGATATATATCTTAGCTAATAGCTCATCTGAAGATGTTATAATACAAGGAAGCCTAGGTCGTGGTAAAGAAATTAAAGAAAGTAGAGACAATACTACATCACGTAGTTTCATTTAATTGTGAATAATGAATTTCTACAAAATTAACGCCAAATATATTCAACGTTAAAATTTGCTTGAAGATTATTTATGATTTTTGATTTAATTTATGTATCTAAATTAAATCAAAAATCATATTTGGTTGTCAAACCTGTCTACGCGGCTTTAATCTCATTCTTACCACAGAACTTCTTTATGATATACCAAAGATAGTGCCTTCTGACTGAAGATAGCGGTGATAATTAAAGTTAATTTTCATCACCATAAAAGGATAACTAAAATTTCCATTGAATTGAGAAGTGTCAATTATATTATAGATATGAGTTTTATT
Source organism: Druceiella hillmani (assembly GCA_039881145.1). Classification (NCBI taxonomy): domain Eukaryota; kingdom Metazoa; phylum Arthropoda; class Insecta; order Lepidoptera; family Hepialidae; genus Druceiella; species Druceiella hillmani. The sequence goes on from JAYKKI010000032.1 coordinate 14,760,462, forward strand.
CATTAAGAAACAAAAATTTATTTCATCTAGCACATATAAAGTCAAGTCTGAATATGAATGAAATTAAAATATCTCGGTGTGCTATGTATTAACTTCATTTCAAAATTCCACTCGTGAAGTCGACAGTATCTGATGACGATAGCTAATACTAATGATAATTTGTAAGCTTTAATCCATTTAAAAGCTAAATTTTTAATTTAGAAAACACTTTTAATCCATGATTGATTTAAAATTTCCCTTTGTAAGCTTTATTCCATTTAAAAGCTGAATTTTTAATTTAGGAAACAGTTACAATCCATGAAAAATTGGAAAGTCACATCCCGATTTTAGATTTAAAGTCGGGATGTGACTTTCCAAATTTTCATATAAAATATCCGTTTTCCAAACTAATTTAGCAAAGAAAATTATAGACGCCAAGTTTTTCCTTTGTGGATAGCAAGTATATATAATTTTTCTCTAAAAGTACGCAGTGTCACTGCCATATTCATTATATATCTTACCACGTCATTGCGGTTGTAGTCCAACTGTTTTTACGGACACTCGTAAACGTCTTTATTCCAAACACTTTAAAATACTCACTCCCATACGGACTCAAAACCACACCATGATCTAATTAGCTTCCAAAACACACAGCTCCATTTCCACATCCAAATTTTCATATCTACGTTAGCACCCAGTGCCCAAATAGTCTGGTTTCTAAGCGCCGACCACCCGTACGACGTCGTTTTGTCATTTAAAAACCAATTAAAAACACCATCCGTTTCTTGGCTGCAGCCGCTATTTTATGGCCCGCGCGATGACGATCGTCTACTTGGGTGTTTAAGTAAACATTATGAATCTATAAATAAGGGTCTTTATGAAAACAAGTGTCGCGCTTCTGTTTATAGAGAAATGTACAGTTTAATAGCGTAATCCGTATATGGGTCAAGCCTCTAGTGCCTGGGAGAGTTTGAGAAATGTAGTATTTTTAGCATGAAACTAGAAACTGATGAGACTTCATTATATGTATAAGATATCTTACTAATATAAGAATTTTACAGTGTAAATATGTTTTATAACTCAATTTATTTACGCAGAGAATTCGGTGATATTTCGATACTCACCTACTTCATAACGTGAAACATTGGTTTTGAATTTTGGATTGATCGTAAGAATTTGCCATGTTATATAGGCTATTAGTTTAATGACAATATTTTCAATGAGTGTCGATGAATAAGTAAAAAATATTAACATTATTGAAATTTAATATTATAGATATAAATATTATCTATAATGATATACATAATTAATAAAAAATATTGTTTGCTATGATTGTAAATAACCTAAATATGCAAATTAAATTAATATAGATAATTATTACTTTATTTCCTAAAATAAACACGCTTGAAAGGCAATCGTCTATGGAGAAATGAAATGTCTATAGACATTTTTTTATACTTAATTAAGACGATATCCAAATTCATTACATGAAAGAAATTTCCTTAATAAATATTTTGAAATCTTACAAAAATGAATAAAAATAGTTAATAGATGCAAAGGTTACTGAACGTATAGTCCCCTTAGATTCTATCAGCTGGCTTCATATATATATATATATATATATATGTATATATATATATATATATATATATATATATATATATGTATATATATATATATATATGTATATATATACATATATATATATATATATATATATATGTATATATATATATATATATATATATATATATATCGAGAAGGTAGATATTGAGGATATTTGACTAGCCTCCGAATAGCTTCACCCCGAAGGAAATTGTGGCTCATATAGACTTATCACTTCGGGCTCTACACCGATTTACAAAAGCAGTTCTAGATATGAAGTGAGCAGCTGTCGACCTGTGGCGACATCATCAGTCATTTCTAAATCTTTTCAAGTGATCTTATACAGATCTATTTTCGAATTCAGCTCACTTACTTCTAACATGGTTTCCACTCTATGTATTCCACTAGTGCAACATTATCTTCATTTATTGACTACGTGTTTACTGAGAGGAGGAAAATACGTTAAGTAGATATGATTATAAAAAAAATCTGGCTGTTCGGAACTAATTTCAGTCTCGGAAGCAGTTTTTCCAGCGCGAGGATTTTAGATCAAAATATTACGTTACTAACTCTGGCGTGGGTCAGGATAGTAATTTAGATCCCATTCTATTTCAATTAATGATAAATGATATGTTATTAGACAGTCACATTATTGATATTTGTAAGACTGCATTTAGAACACTTCCATCTGTCTTCCGAATTATAGAAAATCTAGCTGCATTCTGGGTCTAAATTACTGAGAATCAAACTGCATTTAACATCTAAATTGCTAAGAATTTGAGACATTAACTGCATTAAGGGTTTATATAACACTCTTGTGTGCAGCAAATTGGAACGAATTTCATTAATTGGTTACGAGAGAAAATATTATGGTACTTTAAAACATAAAGCTATAGTCATATACATCCTTCGCTTTTGATTTGAGGTTGGTTCAATATAACTGTATGCAAGTGAGAAGAGAGTTGCATCCGGCCCTGCATTTATGGAAAGTCTTAAAAGGCTATACTGAAAAGTCTTTTCTTTAGGGTTTGATGTCGTTTTTTTACCGGACTGTTATACGTAAGTACGAAAGTACTCAGTCTTTCACATTTCGTAAGGACATACCTTCAACATCCGCTTGCGATCCCCGTTATCCGTGTCTTTGATTTGATTAACTTGGTGTGGAGGCATTGCCCCATTTCGATCCGTTCTCGTGTCAGATTCGCTATTTTAAAGTCCGGTGGAGTATTTGTGTGATTGACGAACGAGTATTTGTGTGATAATTGGAATTTTGATTGTATTCATTTTATTTTAATAATCGATTCTGAATATTTTTCTTATTTATATGTATTTCGTTTTTATGAACTTTCTCAACGTTTTGGCACCAATTTATAAGTTGAGCAAGGTTTTTACTAAGGAAATAAATACATTTTTCACTTTCAAAATAATATTAAAAGGAAAAATGTTTGCGCTACTTTTATAGTTTTATTGAAACGATTTTCTTTGCGTTAATTGATCAATGAAGTAAAATATTAGTGCGCTTGAATTACGTTTTATTACATCAAACTATATAAATAAATTATCGAATACAATTTCTAACTCTAAGCAATAAACTAATGTAGCATGTGAGAAGTCCTTAGTGTTCATCACGTAGAGAACCGATGAAAAAAAAATGCTTGGATAAAGTTAATATTTAAATTTTTAAATATTTTGACTAATTTGACCCCTAAACTTAAAGGAAAATATTATTATTGTATTGCAAATCATATACATCCCAAGACCAGAGCCCGCATACTTCTCCTGGAAGGTTGCGACCAAAGGAAATGAAGATTAATGGGCTGCATCACATCTGGGCGGGCGGCGGCAATGCTAACGATTCATCAAATTACTACGCTGATATAACCCCACAGTCTGCGTGATTTACTTGGCGAGATGTATGTATATTTCGTAAACTGCAAATGTTTTTTCATGTGATACAACAAAAAATGCATAATTTGACTGAGATTTGTCTAAAAAGCCTAGGTACATCTTATTTTTTCCAATGTTACATTTATATTACTTTAATTTTCTAAGGGGAAAATTGAAAATATCTAAAGACGTAAACCTCCAGTCTTTTTAACAATATATTAAGTTCGATTGTCCTTAATTTCTTCAAATTGAAAAAAAAAATAATATGAAACAAGTATTCATATTATGCAATGTATTATATTGAATATATTTGGCGTTAATTTTGTAGAAATTCATTATTCACAATTAAATGAAACTACGTGATGTAGTATTATTTCTACTTTCTTTAATTTCTTTTCGTTTCGTTGTATTACAATATCTTCAGGTGGGCTATTAGCAAAGATTCAAGAGATCTTTGCTAATAGCCCACCTGAAGATGTTGTAATACAACGAAACCTAGGTCGTGGTAAAGAAATTAAAGAAAGTAGAAACAATACTACATCACGTAGTTTCATTTAATTGTGAACAATATATAATAGTTGAGAGATTTGAATGTTGCAAATTTAAACGTACTTACGTTCAGATATGGTTTTAAATTCAAATTTATGGTTTACCGACCTTCATTAAAATAGTAAACCGTAAATTTGAATTCAGCGCTCCTTCACAAGACCTACAGATCTTTTAACTAAATCGTCAATTAATATTTTAGTAGATGAAATAATTATAGACCAACCTACGCGCCAATAGTAAAAATGTCAGAAACTTTCGTTCCGCAGAAATATTGTAACTCTGAAAGAAACTATAGTCCCAGTTCAGCCACTCGGATTTGGTACCGATTGTCATAGGTGATGTTAATATCTTGATATACTTACTTAGCTATAGTCGTAAATTCCAACTTAGGTTCATACATAAAGGTTGTATTAAAAACTCACGTATTTTGAGTGACATTTTATTAACTACAGAAAGCATATTTTGGTCATATGTGATGTTAATATATTAACATACTTACTTAGCTATAGCCATAAATTTCAACTTAGATTCATACAAAAATGTATGAAAATCTCACGTATTTTGAGTGAAATTTTATTATCTACTGATAGCTATAATATTTATTTGAAATTGATATATTTCGCAATTTAAAATTATGTTTTATACAAAAACGATGCTATTTTAATTTCACAAAAAACAATTAAATGCACCCTCCTTAATGTTTACAACGTTCGATGGTTTGGTAGTTATTTTCCGCACTATCGTCACACATTTTCGTGATGCTCTCTAAATTGATTTACTGCTATTATAGAATAATAATTACGTAATTAATATTACCGTTATTACAAGACAAGAAAATCCTGTGACATTTGCGTATTGAAAAAAAGTGACATTTGCGTATTGAATATATTAAAAACTGTTAATATTATTTAAATATACTATAAATAAATTTATTGGGTCCTCACTATAACAAAACCATTCACCTTTCAGAGAGAAAGGTTATATGGTACTTAAATCCATCTTCACAGAATCGTGAGCATCTTCAAGTTTTTATTTGGCATGAGATCTCTAATAGAAATAAAAGAACAAATAAATGATAAATCTACATCTATCAAGTTGCTGTCAGTTGTCAAAGTTTGGATTAGAACATTAAAATATCTTGATCTGTTAGCTATGAGTTAACCATTTATTTATTAATCTATATAATAGTTCAGTCTTGCTGCACGTGTAAAAGAAAGTCAGATATGTTAAGAAAATAGAAAAAAAGAGGAATAAAATATGTTTATCAGTTTAAAGATATAACAATTTTGAAATTTAGTGTACTAAATAATGTAAATTAATGTACTAAATATTTTAAATTAATAATTTAAAAATATTTAGTACATTAACTTCTAATTCTAATTGGTAATTAACAGTAGGCCTTAAGAAATAAATAATAAAAACTAACGTCATGTCAACAGTAACCTTTATTAAGAAGAGTTGGGCTATATAGGCTTAGATGTAAAAATCATGTCAAACACAAACAAATTTTTACCAGTCATTTTTAATTTCATTTTGTAGCATCTTTGTATCATGAATTGCAGAGATTGAAATTCAATCGAGAATATTTTTCGAAGTAAAATTGTTCAAACAATTTAAAATAAAAAAAATCTAGTATGTCCTGGAATCGGACGTGACCTGTTAGCTATTTTATTGACACGTGTCGATGGGCGCGCTGGCGGAAGTCGACTTTAATGTCAGTGAGCCACACTTCCGCGCCGAAGTTTTTTTACCATTACTATGGGTAAACGATCCTTTTCGTGCAAGTTTTCTCATTCTTTTTGTGAAAAATCTTAGGTTATGGACTACTTCTGATTTATTCAATTCATTTTTAACACAAAAATATTTACATAACCGTATATGGCATAAATTATATTATGATCTTATATTTAAGACATACGTAACGTTTACTATATAACTAAATTTATAAAGTCTGATATTTCAAATTTAATGTATTTGTTAGGAAAATCCTTACATTTTTCGTTATCTTTTAGGCGTTTTCAATCACTAAGACCAACTTATCGTTTTCAGTTTGATTCATTATTTATTTATATCTTGAAAACCCCATGCTCAACTTATAGTAGATCTATTACCCAAAATCGCTGGGCATGTGGAAGAACATATAACAAAGAGTTATGAATAACGAATAGGACAATACACTCACAGAGTTATTCCATAAAATTGAAAAACCAATGCACAGTAATTTGGATAAGTAGCATCTAGCAATCAGTCGTGGACTACTAAGCAACTCTATAACCACATTACTGAAACAGAAAAAATATATAGGCTTCTCCAGCATGAGAATATAACTATCTTCGTACGGAGACCAGATGACTGCATTCGTTTCAAGTATACTACGGACTAAAAAGTTAAATAGTGTAATGTTACATTCGGTATATTGAAAATCCGTATGACAAATACTATGACAATTCCATATGACAAATCTTAGTACCCTGTAGGATTTCTGTAACTCCGCCCAGCTCATAACTACGCACAAGTGGGACACGTATGTCATCATAGCATATTTGCTTACATTGAAATGTAGGTTGTTGCTCAGACTCCATTTGAATAACGAGTCGATATCATGTTGGAACAGATCACTGTCGTATTGATTATTAACACCTAAGAAGAGGTTTAAATTATCGCCAAAGAGAAAGCAACGAGCAGTTCTGACAACTGTAGGCAAGTCGTTTATCATAATCAGAAACAGAAGTGGACCTAAATTACTAATTGACTGACATCAGATTGAGTAACTTAAGGCCGTTATTCGAAATTTCCAAGTCGGACGTATTGTTTGCGAGCCATATTATATATAAATATATATATATATACATATATATATATTGAGTTAGGTTTCAAGTTCATAATATCAAATCATTAACTTCTTCCACCTCATTTTTTGAAATATTGTATACTATGTCTTTTTGAAGTTATACTTCTTACAGGATGAAGTTGCTCACTAAACAGCGTGTAGTGACTAATAATATATTTTGACAGTTATTGAAATATTTGTTAATACACAATACATGTTTTACATTCATACAAATCTAAGTTATATCTGTGCTTTTTAATAATATTTTGAGAATTGATAAATAATTAGTAACCGATGCTAATAGTGGTCCATATAATAAAAAACTTCTATTGTGTATATTCGTGATAGAAATTGTACTTATAAACTTTTTAAAATATTTTTTAAGTGTGTTTCTCCAAGTGAGATTAAGTTTCGGTACGTATTTATTTGCGTTATAAATTATAAATTATTTAAAATTTAATTATTTTGTTGAATTTATATTTTACCAACTATCTTTATAATCAGGCTCCAATCCTTTTATTATTTTATTTCTATTAATTATTTGCGTGTTAAATAAAGTTATTATTGTGTTATGCCAAAGAAGTATAACTTCTAACGCGCGTACATAGTAAACGTAAATTTTATAAGATCACTTATGTGTCTATAATCTGTCTGTTTTTCTCAGAAATGTAGAAATGCTTGACGTAGAAATATAAAATGTTACATAGTGGTAAAGCATATTAGTCCGCATACATCTCAGTAATAACACTCAAAAATGTAGATCTGAAAATTTCAGAGCGGAGAAAATCTATAGCATCAAATTGTTTATAGTTGAAAGGGCGAGCTATATGAAAATAAAAAATAAATTTCTCCTTATTTTAAGTAGCATATTTACAGAGATATTCTAAAAAGTGTGGAAATAAATATATTCTACTTCTTATTTTCAAAGCTTCTCAATCTAAGAACATGAAAAAACAGGATTAAGTATCGTTAAAGTATAATCATTTGCAAATTTCCATAGCGAAAATTTTATAAATTGGTCATGCCCGTCAGTCTTAAAATTTCTACAATTTATATATGTGTATATGCAATTTTCCAAGTAAATACTTTATATAATGATCTCGGTTTATACGTAGCAATTTATTTTAAAAAAGCTGTTTATTGTGTTTCCCCATACACGTGGGGAAAAATATCAAAACATTACTTGGAAAATTGCATGTACACATATGTAAATTGTAGAAATTTTAAGACTGTGACGGGCATGACCAATTTATAAAATTTATATATATATATTTATATATATATATATATATATATATATATACATATATATATATATATATATATATATGTATATATATATATGTGTATATGTATATATAATTTTTTTTTTTTTTTTATTTATAGAATAATTTTTAGATATAATGGGACAAAGACTATCAATTGAATATTAATTTTTATTTTACAGAAATAATATGTAATGTTATCATTCAATTTTAATCCCCAGTATTTCAATGAAGTTTAAATTTACTTTGATTATAAGGGATATACACTCAGCCTTCTGTTCGTGAAACTAATTGGTGTTCCATAAGTTTTTGAATATAATTTATACTATTATAATAAAATTTTATTAACATTCCTTAATTCTATTCTTAGCAAGTACGACTAAAAAATTTTACTTAATTAATGTCTTTTTCAAAATTTACAATTCATATCCAACATGAAAGTACAACTACATGTCGAAACTTATTTCATGTGCATCAATACACTTTATACGTGTATCGTAAGGAAATTTTGTTAAGCTTACTTAATTTTTTTCTTGACTAATACGACTAAAAATTTTGACATAATTAAATTCTTTTTCAAAATTCTTTATTCATTTCCAATACGAAAGTACAACTGCATTTTGAAACTAATTTTATGTGCAGCAATACTCTATATACGTATATCGTAACGAAATTTTATTAAACTTACTTAATTCTTTTCTTAGCAAGTACGACTAAAAAATTTAACTTAATTAACGTCCTTTTCAAAATTTATAATTCATATCTAGTACGAAAGTACAACTACATTTCGAAACTTATTTTAGGTACATAAATATACTATATACGTGTACCGTAACGAAATTGCATTAAACTTTCTTAATTTTTTTTAACTAGTACTACTAAAAATTTTGACCTAATTAAAGTATTTTTTATAATTTATATACAACACGAAAATACAAATACATTTCGAAACTTCTTTTATCGTATATACCTGTAGTGTACTGCTCGATACCTAATTGAATAAGAAATTGAACAGGGCTCGCAGTCTTTATAAATATTAAATTCCCCCACCTCACCTCCATCCCCGTAGCAACCCAGTCAACCCCGTCGTTTAATTCGAACCAGTCTCGATTGGTAATACGTCAAGTGCCAGGATCACTTAGGTTGGCAATCGACTTTGTTCGGTGCAGATTTGTTGTAGTGTCACAGAGAAGTTTGGTCGTTTTACCTGGGATAATTTGTCAACTTCCACCTTAAGGGAAGGAATTGGAATCCCAAGGGAAAAAATACCAATCCGCGGAGTATTTTCATGGAATAGTGTTACTTTATGATTCTTGGTTTCTACACGTGTAAATTGGATATTAACCAATTTACACTTCCAGCAAACTAAATATTTGTCTCTAAGAAAATGTTTGCATATTTTTATATCTGGGGATCATTTATTTCTAAACCAATAGGGTATCGATATTTATAATTTACTAATTATGACATCAAATTCTCTTCAATTATCAATCAAGAATGTAGAAGTACAATCAAAATATTACAGAAGAAATACCATAAATGATAATATAGGAAAATCACAATTGTTAGTGCCGATATTGCAAGCTCGGCTAGTTTAGAGTCAATGCCCATTACTTGACATTCAATTTTTGTTTCAAAATAAAAGATATCTTTCTTAATATAAATATAGCTCTCTTAATATAAATATTATAACTCTCTTAATATAGATATTATTACAAAGACTATACACTCTCCACATATACAAAATACAATGTGTGGATTTATATGCGGTTCTCATTTTCAAAGAGTTAATTTATTCGGAAAGATTTTAATGTATAAAACATTTAATATAGCTCTATACCGATATGTAAACCTGTATCGGACACTTCAAGTTTCGAAGAAAAAATATAATAATCATGTTTTATTAAGATATACCATTTTGAGATACACAATTATAACACACTTTTAAAATTAATCAACATAGACAAATATTAAATAATATTACCACTAAAAGGAACTATTCATTAAATCAGTTTTTGGTATCATTGAAATTTGGCACCTAGTACCGGACAGGTATAAATTCGAACCCCTATTACTTGGTAGTAAAGAGAACTTGAAGGTTTTGAAATATCATAAAGTAAACAATAATTTTTCATTAATACGGAAAATATTCTGAAAGCCATAATTATTACGGACATACAAATAAATCATCAGAATAAAACACATTTTTTTAACCACAAGGAAGTAATCATTTGTTAGTTTTCAAAATTTTAACACTTAATATTTTAAGATTATAAATTAGGCTTATTTAATATTTTAAATTAGGCATAGAAATAACAGCAGTCCAAAGGATAACTTAAACAATTTTACAAGTGTCACTAACGTTGATATTGGAAAACTCAGGAATATCTTCACATGCTTCATGGGTCCATTCTTTATATGACCCGCACTGGATTCAATCTTCGTCGTGGTCTTCACCACAAAGAACACAGTGGTATTTCTCAGCTTCTTTTCTTTACTTTTCCTATGTCAATTGAATTTTTAAATGTATGATTGCTCTCCTTCTTTCTCTTTTCTTTTTCGATTCAGTTAAAATTTAAAAATTTACGAATCAGTTAAAATTTCACTCTTTTTAGCTCGAAGTTTCCATGCTTGCATTCTTTTTTTAACAGTATCTGGTAATGATGAAATATCAAAAATGATTTTCCCTACATTTAATATGGCGACTAATTGAGAACTTGGATTGTTATTGAGGTTTCAGCTCGTAGAGCTGTTTAACTGGTAGAAAGGTTGCGGTGATTTTGAAGTAGTAACATATGAAGGTGAATCTTACATGATGTCCGACTACAAAATAACAATATACGTTATTACTGAATGATGTAAGAAGTAGTACTGTCAGTTGCTGAAACTTCTTCCGAAATTATATTTTGAGCAGTATCAGGTCATTGAATAAACGTCAAAACTATATCATCTAGCTACGTTATTACATCCTTCCAACTCATTTGTTGGTTTATTGCTGTCAAGAGTAATATTAGTGACATCACTGGATAAATAAGCCAGATCTCTGATTATATTTATGATGACTGGATGAATTCCTGTATACCTAAATCCTGCTTCACTTATTTCATATAGTGCAACTTTTTTCAAAAGCTTCTACTACAAGATCAAATTCAGTGATTCCGGTACCAGAATTAGCCCTCACCCACATATTACAGCGTCCATTGTAAGCATGTTTGATCGGTATAATGGTTGTAGTTTATGTGTAGCATGCGGTGGAATGCTGGTGAAATATATGTGATGGTCTCTGCAGAAGTTGATACCGTCTAATGTCTTATGGCTGATATGCCTAATCAATTACCATTAAAATTGTCGATTCCTTCTTTGGTTTAGTGAATTTCACTAAATATGATAACTATTTTAAAAACATTTCCTTTATCATCTAAAAAATTTAGGCTTAGCTACAATTTCAATTTCTGGTCTTGCATTAATCGGTAAGCGGTCATTGGATCTCTGAAAAATAAGAGAATAAACTGTCTCATTGCACGTATACAAAACATTAGAGTTACGTTTATTCCTTGTTCTCCTGCTGTTAATTTGCCTACTTGTCGTATATTTCCTTTTACTTTAACTTTTTCGTATTTCTGGGTAGTTGTAACGCCTTTCCTAACACAGTTGTAAACATTTGATGGACGAAAGTTATTTTTATCTATCAGTTTCTGTGAATTTGCAAAAAAATGTCGTCTTAATTTTTGTTAAAACCAACGGCATGCATTAGGATTGTAAATTCTGCAGTTTTTAAACTTAAATCCAGATGTCTTTTCATAAAATCATCATAAAAAAGTTTTCATTGTTAAAGCGATGCAGTAATTTATGCTTCTCAGCTAATTTATGTGCAAGCTTAAAAAACTATATTTAGACAAAAGCATGTAACGATTAGCTAAATATTTAAGTTGACATTCTAACAATTGCTCATGCTCTGTTGGAGGTTTAAACTCAACCTTTTTACCCTGTTTAAATAAAGTTAGTTAAGAGTAAACATAAAGATCCTAATGAATATTGCATAAAAAGTTATTTAGTTAACATTGCGGGTAAAGTTATTTACAACTCCGGTGAAATTAATTAGGCAGTAATGAATTATTTAATATTATATTTAGAGTGAAGAGATATAACTTCAAATGTTTCACAATTGAACATTTTTCTTACCTTTAAAGGAAAAATATAATCTTTATAAGGCTACTTATGTGTATGTTTGTATGTCTATCGTAGCCGCTTTTGTCAAATTAAAACATAAAAATATCTATATAAAAAATTTAAATGTGCTAAATAGAGGATAGAAGGAATTAAAAAAGCGAATTACAAGTTTTCCAAAAATTGTTTTTCACTATTTTTTGTGAGATAGTTCTAAAAATATTAATAAGATTGTCCACAAGAATTTTCTTATACTCCTGTGTCTAAAATCGTCGAAGAGAAAATTATGAAAAAATGTTGCTGAAAATTTGTCTAAAATTTATCCGAAAACTATGATTCTAAATCTTATAATTTTTATGATATTCACAATATTTTACGTCCGTGAAAGATAAACCAGGCAACATATTTACAAGGGGAAAAATAATATAATTATTTACACATAGTTTAAGAAAAATACTATTTAATCTTAAAAAATTATGAGACTATGTGCATTGGGAACCATCTTTTTTTCGAAAGAATACATGTATATTTTAAATTTTTTCCAAGTTTTTTGAAAAGTTCAAAAGGAAAATAGATATCTATTATTAATATTGTGCTTTTTATAATAAAGCACTTTGGTCCCACCCGCGGGCGTTAAACCGCAAACAAATTTCCTTGAAAAAAATCGATACCTAATTTAAGTAAACACAGCTCGCGAGAGGGCGGCGCTCAAACTAAATGGAAAAGTTTGTCGAGTGTAAATTAACAGTTTTGTCGGGGCGGCCGACACTCAAACATAATTGGACAATTAGAGGTGGGGCGGCCGATGTCGCCTGTGCCGCGCCGGGCCTGGCACCGCCCGCCCTGCTCGCGGATTCAACGCAGCCCGCCCGGGCGATGAATTTAATTAGACCAATATCATCGTCGTGGACACGAACTTAGCTTCGAATTATGTGGTGTTTGGAAATTATATTAAAACTTTTAGTTATGTTTATTAGGCGCCGGTTTAATGGCGTTATTTGACGGGGATGGGAGGTGTGCGATGTAAGGGTGGCAATCGATTACGGTTAAATGTACTTGAGATTACTGCTCTTACAGATATTCGAATTCATAATCGAATTTTAAAACTTATTTATGTAAAATGATCAATGGTTGACTTGAACTTCGGTTCAATTGATTAGTAACAAGAGATAAATTAACAGTAAATATTAGTTATAATTAAAAATGTTTGAAAAACGAAGAAATAGTTTCATTGCTATCTTTTAAAAAGAAATTAAATTATTTTATTATACCTAAACGAACACCGTGATTAAATTTATTAATTCAAATATTTTCTTTTCTTATTGGTGAGTGAGGTATTTAAAATATAGACAATTTGAAAATTGATGAAAAACAACGAATAGAGTGACGCAAGTAAGTTTTATTTGCAAATTTCGCTAAATTATTAAAAAAATTAAACTAAACGATGTAATATCACTCCCGATTAAATGGGATATAATAATGGTAATTTAAATTTTGGAAAATGAAAATATGATAATTCACGCATTTTGATTCACGCCTTAAATTATAATGATTCACCATGTTATAGAAATCGTAGCGGAAAATTCGTCTGAACTAGTTACATTTTTCAGAGGTATGTAAATTCTTAACCGGAAAACAACGAAGGTGACGTTATTATCTACCAGCAGAATACAGTTAACACCTGCGTGAAAAATAAAATTTTGTCTAAATTATATAACTTAATGGTAGTGGAAAGCTTATGAAACTTGACTCTGATATGAATGTTAAATCAATGGTTCAAAATATAATATAATATTAGTAATATAGAAATAGGGAACCTTACTGCTAACTTCTCCCGATAGGAGGCTACCTGTACTATACCGTAAACGTCATATATAAATAAATACAATGTGAAGTTTTGTAATTTATAGGTACCCGTCTGTCAGTTTCATTAATTTTTCGAAGATTAAATCTTGATTTATAATAAATATGTATCAATGTTGTGCAGTTGCAGTTGGGTCAGTTGAAAATATAGGTGTCCATTTATTCCTTTAGGACAAATGACGTCAGAAGCTGCGGGAAATAACTGTGCGTTGCGAAAACTTTAAGACAACAAAACAAAGCTTCGGCTTTGTTCAGGGCTTTCATTTCATTCTGATTTTTTTAATATTACTTTTCCGCTATATTTTCTTCTTAGGTAAAAGTTTTCAATTTTGAATGCCATGAAAATCTATCTCTTTTTTGACAGCTTTGTTTGTCTTACTTCGGTGGCGCCATCTACGATTAATTTTACGTAAGATTCCCTATTAGTGTTGTAAAATACATTCTTGTAACAGATTGAATTCTGTACGTTGAAAATATTTTTAAAAAGTGATTGATTTAGCGTATAGAATGATAATAGAAACTAGAAAAATGTTTTTTTATAATTTTTGTCTGTCTATCTGTTAATTTTAATGGGTATCACGCAAAATCTACTGGACGAATTTTGCGTAGACTACTTGACGAAAAAATCTATTGGACGGCCACGAGCAATGTATAAGAAAAAAAAACAAATTTATTTTTGCTATTATTGGTCTGAAATTTAAAATAAAAATTAGCAAATTAGTTTAAGAGATGGTTTCGAAGATGGTTATATACATGTATAACCACATAATGGGAAAGAAAATTGAATTACTACCAATACGTATGCTAATATTCAGAATTACTTAATTCATGGAAAAGTACTATGTCTAAAATAAATTCCTGCTGAATATGAATGATCTATTTCCAAATTTAATTAGTAGTAAAGGAGTAAAATTAAAATATAACTAATACTTTTCATTAAATTAATTCCATTTTTACATACAAATACCACGAAAGGTTCAGCAATTTTAATAGGTAATGATTAATCAATACATTTTCTACACCTCGTCTTCATTAATTAACTAAACATATTCGTCTTCTTTAAATAACTAAACATTACCATAAACAAATATGAGGCGCTGTTGACTCTCATAAGGACACATGTTCTCTGATTGTCCATGGCCATATCATAGATAACCTAAATGCTTTCCGTATAGTTCAAGATTTCAAATTGTTTATGGTTTTTAAAATATTTCGAATGTAATTGTTTGTATAAGGCCTACACTCATAAATTAACCACAATTTAACAATGGAGATTTCAAGTGACAGTCGATTAACAGGTATTTACTGAGCAATTAATTTATTTAACGATGTCTCTGTTTATATTTGTTGAAGTAAGTCAAACATATAATTGTTATGTAATTGTTTTAAAATATTGTAGTGTGTTTAATTAATTATTAAGTGTTTCACGAAATAAAAAATGAAACATAGCGGAGAAGACCAAAGTCTGAGCTATGTAGACGATACAGAGAACTAAAAAGATATATTCTCCTGAAGGAAGATAGTGGTAGATTGACTACCTTGAAGAGGATTTACATGTTCTTGGGATAATAAAACTAGAATACCTCATCCAAGTATAAGTCATTCTGGAAGTTTCTTGAGAAATTCAGTGCCCATTCTTGGCTTTCATTTTATTGAAGAAGAAAAATTGGTTGACTTTTACTATTTTTAAGTCGTGCACTAAATTGAATGAGTCGTAAGGCTCTTTTGAACAACAGTAACCTCAGTTTAACAGGGCGGGTGGTTAATATTATGATAATCTATGAATTTACTTTCCAATTTATAAAAACAAATCCAAGAGATATTTAATTTTACTCAGACTCAGTTCAACGTTCCAATTTTTATATATAAATAATTGCTATATATAAATAATTTCGTACAAAGACGTTTTTTCTTCTATTTCTTATCTTTTTCTGACAAGCGGGAATCTTAATGCTTAAATATGCTTTCCGTTTTATGAAAACAAATTTAGGAGATGTATAGTCTTACATCGACTCATTTATATGTTATACTGCTTGGTGTATATGAACAATTCCGTACAAGAGAAAAAAATTCATTTCCCAAGAGGCCTTAAAAACTAGCTTCCAACTGTCATCTCTTTCAAGTGAACAGATTATTAGACCAGTGTCGACTGATCAAACGATTTGTTTTGTATTGTTCTATACAGAATGATAAAACTCTTGTTATACAATATAGAATATTGTATAACAAGAGTTATATATAGGGTCGTATTATATTAGGGCTAGTCATTTCAAGAGTCATATTATATTAGGGCTAGTAATTTCAAGAGTCACATTATATTAGGGCAAGTAATTTTAAGAGTCCTATTATATTAGGGCTAATAATTTCAAGAACATATTATATTAGGGCTAGTAATTTCAAGAGTCATATTATATTAGGGTTAGTAATTTTTAAATATTTCTTAAATTCAAATTGAAGGTTTAGGAAGCTTGGAAAGAAAATATTGAAGCAAAACCATTATTTTACCGGTAAAATTTCCTCAAAAGTGATTTAGCCAGTTTCAAAAAAAAAATTATTTTAATCGATATGCAACGTTAAAAATAATAACGTGTCCTTCCATATTGAAGCATGTTAGAAATGCTAAAAAGAAAAAACCTGTCAAGCATGAGTGGACCTTGTACTACGAGGGTTCCGTACACGTTTAAGCATTTATAAAAAATTAATGGTACATAATATTCCTATTAAACTATATACAAAGTTGTAATTTTTTAGATTGAAAATACATTGCCTACTGTATCTCTCAAAGGCATATTTAAAAACATATTTTTATATGGTATAACCACAAATTGACAATTTTCCATTTAAATTTTTTTTCTTTACTTGTGCTGTGAGACCTTGCTTCTTGCCAAATCTCATGATTCTAGGTCAACGGGAAGTAGTCTATAGGTTTTGATTTATTTGCGAGTGTGAAAATATGTGGCATAAATGGCAGTATTTCTGATTACGTTAACTTAGAAGCTTGGTTTTACAACTCCAAGGGACCGCAGAATTTCAACTTGATACCTTCACGCGTTCCTAAGAAAAAAATATCTAGACAGATAGACAGACATAGAAACGGACAACGAAGTGATCCTAAAACGGTTTCTTTAGAACTGTGGAACCCTTAAAAAACGGTTAAAAAAGCATTTAGGTATTGTTTTTTTTACTAAAGAATGGTTAGAAAACAATCTGCTTATTGTTTCTTTTCTAAATAATGTTAAGAATGCCCGTTGTCTTTGTAATTTCATCTTAATAGAATTCAGCTTCATGAACACACTCATGTTAAATATCATATCACAGATAAAAAAATATTAAACATTTAAGCAAAAAAAAAAGAAAATTAAAAATTTTAAACAAATTAAAAAAAACTACTTCCTATGTTCGGAAAAAGCGGGCGCTATAATGCTCCTCTTAAGAGGATACACGTGTCTCCTGAACCCTCACTTCATCCATCTCGCCACTTGCTCGAGCGCGGCGCGAAGATCTCCGCGCTCCGATGACAACAGCCAAATGGAACAAAACAAAATCGTACGAAACAATAAAAAAGCGAACACGGTCAAGTGAGTTGGGCATCCGTCGATGATAAGCGGACTCGAGTCACGACCACATCGACACATGTCGGACAGCGGTACCGACTTTAATGTCAAAGCTATTATTTCGTCAAAAATTGACTGCCATGTCATTCGATTTAATGACAGTGTTATTAGCCGACGATGCTTGCTCGATATAACCGCTTATTGGACGCGGATGAGAGTGTATGGGTGAATGTAGATAGGTACCTACATAGGTTGGGATGTAGCGAGCTCGTGATCGGGAAGCCTGGGAACGTGTAATGAATTTTCAATGTGGGATGAGGAGACAGTTGCATGCGCTAATGGTAGTGTCTGCATGTTTGTGGAGAACAAACGTAACTCACCATTTATCTTATAGCAAAAAAAAATTCGTATTGTGACTACTATAATTTTGTTTATATAATCTTTGTTCTAAGTATTTATTACGACTATGGAAATCAATCATCTTCTACAATACTTAAATTCATTTCAGTTATTTTTTGTTGTTGTCTATTTAAATTACATTTTTGTTTGTTTTCAATAACATTTTTGACAAAACTTTTTACTTGAGTATCCGTATATCGCTAACCCCAAAAAATAACACCAAAAAGTTCCATTACCTGTTTTTGCATATTCAAGATCTACATGCATAATTTTTCAGAATACATATGCATAATTTTTGATGTTATTCTTCTTTAAGCGCATGATAAAAAAATGATTAGAATGAAATTTTACGAATGCAAAAAAATAGATAGAATGAAGTTACTCACTAAACATATATTTGCATACTTTATTTGACAGAGGAGTGGTCAACCATTTTATTTTTCTGTCGGCTTTCCATTGTAAGCCAATCATCTCCTGGATCGTTTTGATATACAATTGTTTATATTGAATTGAATGCTAACTATTCATTTAAATTTTCATAATAATTGTACTAAATTACATTAATTTAAAAATAATATTAACAAAAATGATATTAAATTAAATGATAATTATTGTAATTCTAGATAAATAGATAATTTTTTTTAATAATTTCTATAAGAAAATAATAAAGTTGAAATGAAATATTTTGGAAACGATCTGGTAGATGGTTGTTGATTAGCTTACAAGTGAAAGCCAGCAGAAAAATAAAATAGTAGATCATTCATCTGTCAAATAAATTTTAAATTTTAGTTTTCAAAACTTATTTACTTGATTAAATTTAGATTTTTACCAATCGTATTTATAATCACGCTCCAGCCCTTTCCTTATTTTATTTCCATTAATTATTTGCATGCTAAATAAAGTTATTCTTATATCATGCCATAGAAATATAACTTCGAACGAATCTATTACTGATGCAAATATGATATACTTTTACTTTTTAAAAATATTTGTAATAATATAGCTGTAATAAACTAACAAATACAACAGTAATAAATTGTTTATATATTTTAATGAATTAAAATGAATAAATTTACGAGAATTAAGTACGATTTATTTTTTAGTTTTATATCTTTTTTTCATATGTTTCAAAATGATATTAAAATAATTTCTGTGCATACTTAGAAAAAGAAAATTACTTTCTTTTTTCAGTTTTAGTTTATCAGTTCAGTAACTTTTTTATTTTTTCAGCAAAGTTAAGTTTTTGATATTTCGGTTTTATTCCAGCTGTACTTAAATATATCCTCTTAAATGTTCAATGATTACATACTTTATTTATAATTACTAAGATCCAGTTCCATTCATAAGAGCTAGCACAAAATATCGCTATACAATAGAAAGATTCCATATCGTATCTTCCATATGGCATCTCATAAAAAAAGGGTCAAGGTAATATATTGGCATTCTATAATCATAATTATCATTACCATCCATCTCTACTTGGTTACGGATGGTGCAATAATATACATAGAGACGTAAAAAAACGTACACTCAATTAAAAATATAAATATACGGAACCTAACATAATTACTACAAAGAATGTGTATATTATTTATATAGGTGTCTGTGCATTGTATAGAAAAGTTTAAGGAATAGTTTAATAATTTTCAAGCGTTTCTTAAATAAATCTCTGGTATAGTATAGGAAAAATAAATATTTACTGAAAAACGTATATACTCAGTTCGATGCATAGAATCAGCTGTGTGAATAATAGATATGTCCCTATTACAACGTGTCTACAAAAAATTAAAATTTATAATTTATCTTAAAGTATTTTATATATTTATTTAAATAAAAATTTGTATTTGTTCAAATCTGATACATATATATGTAAAATATTTAAAGTAACTAAAATCGAACCCAAACTTTCCAAACTTATTTGACTGATATCAATATTTTTTTGTAAAAAATGTTTTAAAACTGTAGAGTAGGTTTAAAAAAACCTTATGATGAAAATCTGATACGTAAGTATGTAAAATATTTAAAGTAACCAAAATCGAGCCCAAACTTTCCAAACTTATTTGACTGATATCAATATTTTTTTGTAAAAAATGTTTTAAAACTGTAGAGTAGGTTTAAAAAAACCTTATAATGAAAATCTGATACATAAGTATGTAAAATATTTAAAGTAACTAAAATCGAGCCCAAACTTTCCAAACTTATTTGACTGATATCAATATTTTTTTTTAAAATATTTTAAAACTGTAAAAAACTTACCTCTAACTTAAAAAAACCTTATGATGAAAAAAATAATAATACAACAAACAATTAATCGAAACTTCTAAATAGGAAAAAGTTTAAATTTTTTTGTTCATTGAATTGAAAAAGTTATTATGAATTTAGTTTAGAAAATTATAATATGCAATATATAATTTAAACGCAATATTTAAGGAGATACAAAAAATATTTAATAACTCATTTAAAATGAATGCTTAATAACTTTCCAATGACGTCATAAGCCAGTTTTGTTTTGTATGGGAAGTTTTCGCGCGAATTGTAGTTCGTCAGTTTTTAAATCGTTATAACTTTGTAATGAAACGTCCTAGGTATGATATATTTACTTTAACCGTTTTTAATGTTATTACGTATTCAATTTTAGTAATAATAAATATGATCAAATACTCCATTTAGGAACAAATTGTATATGCCAGTTTCTTGTTTCAGAAAGAACAATCTTTCAGAACAGTATATTGGAACTATATAGTAAGACGTAAAGGTCGAACAAGTGAAGAAACTGCATACGAAAGCATTTTTTTTTAATGTAGAAAGCCCCAAATTAAATATAGACATACCAAGAAAGAGAATAATTCTTAATGGGGCACTGTAAATACACAATAATATTTTACAATACATACCAATATTTTTATAGCTCAATTGTAATGTATGTAAAACCATTTAAATTTATGTCAAAATGCGTACAAAGTGAGGTCATTTTTTATGGAATCGTTTAATCAAATTGAAGCAAAACAGACATTTTTGATTGAGTTCTAAATAAATATAATAGAACCTAAAATTTATTCAGACTTTTCAAACCTACAGTTGAAAATGAAGGGGGAATTAAGTTGACACACGAGTTGTAGCACGTCATTTTAAAGCTTAATTTTACAAAAATGAAGGTAAAGTTAAAATTGTGAAACAAAGATTTTAACTCATTTTCATTTTTAAAAAGCTAATCGTCAATGTGTAAAAAAACCTTTCAGTCCGGTTTTACATGAGTGGGAAGATATATTATTTTATTTTTATACTTTTCTAAATATCAAATGATATCTCCATATGGAGCATATACTTGTAAAATTTCACTATGGAAATCAAAATTGTAGAAGCTGTGTGGTCGTAATAATGGACGGCTTATGAATCTAATGTAATTATAAGAGTTTCTTGTTTAACTAGATACAATGAAAGAAAAACAAAGCACGGAAAATAACCATTTGTTTCAGCTTCCACTTAGCACTAGAATACATTTTATGTACCTATTTATTTGCCATATTTCACATTTATTTTGTAATCTTCCTTTAACATGATTTACAGATAAAACTTGCTCCCCAACTTTATTTCTTCCACGTCACTTAGGAGCTTTTAAATTTTTTTTTGTTTCTTACAATTTTCACGAAAGTTGTAATTATTAGAACTAAAATTTAATATAATTTAATATAATATTAAATGGTATATTTTATTAAATTAAACTAACGTTTTGGTTATACTATAACACTGAACAATTTTCGCACTTAATTGTAAGTAATTTAAATAAAACAATATCCTTTATGGAAATTGGAGATCCATGGCCTATTAATGACGTGATAACTTTAATAAATTAAATAAAGCATTTATATATAACTCAACAAATAACAGCATTAATACGGAAGAGAAAACTTTGTATCCCTTTTTAAGCATATTGCGCGCACGGAGGAGTTGATTCTGGCATAGTTAAAATTTATATGTCTTACAAATACATTAAATTATACATTGCAAAATCATTAAGAGATTTATTGTTTACGTAGAACCTCAATAATATCCAAAATTGAAAATTTAAGAATTACGGTCGAATTTCGACCACTGACCGACCAGTAATAATAAATTATTTTGCTATATTAAAATTGCAATTAAACAACTAAGTACCGAATATCTTTGTTAATATTAAGATAAAACTAACATCGTTTAGAAAAACAGACAACGCTCACATTTCTTGAAGTTTTGTCAGTTGCATGCATTAATACAGGTCCATTTTGCACGCGTGAGGCATTCAATTACTAATTTTTAATTTTTCTTTCATTACCATTTTAATTGCTTAAGAATAATAAGAAAGTTAATTTGTGTTTAAATGTATTGTAAACTTTTTATAAGGTTCTTATTACGCGCCACTTTATACTTCATAAATTTTCAATGTTATATACTATTTTGACAAGCTTTTGCTGTCAAAGAGCTTTTAAATCTTCCATCCATTATTTAAACTTACTTATTAAGAATTTTATCATTCTTTATTCTTCCATTTCTTCTGAATATATTCCCTTTATCAATTCTTTCCCTAAATATAAATCAAATAATTCAATAAATAATCTAATTATGTTTTTCTGTTTTTTATTAAAAAATGACTTCTTTTCAACTTAGAAAGAAATTAAAAAAGAATGCATTTTTTTCTAAAATAATAAATTATTCTGCACTTTTAATTTATTTGGATTCTGTCGTTCCTTTCTATCGTACGTGAAATATTAACTTACTTAAAAAACTTGTAATAATTCCAAATTTTATTAATTTCCCTCAATAATACAATTTGGAATTTGAAAAATGGAATAAGATTATAAAAAGTCGAAAACCATCTGTTAAAACTTATTAATAAAATAAAGAACTAAGGCAGTTGTTCGAGCTTACAACAATTTCACGAAATGATTAACTACCTAATACCGTCGACTAACCGACGGTTATGCTCCTACATGCGCTCGACCTCAATACGCTTTTGGTTTTAAATCATGTCCTTAACGATTAAATATTATTAAGTTCTTATTAATAGTTTTTAGCATAACCGAAGTAAATTTTCTTAATAACTCCTTTAAGGCATTGTAAAGAAAGATATTATAACATAGACACATCCAAAAAATATTTAATTAGCTGCCCAGTATTGACATCAAAATAAGTGCATGCGATTCAGCATGGGCACTAAAAGCGTTAAAAGTTGTATTGCAGATATATCAAGAAGTATGCACGATGTAAGTTTGATGAACAATGAACAAAAATAATTGGAGATTAAGAAATAACAAAAATTCGTCAATCGCTATGCGAAAGAAAATAACAAAATGACAAACTATTTTTCGAAATCTTTAAAAACAATAAAATTAAAAACGGCAGTAAGTTTTTTAAAAGGTGGTGTTGCAAAAAAATAAGATAATGCCACCTTCAACTACAAGAATAGCTGGCATTTTTCTATTTGTTTTTTATCAAGCAAAGCCAAACAAAAAAAAAACAATGAGAAACAAAAAAGGTTAATATTTTATGTTTTTCTTTAGAATTTATAATTTGTTGAATTCTAAAATATCAGTATGTATAAATAGTAAAACAATTATCATTAAATATTAAAACATTACTTGTTTTAAAATATTGCTATGAACTTTAAAAATGTCATAATGAATTATTTTAACATCTAAATATAAATATTTATTTAAATATTTAACATGTTAAATGTTTAAACAATTATTTTTAAATATTTAAATTTGTCTGTGTATGTTACCACATAGATGTGTATTTTGTGTACACGAAAAGTTACGTGAGGATGAATATGCTGATTTAAAAGTATTTTTTTAATAAAACTTCAAAAAAATAATTATCTGCATCAAGGTACCTTACCTGAAATTTCTAATGGTAAAAAATATCAAAAATTGGTGTATCCTAACAAAACTGTGCTAGATATCGCGACAAGGACATATAAGTTTTTGCCTTGATGAAGGTCGATCTTATGACTCGTTTACTGCGAATTACAGACTTATTTATAACAAATCAGAGATAAAGTTAGTTAACAATCACACAATGAGACAAAAATTACGGTCACCACGTTCTTTCAATTCGTAATTACATACTTCTAATTTAACCCTGAGTACGCTTTGAAAAATTGTAGGAAAATACGTAAAGTTAAATTGATTTTAAAAACAATTAAGAATTGATTCAAACCTCTATGAAACCTCGTGAATCTCAAGAATTATAAGTTTAGGCATTGAACTTAATGCTTAAATAACAACTGCAACTAACCTTGGGCGTACTACACACCGAATGAGTTTAACAATTATAAATATAGTTAAACATTGTATACTGTAGTCCGATATTTAAGTATACATCCCTGAAATAAAATTCCTAATAAGATTTAGCAAATAATAAATATGTTATTTTCTGGTACAATTCAAACAATTTCGTAAAAATGGGTGCAAAATGTAGAAAAACATTATAAAAGGAAGAACATTAATTCGTGTCTTGTATATTTGACGGTACAAATGGTTTAAGTTATGTTTAAGCTACGATATTTTATTGTGTACATTCAATGTATATATCGAGTGTCTATGTATGAACACCACTCTCTACGCTTATTACATTTATAGCGACACTTGGTCTAATGTCGTATCGAGCGTCATGTGAACGGCAGTGTCCGAAATGTCTGTCACAGTGTCCAAGTTTTCAAACCGGGGCGAAATTATTCAGAGACTTGCGATCCGCGTTCGATCGCATATGGCATTTACGAATTTTGACAATACATGACTCAGCTTAATAATGAAATAAGGAAAGTGAGAAAAAAAAGAATGGAATATTTAGTTATTAAGTTGATATAATTTTTTTTTTACTTCGTCAAAACATATTTAACCCCTAATAAACTCTTCAATTAAAAAAGTCTGTATTTTGACTACTTCAGTAAAGTTTAAATTGGACATTTATATTGTAAACTGTATGTCACTCTTTTCTTTTTCTTGTCAAATAAATTTGTTGTAACGATCAATATGTCATTTTTATTACAAATTCTTTCATAATCTTGTGGTTTCAAGATTATGAAAGAATTTGTAATAAAAATGACATTAAAATATTATTTGAGAAATAATTTAATAATCTATGATAAGCTCCTACTTCTCTTCTTCTTTGTACTCATTGACGGACCCATATTTTTCTATTTGGCTTACGTTGTTTCTAAATTGTAGCGCGCAAAATTACGTGCCACCTAGGTTTTGTCCATGGTGCCTAGTATTTTGTCTATGGTGTCCGAGCGAAGTGAGAGTTGTATGTTAACAGCAGATACATTTGTGTTGCGACATCATTGTTCAGACACTTTTTGCGGCACCGAAACCGCCTTATGTGTGGACGGTACAGACATTAATGTCAGAAATGTATGTAGCAATTAGTGTCCTTGTCTATACGGCTCTTTACATTAGACGACGAAAACGTCAGTAGCAACTAATATGCTGTTTGCTTCAATTTCCAAAATAAGTAAAAAGATAAATGAGATTTGGAAATAGTAGAATATGTTTAAATAAATATGACATCCAATTAGATAACAAATCATTTATTGGGTGGTCAATATATTATCGACAGAAGGTAGAAAATTAACTTTCATAATAATCATTATCAAATTACGTAGGGTACACACAGAGGCGAGTATAAACATGTCGAGTAGGACACAAATCTAATAATAATGTTAGTATTTTCCGCCTCTGCCGTATTAAAGTTAAAATTTGCAACGCAGCAGCTTTAATTTTGGGAAAACAAGGAGTATTATTTTTCATCAGATTGATGTGATTGTTCATTTTGCATTCAAATTAAACAGTTGTTAACTATAAAAATAATGCACTGACAAATGTTCTCGATATTTCCCATAATCGTTAGAGTTTTTACAACTTTTTTTCATTTTGTAAGTTGAATATATTTCTGAAGTTTAAACAGAAACAATGAAAACGGAACGTTACAAGTGTTAATTTTCAGTATTGTCTTAAAGAGTGAAAAATAATTCATTTATTTATTTTATTAATTATATACTTTAATGTATCTAATTGATACATATGGTGGTTCAGCCCCGTTTGACGAATGGCCGGAATTCGAACCCGAGTCCCCGTGGAATCGTCAAAGGCCGTATGCCTTGTGATCACCATGGTGACGACAAATCATTTATGTGTTAAACGCAGTACAAAGTAAGCATAATTTAATATTTTTGGATAAGAAAATATAATTCAAGTATCCCCCCCCACCAAAAAAATACACTGATTAAAATATTGATAACCTGAAATGCTTTATTTAGTTGTTACAAAATTGATGTGTAAAATTACAAAAGGATGCAACTGAAATGAATATAATGAAACGACATTGAATATCTTCAATGTATTAGGTTGTCTAAAAAATTATGAGCATTTTTCCGAAAAGTATCTAGAAATTATGGGAACGTTCAAGAAGCTTCCATGATCGAAGATATAAAAAGGGCGCGGCACGCTCTCATTGATTCAGTAGTAACTAAGATGCTGCACTGTTAACACGCATACAATATGGACGACATTAAGACGAGACTGTCTACACTATGTGAGACACTGTCTATACTACAAGTACCAGTCTAGTCACTCTGCTGCCGAAGCTACGCGTAACATATAGACCAACGCGTAACTCCTGAAGCAATATCTGAAGCTACTGTAAAACGATGGTTCCAGCGGTTTCGCAACAGCAATTATTCCTTGTGTGATCAAACACACTCTGGTTGACCGATTGAATTGGATAGCGGCAAGTTGAAATTGAAAATTGAAGTAGATAGCCAATTAACGGCACGCTGGCTAGCAACTAAGCTCGGGTGCTTCCACGGAACTATAGAGAATCATTTACTTTGCTTGGGAAAAAACATGAAATATGATGCTTAGGTACCACATGAACGTAGCCCGGACTAGCTTTACCACCGCGCTAAAATCTGTTCTAAACTTTTAATTTTCCGGCCTTTCGCTAGTTAGATCATCTTATTACAGGAAATGAAAAATGGGTTCTCTATATTAATCATAACCGAAACGCTAATAGTTAGAGTCACATGAACTGGTAAGGCGACACCGAAAAAGGACTTGAACCAAAAAAAAAGTCTTGCTGAGCTACTGGTGGGATATTCGAGGTGTAATATATTTGTAATTTCTTTCAACTAATACCGTTACGACTGCCGCAATCTACGCTCACCCACTTGATCATCTGAAGCAGGAACTCCAGCGTAAACGTCCTCAACGTGACAAAATATTTTTTTTCACGATGTTAGGGATAACACTCGTCCTCATATAGCCCACAGACCTGCTATAAAATTTTGGATTTTGGTTGGACACAGATCCTCCATCCGTCATTTTCCCCAGACTTTGCATCCACTGATTATTGGTTATTTACATCGCTCAGTAAGCATTTCTCAAACTTTGATGATAAATACCACTTACGACAGTTCATAGGTTGATTTTTTCATTCCAAGCCACCTGAATTTTACACAGATGCTAAACACTCCCTGCCAATGAGTTGGAGACATGTAGTACAAACTGATGGTGATTATGATATGGACCATCAGTTAATATATATTATATCATTCCTTTGGTACTTGGAATCCTTGGAAAGCTAATTGTTATCTTCACTCAGAACTTTACAGAAGGAGAAATATGGTTAATCTCCCTTTCTCTGCTCATTAAAACCTTAGCGTTGTGTACTTTCATTTCCTCTTATTTCTAAAGGGTTATTTTAAAATTTTTGCTCGAAAAATTTCCGTATCCCATAATGTATTTTCATACTATACTTACTTCGGTTCAGTACTGATCTATATGACGATACATCATAATACGGGTCTTGTAAACTATCTCCGAACAAAAAAATCTGTCAAGCACGAGGGTTGCGTACACATTTAAGTACTTATAAACAATTAATGGTACATATTCCTATTCCTATTAAACTATTTATAAAATTTTAATTGTTTATATCAAAAATATATTACCTACCATTTCTTTCACAGACGCATATTTAAAAAAAATATTTTTTTTGTTGGTTATAACTACAAATTAATGATTTTAACCTTCACTTGTGCTGTAAGACCTTGCTTCTTACCAAATTTCATGATTATAGGTCAACAGAAAGAACAATATAGGTTTTAATTTATTTGCGAGTATTAAAATACGCCCCATAAATGGCCGTATTTGTAGGTTTTTTTATTGCGTTGACTTAGAACCTCCAAGGAAACACAGACCTAAGTACCTGATATTAATTTCAACTAGATACCTCCACGCGTTTCTGAGAAAAAGGGTCTTGACAGACCGACAGACGAATAACGATGTGATCTTATAAAAGGTTTCTTTTCCTATTGAGGTACGGAACCCTAACAAAATAATTTTTATTGCACGAGAATTAATTAAAATGTTTTTAGTATTTCGTTATTAATTCTTTAGTATTGTTTTCTTTGCTTTCCTCTGTAAATATTTATGATTATAAATGTAAATTGTTTGAAAGCTAACTGTTAAAAAAAGAGCAGAAAGTATCTATTTGCCAGCGAAAAGAAATTCCACTATACAAGACGATATCACACGACAGTGCCATCCATGGTTTATGTTCAATTATAAAAATATTAAAATTTTAGGTAATATGTCAATAATTGAGTTTCGGTTAGTGAAACTTTTCCGAATAATTTCTCTAGTTCAAATATTCGTTGAGTCCTCTCTCTTGAAATGATTTTTTTCCTAACTCACTCAAATACGTACATGTACGTCTAATCAGTAAATGACCGTGAACCGAAATCCGTCCAAATTATAATAAGCGTTTGTTTTGCTCACCGGCGCAACACTAGACAAATTTACTAAAATTGCTTTCCGAATCGATAGTAATTGAAGCCTCCGTCTCGGCACACACGGGGAGTCACTCACAAACACATCGACACAAACAAGAAACAACAACAAGAAAAAAACAACAATCGAATCCGACGCAATAACAAAAGACATAATTCAGTTCCAATAACAATGAGGTCGCCGTAGATAATGACATATTATTTTTCGACTTGTGTTTTTTTTCTTCGCCTTCATATTATGTTTTTTTTTCTTGGTTATTTTATGTATCATTAACAAAAAGCTCAGTGACGCGTCGTGAAGCCAAATGGCAACTTCAAATACAAGTATTATTTTAGTCACAGAGCTCATGGGAATGGTGTAGATTGCGGATTCGAAAAGTAGTTATGTAGTCATAAAAACAAAAAAAATTACCATTAATTTGAAACGAGATAAAAAGAAGAAATACTTATTTTTTCAAGCTTTCTGTGTGTTTTATCATACATTTTTTATTAAGGTGATGTTAAATTAATGTATATATATATATATATATATATATATATATATATATATATATATATATATATACATATTATGAATAATTAAAAATAAATCAAACCTTTCTATATAAATATAAACGGAATCCTCGGATTAGCATTTAGTTCTACACCTGTGGTCAATGTGCCTACGATGTTTGACAATTTGATTGCTCAGAAACTTGTGGATCAACCAGTTTTCTCGTTTTATCTTGAAATAAATTCAAGTGCTAAAACCGGTGGTGAAATTATTTTGGGCGGTTCAGACCCAGACCGTTATACTGGTGACTTTGTATATGTCAACTTAGAAAATGCCACATATTCATAATTTATCATGGGTGGAGTAAATCTTAAAGGACATGCTTCCAATTATATTTATTTATTTATTTCATTAATGGTTATTTATTTCTGTATTTTATTGATACATATAGCGGACTTATTGCTGTAAGAGTAATTTGTTACAACCAACCAGAACACCAGGCCGGGAATTGAACTTGGGTCATTACGGTGCGCCTCGCAGTCAAAGGCCTTGTGCCTTGTGATCAACCCTACACACACAGTGATGACATATACGACGGTATATATATGTGTGTATATATATATATATATATATATATATATATATATATAACCCACATTTTATATTTATTCTATTAAAGTTCAAATACTACTCAGTTTATTTTTAAAAATAAAAGAGCTTTTTATTAATTTTACGTCCATTTGTGCTACGTAGCATGATGATTTCAAAACTATTCGACATTAAGGTTTCGGCGTTGAAAAAAATGCACGTTGTTTGTAACAAATAAGTCTGAAATTTGAAACAAAACAATTAAAATTAGATGTCGGAATAAGAAAATAATTTGTGTATGTTCCTGTGAACCTCCATATTTACTTTACACGAACATTGATAGCTAATAATACATATCATAAAACACAGCCTAACAAAGTGTGTTAATAGCTAAGAAGAAAAATTCCAAATTCTAGGAAAAGCGGTGCTAATGAAGGAAATGAAGGACATTAAAGTGTAATTAACTAAAATATTACTTTAAGAGGTTTATTTCTGACAATTATTGCATTTAATTTTATAATTTAAACTATTTCTTACCGGTGTGGATTTACAAGTCAATATCGTAAGTTTATACCAATACCTACTCATATATTATAAAGCCTAATCTTTACTATACTTATATATTAATTACGTGTTCACAATTAAATGAAACTATGTGATGTAGTATTATTTCTACTTTCTTTAGCAAAGATAGCAAAGATGCTATCTTTGCTAATACTATTAGCAAAGATACTACTACTATTAGCAAAGATAGCACAGATGCTATCTTTGCTAATAGCCCACCTGAAGATGTTATAATACAATGAAACCTAGGTCGTGGTAAAGACATTAAAGAAAGTAGAAATAATACTACATCACGTAGTTTCATTTAATTGTGAATAATGAATTTCTAAAAAATTAACTCCAAATATATTCAATATTAATTACGTGATAAAACTTTTGGAAAATATACGATTTTAGTAGCTTTTTTACAAGAAAATCGTGAATTTAAAAAAAAAGAAGAAAAGTGATTTAAGAAAATATTCATTTCAAATAGTATCTTACTCGTAATACAAAAAATCTTAGAAACTAAACAAGTATTTCTATGTTTGCCTGGGCTTTATTCACATTTCTACGCGTATATATTTATATATATATATATATATATATATATATATATATATATATAGATATATATATATATATATATATATATATATATATATATATATATAAAAGGAACAAGAGTACCACCAGTAGGGTGGTCAATAATTATTAATCATGTGCATTCAGTCAAATAAATCTCTATGTATTTTAAACTTCAACGTGTTTTGTATGTATTTTAAACTTTTTGCTACACAAGCAATATCTTCCATTGAACCAATATACCAGAAGCGTAGGACTACTACACGCCACAGCACGCAATAATAGAGATATTATAGCATTAAATATGAATTATAATATTACAGTTCGTGATATAACTATGTAATAAAGATTAACCTAATAGTAATTTAAACAGCAAATAATTTGTATATATTATAACAACAATTATTGTCACTTATAAACAATACATGATATCAGTATGTCAAAATTTCTAATTGTTTTGAGAATTAGTCTGAAGAATTTGCATTTAAAACTAAGTTTTTTTATAAAAGCATAAAAAATCATATTAAATTGTTAATATTATATCATTCACTCAAGGTGTTACGTTTAAGTTAATAAATAATTACCGCCACACATAATTAATCAATTATATTCTGATTGCTTTAATTCCGGCACATCAAAATCAAATCAAGGCCGATGAGCATCAAAAACAGGAAACGTCTGATTCAACTACGGAATATCCATAGAAATTATATATTTTAATATACGCGTCATTCTGTGCATGGACATAAACGCGTCATTTCTATGCATGGACATTTGTAGCCACTTCTTCATCTCATGTGACACGACACCAACCAACCAACCAGGTATTATTATCAAAATAACTATGATGTTACAAAATAATTTAATCCGCTTAAAATCAACATAAATTCGATTACTTGCTTTATAACAATATTGCGCTGATTCTGCGAATTTAATTATCATAAATACATATATAAACCAGACTAATGAAAAATATTTCTTTATAGGGCATGTATATTTTTGTAATTATCGAATAGCAGAATAAATCTATAACAGTTTCATTTTGGGCGTTATAATTTATTGAGTTTTAACAAATTCCATTTTAAATCATAAACTTTTACTATTTACATTACAAAATGTTTTTTAGTTTTTAAATATCTGGACGCGGGTAAGTAACTATAAAAAATATTGACTTTTGTGTTCAGTGTTTGAATTAATTAAATCATGGCATCTAAGAAGTAAATTAATATTTGCTACTTTTTCAAAGTAGAATATCAACTAATTAAGATATGAGAGTATATTTATTTAGTTAATTGAAAATTTAAAAGTGCCTATCTCTCGTCCACAGTTTCGTCCTTAATATTGATGGATTTAAAATACCAAGCATATTGTGAAATTTATTGCGAGTAATTTTTTGCTTTATTAAAATTCTGTCTCAGAAATTCGAGTTGAGAAGGTTATTTTATAAATGAAAATATGTAAATTATTTTTTTTAATAAATGTACATACGGCGTTTCGACTACTACAGTACAGTACTTACAATCAAAAATTCAAAAAATGGTAATGTAGTTGATCGTCATTTGTCATTATAACTAGATGAAAAAATAAATATTTATAATTAATATGTATTAAAAAACAAATTCCCGGGCTGTTTCTCTCTGTCTGTATGTAGACGATTTTTTCATTAATTATTGAACGTATTTTATTCTACTTTTTATTGATGAATGGATTATTCACGAGAAGTTTTAAATATATAACTTATGAATATCATGTGAAAATTACCCGCTCTTTGTCAACGAAATCTCAGAAAAAGCGTATGTTATTCTCAAAATGTTCTTCTCAAGATGTGTTGAAGTATCCAGGAGTTTTTATGCTGATAGTCATTGTAATCTGGATAGAAGAATATTTTACTAGTCTACATATTCCATATTTATTTGAACTACTTTGTGCCTATTATTTCTATTAATATAATAATTAAGATTGGTGTTATGTTTATCCCGACCTCTTACGCTATATACTTCTTCCATATACTATTTCCATGTATGCTTTCCATATATATATATATATATATATATATATATATATACCTTGGCCATATATTATGAAGACGCATATTTTATGCACACGTACAAATATCTAATTGCGATCTCCGATTACTGACATGTGGAATTTGTTACCTTGAACTTCAGTGTACTATCTTCATTGAGTTATGGCTTTAGAATGGTATTGTGTAGTTCACAGCCTACTGATAATTTCTAATTGCTTCATTCTCGTATCGTATCTTTGACTTTTACCCTTTTATACTATATGTTTTTTATTTTATACTACATGGTCCTATGAAAATTACATAAATAAATAATTTTAATAAAGTAGACATAATCATCCTCAAGTGGTATTTTCTTGTTTTTCTTTTCAGCATATTAGAGAAGTTTTATGATACAGATAACTATTTGAAATAAGTTGAACTTACTTTGATCAAAATTGCATGTAAATAAGAATGTAACGTTTGTTCGCATGACAATAGAGAGACAATTATTTTACATGTCCTAAAATTTTCTTATTATTTCGATTGAGCAAACCAAAGTTTCATAAAATTTCAAAACTTTTAATAGAAATTATTTTACATGTCCTAAAATTTTCTTATTATTTCGATTGAGCAAACCAAAGTTTCATAAAATTTCAAAACTTTTAATAGAAATTATTTTACATGTCCTAAAATTTTCTTATTATTTCGATTGAGCAAACCAAAGTTTCATAAAATTTCAAAACTTTTAATAGAAATTATTTTACATGTCCTAAAATTTTCTTATTATTTCGATTGAGCAAACCAAAGTTTCATAAAATTTCAAAACTTTTAATTAGCTATTGCATTATGATATTTATTAAATGTATGTTATACATATATATAAATAAACCTTGCACAAATCATTACAGATCTATTGAAGTCTAATTAATGGTAATGATAGTGAACGCGCCCGGTGCCTCCTTGCATACACCTGATTCATAATCATAATTTCTAACACCGTTCACTTCGTCGCAACTTATCTTTTTATCACAGTTAGCTTTACAGGTTACGCGTACGTTACCTTCACTTTCCAATATCAACTACTCCAATTGTAGGTGCGTATACTTACTCGTTATGTTTATACATTTTCTCACTTGCAATCTATGTCATCCCGTTCGCGAATGTTACACAATTATTGACATTATGATTGCAGCCAGTCAACTTATTGTTTTGCAAGTCGAAGCAATTTATAGCTTAATAAAAATCTTTTATGTAAACGCGAATGAATTATTTGTATACGTATGTATTTTTTTATAACTTCAGAATAATATATGAGCATATTGATGTTTTTACATTTTCTCACTTGCAATCTATGTCATCCCGTTCGCGAGTGTAACACAATTATTGGCATTATGATTGCAGCTAGTCAACTTATTGTTTTGCAAGTCGAAGCAATTTATAGCTTAATACAAGTCTTGTATGTAAATGCGAATGAATTATTTGTATAAGTATGTATTTTTTTTATAACTTGAGAATAATATAAGAGCATATTGATGTTTATACATTTTCTGACTTGCAATCTATGTCATCCCGTTCGCGAATGTTACACAATTATTGACATTATGATTGCAGCCAGTCAACTTATTGTTTTGCAAGTCGAAGCAATTTATAGCTTAATAAAAATCTTTTATGTAAACGCGAATGAATTATTTGTATAAGTATGTATTTTTTTATAACTTGAGAATAATATAAGAGCATATTGATGTTTATATATTTTCTCACTTGCAATCTATGTCATCCCGTTCGCGAGTGTAACACAATTATTGACATTATGATTGCAGCTAGTCAACTTATTGTTTTGAAAGTCGAAGCAATTTATATCTTAATAAAAATCTTTTATGTAAACGCGAATGAATTATTTGTATAAGTATGTATTTTTTTATAACTTGAGAATAATATAAGAGCATATTGATGTTTATATATTTTCTCACTTGCAATCTATGTCATCCCGTTCGCGAGTGTAACACAATTATTGACATTATGATTGCAGCTAGTCAACTTATTGTTTTGAAAATCGAAGCAATTTATATCTTAATACAAGTCTTGTATGTAAATGCGAATGAATTATTTGTATAAGTATGTATTTTTTTTATAATTTCAGAATAATATAAGAGCATATTGATGTTTATACATTTTCTGATTTGCAATCTATGTCATCCCGTTGGCGAATGTTATACAATTATTGGCATTATGATTGCAGCTAGTCAACTTATTGTTTTGCAAGTCGAAGCAATTTACAACTTAATACAAATCTTTTATGTAAACGCGAATGAATTATTTGTATAAGTATGTAATTTTTTATAATTTGAGAGTAATATAAGCGCATATTGATGTTTACACATTTTCTCATTTGCAATCTATGTAATCCCGTTCGCGATTGTAAAACAATTATTGACATTATGATTGCAGCTAGTCAACTTATTGTTTTGCAAGTCGAAGCAATTTACAGCTTAAGACAAATCTTGGATGTAAATGCGAATGAATTATTTGTATAAGTATGTAATTTTTTTATAACTTGAGAATAATATAAGAGCATATTGATGTTTATATATTTTCTGACTTGCAATCTATGTCATCCCGTTCGCGATTGTAATACAATTATTGACATTATGACTGCAGCTAGTCAACTTATTGTTTTGCAAGTTGAAGCAATTTGTAGTTTAATAAAAATCTTTTATGTAAACGCGAATGAATTATTTGCATAAGTATGTAATATTTTTATAACTTGAGAGTAATATAAGAGCATATTGATGTTTATACATTTTCTTTTCTAGTTTTTTTTATAACAATTATTTACGTGATATTTATTAACGCTATTTTTAACGGTTTAGTAATTTATTCTGTATTCTATTTTTTATATTCTGTTGATCGATTTCGTTAAGTTTATCGACCGAGAGGGAGAGGAAAGGGGTGGAACTATAATTAAAACAATTCTACGCAGGCTAGTCTATAATTATATTTAAATATAAATTCTAAAAGAATGTGTATGTTTTAGGTTATTCTAACTAATATAATAAATAAAAGCATGTATATGTTTTTACGTTATTCTAACTGATATGATAAATTAAAGCATATATATATATATATATATATATATATATATATATATATATATATATATATATATTTACGTTATCCTAACTTATGTAACAAATATGAAAATATTTTTATATCTTCATTTTAATTTCTCGCCTCAACTATTTAATTTATTTCTGTAAAATTATAAAAACCTAACCTGTGTTCCGAAAGTAAATACAAAATACCCAAGAAAAATTATTGCCAGGCTAGCGAAATCGTAATCAATACATAAATCTACGATATCTTCATACAAATTCATAAATTCAATATAAACTTTTAGTCTCACAAATATGTTACAGAATTGCCCGTCATTTTTATCGACAATTGTTTAAGCCTTAATAAAAATAGTTCATAGAATTGTGCACATTTGTTATTTATCTTCAAAATTGAGTTTCAAGTATTTGCATGACATTTAGGACTTAAATATTTAATTAGTATAATGTGACATTTAGACACACTTAAACAAGATCGTTTATTTCATATGTCCATTAAAAACATTTTTTTTTCTGAGACACGATGAATGTATTTATGATTCCATTTTAAAACGATTTAATGTTCAGCGATTACAGTTCAGGTAGCGAACGAAAAGTGTGACAGAAGTAAGGCGTATGAATGGGGATAGAGTGCTGTGTAATTTTACCAGGTTAATTTGACTTTCGCTTGTTAAGTGATGTATTTCATTTTATACAGTATCATTGCGTAAATACAAATTACAGTAAAATATATTTACACGTGTGAAATATGCAACCCAAGACGTAAATAAAGAAGCTGTTTATTTGTAATAATATTTATAGTAATAAGATAATATTATTTTGTTTTCAACGCATTTTATTTCTATCTGAATAATTAGCAACTAGTATAATTCCGCATACAATCTTCAAATTCTTGGTTCCTTAGCTAATTTTTATTTCGATTTATTAATTTTGCCATCATACCACCACTTATTTGTGAACACTTTTTTTATTTTTAATTTATCCTTTATGTATTTCCTTTATTACCAAGTACATTTTTCATTAATCTCTACTATTCCAACGTTGATTCTTCCATTTATATTAATCTTAAATATCTCTGATTTTATGCAATATGATTTTCGGTGTTACTTTCATATTACTTTATGATACAATAGGCAGCCGCATATTTTAAACGAGTTAGAATGAAATCACCGTTTTAATAAAGGAGAAGTTTTGAACAACTTTACAGCTTTATGAACATAAGTATGTGATTTTGCTGTAGCTTATTTTCAAATGCCAATCTATAATTCTTCGAAATCGTAAAAATCGTATTTCTAACCTACTCACTGCTTTTCTAGCAAATCGACAACGGTTTTTAACTTTTCTGTAATAACAGAGTAACGATTTATCATTATAATTATTAAAACACCCTTATCCTTATATCACATATCACACTACGGGCTTCTAGATATTTAGTTGTTCATTCGAGGACACTATATGATCCTCGAGTACCTGTTACAACCGAGTACATATTTTATAACTAAATCACCGATGGCAGCACTGCACGAGATACTGATAATGATATTTTTCAGTTGTTGTGTCTCCTCAATTTGTCGAATACTTTAAAATTGTAACTGCCAAAGCTACAGTTAAGAATATGATTAGTGTGATTTTGTTCAAATCCGTCTTAAAAAATTTAATTAAACGTAAGTGCGGTAGCTTATTTTCGTAATCTTTTCCTGAAGCTTTTTTAAAAATTTGGAAAAGTTCAAAAACTTTATAGAGTAGTTTATTTTACAATTAAGGATGATGCCATATTTTAAAGGTGTTCAAATGATTTTATTCACGAGACCGACTCCTAAACAGGGATTGAGATAGAGACAGACCTCAAGAAAACAAAAGATATGTTATCGGTGAGGCGGAGATTATTCGTCTGATATTGTGTCCACTCCGAAAGGCGGCCAAAAACTGGATCAGTTGGTGAAAGCCCATAGAAGCCTTACAGTACTATGGGAGACACAGAATATCAGTTAAGAAACAAATAGTATTTGACATCAAATTGCATATTTAGTGTATTTGCTTTTATGTACATTAACTCTTTTAATTTTTAACTTCTTGATCCGTCCTTTTAATCTTGAAGATCTATTAATAAGTTTCCACAATTTAATACATGGTCAAACATTGTCTACTTTTGTCATCGTACCAACTTTTAAAATGTATATTAATGATAATAAACTTTTTGTCACTTATACAGGTTTGTTTACAATTAACACTATAGTTAGTTTTGTTTATTTTTTCTACTATTTGGTAGAATTTTTCTTTATCATGAATGTTGAACCGGGCAAAATAATAGTGAAGATTAATCGTGCCATACTTAACATTTCATAACTATTAAGTTTTTGTCACTTATACAGGTTTGTTTACAATTAACACTACAGTTAATTTTGTTTATTTTTTTTCTATTACATAATTATTTGTTAGAATTTTTCTCTACCGTAACTGTTGAATCGGGCAAAATAATAGTGAAGATTAATCACGCCATACTTAACTTTTCATAACTATTAAGTTTTGTCACTTATACAGGTTTGTTTGCAATTAATACTACAGTTAGTTTTGCTTTTTTCTTTCTACTATGCAATTATTTGTTAGAATTTTTCTCTATGAGTTTTGAACCGGGTAAAATAATAGTGAAGATTAATCACGCCATACTTAACATTTTTTAATGTTGACTAATGAGGGCAGACTCCCGTGTTTTGACATTAATATAATGATTAAACGATAAAGTTAAGTCAGTCGTTTTTTGCCGTATTGTTTTTAATTGGCCCAAATAACTTTAAATACTTTCTTGAATCCTATAAAAAAATCCATAAAGATTATTTTTTATTAAAAGTCACAAAAGATTCATTTTCTTTTTGATATTCTGTAATTTAAATCGATGGTTTTATTATTCCTTTTTCAGTGTGGAATATGCTGTCAATGCACACCGTGCTAACGGCAACATGAAGATCAACACACGGTAAAATGTGTATATAAGATCGTACTCACATAAGACACAAGATACACTGTAAAGACGTAGATTGAGTCGTGAGCGTTCGAATGTATAATTTGACATAACACATTCCGATGTCAAGTATCCGATATTGATTGCGCCGGCGCTTGAGTTGAAGAGACGGTTCGGGTTGCTTATTATGCTTGGTATATTACGGGTAGATGACTCTAGATGTAGCTAGGGTAGCTACGTACGTACGTATATGTAGAATAATATTCTACATGTACTAGATTATTTATGAAGACGAATTATTTGAAACTATTTGTATAATTTTAAGTATACTTAAATACATAAGACGATAAAAGGATTTCGAAAA
Organism: Druceiella hillmani; assembly: GCA_039881145.1. Lineage (NCBI taxonomy): Eukaryota > Metazoa > Arthropoda > Insecta > Lepidoptera > Hepialidae > Druceiella > Druceiella hillmani. Next base: position 14,800,032 of record JAYKKI010000032.1, read on the forward strand.
GCGAATGAGTTGTTATAAGTATATATATATATATATATATATATATATATATATATATATATATATATATATATATATACATATATATATATATATATATATATATATATATATATATATATATATATATATATATATATATGTATGTGAATCCCTACCGCTCGCTACCGTCGTTGGATTAATTTTGTTACACTCCTAATCGGAACATGTCGTCTCGACATGCTTTTGTTTAAAATTAGTATGACAAACTTCAGTTTATTAGATTACCATCAGTTGACATTTGCCTTGCGTTCCGCCCGTCATTATATTATTTCAAGTTTTTAAAATCTTTGTGATGGCTAAGTTCACGCAGCGTGATATTCGGGTCATTGTTCTTTATAATTTCATCGTGGTTTTACAAAGAATCAGTGCCACAAGGAAAGGAGTGATGTATTGCAAGATACTTGTCCTTCCTTAAGGACGATAGAAAGGTGGTTTTTACAATTCCAAAGGTGAAACTTCTAGGAAGATGAGGACATTTCTGGTAGGTCCATAAAAACTATTATAACTATTGACGAAAATGTTTTTGCTGTCAGAAACACGATTATGAAAAACCGGCGAATTACCTGCGGCTAGATATAAAATTAACGCACCACTGAAAGATAAGTGCACCAACCATTCTGCATAAAGAACTTAAAGTATGAAAAGTTTGTTCACTCTGAGTACCACATTCGATGATTTAAGGGAGCAGAGGTTGAAATGGTGCAAAGAAATGCTTAAATACTTTAATGACGACCACTCTAGTGACATTAACCCAAACATAACAGGTGATGAAATCTACATTTATCACTACGACATTCTTGTTCAATCTAAGAACAAAATGTGGGTATTTGAAGATGAGGAACTACCAATATTAGTGAAACAGGCTCGGTCTATTATAAAAGGAATGGTCGCAGTTTTTTTCCGTACAAGAAGGGTTTTGGCTATCGTTCTCTAAGAGACACAGAAGACAGTCACAGCGTACGATGGTTTCTCAAAAGTTTTCGAAGCTTTAAAAATGAGCGCTGAAACTCAAGACTCGATACTTGGCTCTTTCATCACGATAATGCTCCAGCATATCGAGCCGTATCTACAACCACATTTCTCAAGGAATCTAAAATAAAGATACCGAGTCTTCTTCCCTGTAGTCCGGACTTGGCGTCGGATTTTGATTTACTCTCCTACGTAAAGAAACAGTTAAAAGGGAAAAAGTTACCCAGCGAACCAGAGTTACTAGGAGCGTTTGAAGAAATTTGTGATAATGCTCCGCAGGTCTTTTGGAAGGAGGCCTTCTCCACTTATGAAGGCTTACATATCTGCTAAGGGTGATACTTTGAAAAAAAAGTAAATACTCTGTGAGTACGACAAAATTTATCTAGCGACCTTCATTAACTAAGAAAATATTGAAAATTATACCTAAAAAAACTGAAACGCGATTCGGGAGAAAACTAACTGATAAACACGAAATTATTTTCATGTAACGTTATGTACCCTAAGACATTCTCTGGATCAAGCCGAATCTTAGGATACATCATTCGTTAAAATCACTTTAGTAGGTTAGTCTGTACGAGGAAACAAACTAGTCGTACATGTGAAATTCGTATCCATTCCTCGGCCGTAGTCGGGAAAAAATGCAAAGAAAATAAGCGGAACTGTATGCCGTGAAGCCAACTTTATTAGGCCAATGCGGGAGTATAGACTAAAATGCCAAGATAATCACTGACATGCGAGTGGAGCTCTTGTATTTAATATTTAGAAAAATAATGTACTTTACATTATTTTTCTAAATACTAAACATAAATATCAAAGGACTACACATGCACTTTTTAAATTCTATATTAGTATTTCTGCACAAATAAATTCTTCCATCGTAAGCCAATATTAAAATATGAACAAATACTTTATAGATAAAATATCGACAAAACCTTTAGTGATAAAGTTAATTAATATGATAATTAAGCGTAAAATTAAATTTATCTGCTGTGACTAATCATTTTGTACATTCGTAAACAATTCCATTCACGTCTACATAAAACGAATATTTATTAATGACGAAATTATTTTCCACCATTGCGGATACTCGGACGTATCCATTAACCACATTCGTAGCAAATATTAAGCAATTAGAGAGGTATGAGCAATTACGCAATTACGCGTGTTTACGCTTGCGCACAGTAAACGCGACAATTGGCATTGCGAGCCAGCCTCGGGTGTTTTCCGGTTACCGTGAACGATGTCACGCTAACTGAACGCAAACTGTTCTTTTATATAATACATTGTTTACTTTACATTGTGTATCTATAACTAAGTCGTAAATTATCTAATTCATACATATGTAGGTATTGTTGAAATGTATATAATATTTTCTAGTCTTTACATAAAAACGACGATTAGGGAAACTGTCTTAGAACTGTCTTAAGCTGAGATAACTGAAATAAGAGTTTTGCACCGCTTAGAGAACTACAGGCAAGATAGGTAAATTAAAATCTATTTTAGTATAATTGTTTATGTATTTTGTGATTAAGGGCTGAAATTATATTACTTTTCATCACAGGCAGCAAAAGTATGCGTCCTTTTTACAATAATACTTTAATTGAAATCCTTTAGGATGATGATCAGAGAGCAAATAATTTATATAAAATCCATCATCAGATAATGTTTTAAATATATGAAATTCGAAAAACGATTTTAAATTTTTTCGTTAACTACACCTTACAAATTTTCCTAAAAAAGAGAAAGAAGACATTTTTTAAAATTTGCCACCTCGAAAAAATGTAAATAGGTATTTTTCCATACATATCGAGTGATCTGTTTAAAGTTAACTGCCCTAACGTGTCATATAACAATAAGCTCTTTAAATTCAAGTAAAACCTTCCTTTTTAGAGGTTATCCTTCTGCAATCGTCCATCCTCGCCTGTAACATAATAGGAAGTTGATTAACTTGATATTAAAGTGATCTCCATGTCGTATATTTATTAGTGTAATTTCCACATTGCCTGATTTTTATGAAAGTTTTAGTTTACTTTTGTTTTCGTTAATAAGTCAGCTTAAATTTGTATTTTACCAATTTTTGTTAGCTCGCTTTTTTGTCTGTTCGTTTATTTGCCCGATACAAGTTTTGCAAACGGTTTTAAACTAACTTCATATTAAGCTACAGACTTGAAACTTTAAATATAGCTCATAACTGGATGATAATGCAATATTAACTGTTTTTTTGTCTGTATGTTAGTTTGTCTATACATTACAAAGGAGAATGCCTATGCGATTAACCTAGCCTACACCCATGATAAATTTTGCGTCACAATGAAATCCATGTCATTATATCATTATAATTTAAATTTCGTTTATGCTTATTTTCCGTTTTTTCTTTACTTTTGACAGCATTTATGCTCTTGTATCAAACTTTAGAAGACCAAACGTTGTTTTATTTAATATAGTCAAATTTGCTTGTAAGAAGTACAGGCATTTTAAAACGAAAATTTTAAATTAATTTGGCTTAATGTAGTTTAGCACCATTGACAATTTCACTGTTTATTTGTTACTAAATTAAATAATATACTTTAAAAACGATGCATCTAAAAAAATAATTGCCGGTCGCAATATATTTATTATAAAAAATTTATTCACCAAATAATTCACACAGAAAGAGCTTTTTTCAAGGTAGGATTTGTAATAATTTTTTCGACTTAATTGCCATTCGTAGTAACAAGTTTGACAATGAATTGATAGCTGTTTTTAAATAATAAGAGCAAGTTTATGTAAAAAGAGATTTTGAGTATTAATATAATCGCCATAGGATTTTTTTATTAAATGTATTGCTTACAGTGATATTTCTTCATTTAAGCGAAAAAATTTATGTAAATATCACAATTATGAGAATATCACCACCAATTACAGATTTACCGTTAATTTATTTAATAATCGATTAGTTGTCTTAAATTATTCTGATTATTATTAAAGAAAGAAATGATGACGATAATTAGAACTTACTATACGCTAATTTTACTGTTAATTTACTGTTAATTCAGATTTACCGTTAATTTATTTAATAATCGATTAGTTGTCTTAAATTATTGTGATTATTATTAAAGAAAGAAATGATGACGATAATTAGAACTTACTATACGCTAATTTTACTGTTAATTTACTGTTAATTCAGATTTACCGTTAAGTCAGATTTACCGTTAATTTATTTAATAATCGATTAGTTGTCTTAAATTATTGTGATTATTATTAAAGAAAGAAATGATGATGATAATTAGAACTTACTATACGCTAATTTTACCGTTAATTTACTGTTAATTCAGATTTACCGTTAAGTCAGATTTACTGTTAATTTATTTAATAATCGATTAGTTGTCTTAAATTATTGTGATTATTATTAAAGAAAGAAATGATGATGATAATTAGAATTTACTATACGCTGATTGGCGTAATCGTTTGTTTCTTCTATAATAATTTTATCTATCTATCTTATTGGAAATATTTTAGTACTATTATCATAGTTATATGTTTTACTTGTACGACATAAGCACGTAAAGAAAACTAAATGCAATTCTGTATACAACTTCATTTTCTTTCTAGTCGCAGCTTTATTTTCCAACAACGGACAAATTGCTACTAAGGGCGTGTGCCTAATCAGCGGACGCGGCCGTAGAGGCTGTAATTGGTCGTCAAACGGCGATCGATCACCGTTTCCAGTGCCGCTGAATAAACGATGTCCCGGGGCGTCGCAGTGTGAACGCGCCATTAATAATGCACCTCATAAAAGCTGGTAGATATGGTTACTAACAACTATTGCGGGTAATGTATGTCCCAATAATATGACTTAAAATAGGAATACGTGTTTAATGAGACAGAATATTAGTTTGTTCATCGCTTGTGAAATTTTTAAACTACATATTATTAAAAAATATATCACAGTAGATTAGATGAAAAAGGTTAATAAGTCATAGCAGCATTGCCATTTTGCAGGAGATGGCACGATGAGAGATTCATTACAAGTATATATACCAAGTTTCGAATCAATTGTGTATTTAACTACTGAGCTCAAGCAACTCTTTCTGGAAGAAATTATCGAATATGGAGAAAATGCAATTTTGAGCTGTCTTAAATTAGATATCATCACTAGGACACTGTTATGAGATAGACAAAACCATGATTTACAAGTGGCATAATCTCTTTAAGCAAGGCAAAGATTTAATTGAAGACGACCTGTGCTTGGGACGACTGATCTAAGCCACCTCCTAGGACGTTGTTGAAAAAGTTAAAAAACTTGTATCGCAAGATGTCAGATTAAAGAAGAAGCAGTTATGAGAAATTGTTGGAATATCTTTTACAACTATTTTAAATAATCTTCATGACCATCTTAACACGTCAAAAGTCAGCGCAAGATGGTTGCCGGGAATACTCACGCCGCCGCAGGAAGCAAAAACTTGTCGAGTGTTCACGCGACTATTTATTCTTAGAGAGAATAAGGATGCAATTTTCAGCCGAATTATTACGGGTAATGAAACCTGGGTTCATCATTGCGAGCTTGTATCCAAGCAGGAGTCCATGCGGTGGCGTAAAAATGGTACCCCCACCCCATAAGAAGTTGAAAGTGCCGCAATCGGCCGGAAAAGTCTCATAGACTTCAGTTATTGTATAGCATCGAGTACTCATTGACTTCAAAGATAAATATGTTTCTATAATGGAAGTGTATTACGCTGGTCTACTGGAGCAAATTTAAGGAAACATTGATGAAGAAAAGGCGAGGAAAATAAACAAAATAGGTGCTGCTTTTTCAAGACAATGCAATGTACAAAAGAGCCATGTTGCGATGGCTGCCCTTTACAAGTGCCACTTTCAAATATTGCAACATCCACCTTGCAGCTCAGGCTTGGCCCTCTGCGACTATTATTGATTCACAGAAATAAAAAAGGAGTTTCATGAAAAACAATTCTGCGAAGATGAAGAGGAACTGATTTATTGCGTCAATTTATTTTTATTCAGGTTTCTATGTGATATTTGGGACGAAAAATATGGTTTCGTTTCCTGCTGCCAACTGAGTTAGATTCTCCGATTGACAGTTTTCCCGAAGTTTTTGCTATTTTGTATTAATATATATTATTATAAATTATCTAGGAAAGAAAACGATTACGTTAATGAAAACGAATTGACATATTCAAAGTATATGTCAGCTGTGGCAACAATTTCTCTTCATAATTTGTCCAAAATTGTTTTTAAAAAAATTATTTTCTTATTACACTCAAATATTTCAAAATTTTGATACTTCATATTTAATTATCTAAAGGGATATTGCGAAAAAAAAATAAAAACTCAGAAAATGGTTCCATAAACGTGTGTTCAATGATCTGTGAAATGTTCCATCCCTTACAGTTCTGTAGTGTAATCCTGTGATAGACAGATAAATAGACAAGCTGCTGAGACTAAAATAATTTTAATTTATATTTTATCTCCTTGGGACATACATAATTAAATAAAATTATATTTTTGTGAATGAAAATAACAATAGAATTAACTATATATAAAAACATATATGTTTACTTTTATAACCCTTACTTGCGGTTGTACGGCTACGAAATCAACAGCATACGAAATACAAAAAAAAATTTAAAAATCGACTTACATGTTTTTTGAAATTATAGTGATTACCTTAAGGAAAACTGAAATTCCACATTTTGTTTGTTTATTCCATGTCATCAAAATTGTGATAATAATATTATTTTACTTAGTGCTTTTGGCATTTTAATTGAATGTAACATTAACATAATCTATCTAGTAAGGTGTTGAAGTCTCATTGCAGCTTTTTACGTTGCTCACAATTGATGGTACATTGTAAAGCTCAATAAAATTTTAAAGCTCTAATGATATTTGTATTGTGCATACAAAGGTGAGCCTTCTTCATTAGTTTGTACTTTCGGCGTTACCTTTCCTGCTGTACTTTCATAAATATTTCAGGAAAACTTCGTCAATACCAAAATGTATTTTAAACAAAGCCATATTGATTATTGTGTCAATAAGTACTAAAAATTTAAATTGAAAATTAGGCATAGCCAATAAGTATCGCAGGGCAAGGATTTAAATAAAAACGTTACTAGAACAAACAGGGTTCATTACCAGCAATAAAGCTCTGGCTGAAACAATCAAAAGTAATGTGAAACATCTTGTTACCACAGACAATTAAATAAGATGCTGTTAAATTAATAGTGTTACTGAATTATGTGGATTAGCGTAACATTATATTGAGACATAAAATATTAGTTACATAAATGTTTTCATACCTTATTTAGCGTTAAATTGAACTAATATTCAACGTCTCTTTATAAAAGTTTATGTATATTTAGTGACCTAAATTAGAAAGCCATCAAATTAAGGACATTATTCGAACGAATGTCTTTGAATGAAAAAAGACTATTTCTAAATGACTATGGTCAAAACTTATTTCAAAAATGCTGCAGACACCAAATAAAAATCGCATTAAAAGACATATATGTACCGATATATCGGTAACAATTCAACTGGAAATTACTTAAGTAAGGTAATTTACATTAACTTAATTATTTTCTTGCACTGGTCACCAGCTCCATGAAGTCGACAGCTCCTCATCAGAAGCGCGTCCATTGTAATCAACAATACCAAAAAATTACAACTGCAGCGCGCTTTGACAGTGCCGCCTCTCCTCTGCGGCAATGGGAGCTCTCTTGGCCCCAACCATATCACAATTAAAGTCATAAATTATTAATGACCATTATCGGATATGTAAATAGGGCGGGGGCTGATCCATGAGTCGGTAGGGCTAGCCGATTGTCATCGCTGTCGGCGCGGCAGAGATAAATGGTGGCCGCCAGAGCTTCGAGCTGCTCAAACATATTTTGTGCTTTTATTGCAGTACCGATCGAGTACTGTAAGTGTAATAGGTTATGTAAATAAAAGTTTTGGACTTTCAAATATAATTTTTGATCTATTGGAATCAGCAAAAATTTCAATGATATTTTAGTACACCCGTATGTTGGAACTTTTTTCGTTATCAGTCTCTTAAATCCAATTAAATAAAATTAATTTAAAAGTAATTTAAATGATGGATAACATAACATTGTATTAATCAAATTAATAAAAAAAAACATAGAAAAAATTTACAAGAAAAATTAGAAAGAAATTAACAGAACTGAAAGAAATTAAACATTATAGTTAGGAAAAAGGTATAATACCTTTTTCTTTTCGAAATAAGATGGTCAAGTAAATTCTTTAAACGTAGATCTGGATTAGAGGCATAACTAGAAACGAATTAAGAGGAAATGGGTTCAGTACCTCTATTAGGGCAGAGAAGCGAAAAAATTAAACCATACCGTCTATAAATACATAATACGTTTTTATTATGCAATTTTCTCATTCGGATCTTTAATTTGATACCTATGCACTTTAGTTTTTTTATCAACTGAGACAATAAGGCCGCTAGTAGGCGCCATGTTATATTTTATATTGCCAATGATACTCTCAACATGAAGACATATCCAACATTATCTCATTTACAGAAATTGATCCAATAGTTTGACCCTTACAATGAAACATCTATATCTGTACCCATATATCCACCCATGTAAGTACATAGACTGCTAAAACTATAACTCGTTTTCCATTTATATTAGTAATGAAGTGGAAACTTGCTTTGGCTCATCTTTTCCAAAAAATTTGATAGGAAGAAATTAGTGAGTTCGAACGTGCTTCGGGTTCACTCGGTGCTAGACCGAGATTACCCATATACGAATATAGCCTGACGGTTCGATTTCGGATATACTCGTTCTAGACTGAATGTGACCGTAGGAAAGGAGTCGATTTTGTAAGTATATTTTTATTTCGTCGCTTTATCCGATGAGATATTGACGTAACGGTAAAGCACTGCACCCCATACAGAACGCGATGGAAGTCTGAATTCGAATCTCAGTGCTTATGTTTTTTATGATAAATTTGTAAAAAAATTACATAATTTCACGTCAGTAGTAATGTTTTATAAGTGCATATATATCTAGACATGGTTTAATGGATTGTCTGCGGTCTTTGTTCAAATCCAGTTACTCCATTAATTTTTATGTTTTTTTTTATAAAAATATAATTAATAGGATTCTAATAAAAGTCATCCTCTCTCGCAAATGTGTTTATTTATTATGTTGCACATTTTACATATAATTACATAACTCTTATAAATTAATTAAGCGTACTTGTATTAATTAAATGCATTATGATATTATTCATTTAATTAAATTTACTGGTTTTTTTTATTTTCTTATTCGAAATTGCCCACGTATACAATACTATTATATAAGTGGCCTAAGGTTTTCACTTTTACTATGCGATCGAAAGCACGCCAATTATTTAATTAGGGTTATTAAATTAATTTTTGGGAGATTAATTCAGAGAATAGCCTATGTTTATTTAACAAAGCATCAACACTGTGGCTAGAAAAATACTTACTGAGTAAAAGAATACAGGAACATGAACGATTAAAAACGAGAACGGGTTACAGTATTCTAGCAAAGCAACGATCCAAGTTGGCAATAAGCAGCGGAGAGAGTCGTCCGTAGGTAAGTGCGGGCTTACTCGTACACCATTTGATTCCCCCAAAATATACATCTCAGGGCCGGGCGCTCAATCCGCCTAAGTGATTCGTGTTTGTTGAGAAAAAGTTCACCGCCGCCGCCGTCTGTTCTGTCGAGTCATCGCCCGTTTCTCTACATCATCGTATGGATGCACTGTGATGCTGCACTGTGGCAAAATATGGAAATCTTACTTGTCAAACTGCAGAAAGTAACAACGTTTTTTTCTTATTCAGATAACACTCAGTTGCACATGCCAGGGAAGCCATATATGAAGATCCTGCGTTGATAACACTCAATAAAAAACAGCGTACTAACGTAAAGTAAATCAAACAGTAAAAAAACAACTTTTAAATCGAACGTAATTAATGTTAATTAATGTATCCATATAAAATTTATGTCAAATTACATGACATTTGAAATATCTTAACTCTCAAACCGCTAAAACTTATCGTTTGAAATATATAATCACTAGAAAAATTTAAAATAAAAAGCAATTGCTCTTATCGATCTACTAGTCAGAAAAACTATGAGGTACTTTGAATTATTTGAGTAATATAAAATTAAATAAACACATAGTTAGGAACCTAATTGTAACTTTCTGTAACCTAAATGTAATTCTATGTTACAGTCAATATAAAGTTACAAATATTCGTATCTAGCGCATCGAGGGTTCGTACCTCGTTAGAAGTACAAATCATAAATCATCACTAATATGGACTTCCTAGTGCAACGCATATTTAACAAAAACTATGTGGATTGTGTATGGGACCATACAAATTATAATGATATTAACTAAGAGCGACATATAAATTATAGTAAATATCGCCAAACCCTGTTTTTTCATAATTTTAGTTTCAGAATTTTCGGAAATGAGGGTCATATTTTTTGCATATTCTTTGCTATTTTTCTAAATAGGTATACTTAAAGTTATGAAAAATGTCAGGCTTAATGTGTAACTATTTCAAATAATACCCCACTCTACATATTAAATTTAATGACTAAGTACTAGAATAGTTTATTCAACTTGTTTTCCAGTACTTTGTATGTTCCCATTACAAAGGTACAATTACAGTATGACCTTTAATAGTATAATTGTATTTAAACAAAGTGTCTAAAAGTTTTTTCAGAACTTTTTGATACACACACCCTATATACATACACCCTATATACATTGACAAAAACTGTTCTTTTAAAGTCCTCTTACCAATGTATACTTGGCTTTTCTTGTGGACACTTTTTGCCTCACAGTTTCTTTTCCAAGAGCACTTTAAACCATTAGTTTTGTTTTCTGAAAACGTGGCCAGCCCATCCAACCAAAGATTCACAATATATTTTATAACGGTCACAAACCTGCACTTATTCCCCTTTCGGTCTTTCAGCATACCAATTTCTTTTCAACTGCTCTCTAAGCCACTCTGATCTTGGTGAATATTTCTTTTGTGAACACCTAATACTTGGTTTCAGAACAATCTGGTAAAATAAAATATGAGACACTAAACTTCAAAATGTAACCTTTCAACGTCACTTATTATTTCTCAACGAGTTCGATTTCGTCCAATATGCCCTCTGCACCCCACCGTTGTAGTCGCTCTCACAAGCTCCACAATGATCAATCGCCCGACGCGGGTAAGTGCGAAGCCTCACAACTAAATGATTCATTACCGCGCCGCCGTTTGTTTGTGACGCCCGCGCCGCCCGCTTCAACCTGCCGGCACATTATGTGTCGTTAGACGGATAGGTCGTGGATAGGTATCGTATCACGCTATTGTATCTTCTATTTCACATACTATATATATGTACTGTGGAATATATTTGAAGGCCAGTATAATACAAGAACTAAACACTTGAGAACAAATTTAAATTAATGCAAATGTTTTCGAGGTAATGATAGATATACTTATGATAAGTATCATCCTGTGTCTCTTCCTGTAATTCGTAACAGTCTTCTTTAAGTCAATACTCAAATACTATAGGCTACCATATTTCGGTTATCAGAAGCTGAACAAAAATAGGCATAGTGTTTGCTCCATCATATTATCTTACCATTAAGAGGAACGGTATCTTTGAAATATAACAAAAAAGTTCAATTCAATTAATCACCAAGTATCCAAGTTTATTATTTAAATTACCAACAGCGTTCACAAAAGAAATATGTGTTAGATTGAGTTACTTACTTACATTCTATTTATTATTAAGCAATAAAAGCTGGGAATATATATATTTAGATATTACAATTTCTCAAAAACTTTAACAACCAAACAAACTGTAGTGATGAAAATTTAAAAATAAAGTATTTTGTGATCTACCTTACAATTAAAGCTTGTAATAATTTTCATTGTGTCAAATGGAAATGATTGGAAAAATAGTAAATATTATAATAACAGTAGTGTACAAAATTAAATTCTACTAAAATATAATTTAATGCATTATAATTATATATAAAGGAATAATGTTGAGGTTCATTGTCTGTGTCAATTTCCCACGTGGCAGTGGCGGAAACAGAATAGAAAAAGAAACTCAAAATATTCTGGTCTAAAGTTAAAACCATCTCTTGATCTGAGGCACGAGAAGACTTCAAATGTGAACTCCAAATTTTTGTCAAACTTTAGATAAATTCTTCGAATATTTTGAATCGAGAAGATATGTAACCAGGACTTACTAGATTGATGTGAGAAGCATCTAATTGTACACCAACTAAGACAACTGAAACTGGATTTGCTATATGTTAAAATATGAACGGGTTTCCGTCAAGAAGGGATCCCCGGGACAACAAACATTTGATTGGAGCTGTCAAAGGGGGAAGAAATGTGGCCGGCCAAAACTACAAAACAAATCAGACGATGGACTGTACTGGAGGAATTGAAGGACAATGGCAAGACGTAATGAAGCAGCATGTTATAACAAAATCGATTAGCATGACGAAGCACTGTGGATGCCTTTTGGTCCATTAAGAAAACATACAATATGAAGAGAGTTAAACTACTAAATACTTAAATTAATTTATTATGTATAGTACAAGGTACATTGTACAAAAAGAGTTATAATTGGTATAAGCACAGAATGATAGTTTATAGTAAACAACGATGATTTGTAAAGATAATTAAAGATCGGCCTATAATCCGACAAAATTCCCAAACATTAAAACATTATGTTGTATTGTCATGAATTTTATATCTCCCTCATGTTATTACCTGTTGGGATAGTTCAAAATAATCAAAAAACCGAAAAGTGGAAAGAATCACAAATATCATTCGTTAATTTCTTAATTATGTCAAACACTTAAATGAAACACTCCCACTTTCTGAAATATTTGTACTGAAATTTTTACATCGTTATTTTCTGGCAATATGTTCCTCATATCACTAAACTTCATACTTTATCATCGGTTTGTTAGCCTAATGTTTCTGTTTTTCTATTTTGTTTTAATTTACTATAGTTATTAGTAAAAAAATAATAAAAATACGTGAATCTAATTCTAATATGTCTACTTTATTTGGTTTAAATAAAGTAGTTGCTGGAAGAAAAAATGCGGAAATGCAACATATAAAATCCCGTTCAAGAAAAATAAATAGTTCCATATTGTTTTCTTTTATACACACACACAGTACAGCTTAAAAATCCACGAGGAACGTAATAGTAATTGAAAGGAATGTAATGTGTTTTAAAATATTATTTATTTCGAGAAAATCCGAAATGTGCTTGAATCTTGTGTCTAATTGAAACGTATGTTACGAAATTTTCACAGAGACACTTCTTTTATATACGTAAATCATATTTTCCGGGAAATTTACTATAGGTAGTAAGTATGAAAGAAGATAAATATGGAACTAACTTTTTGAGAAAAAGATTTGGGACTGGTTTGGTGTATGAAACACATGCAACGGACAAAAGATTTATCACTGGTATGTAGCTTAGCTTCTATCTAATATATACCATACGAACTATCAGGTTGTATTGGGAGCAGCCCGTAGGTTGACAAAATCTGGGCAGTAATAACTGGGCGCGTTCCTATCATAAGAATTTTTTTTAGATTTTAATGGAAATTCTTGTATATCCCATTATTTTTGTAATTTTATTAATGACAATGTAAATATACCACTTGTTCCAATTCCGTTCAAGCTACATTCATACTGATTTTCTTTACTTCTTAGTTTACATTAATATACATATATTTATTTTATTGCTTGTATTATTATGTATATACGCTTAGAATTGTTATAATATCTTTAGTTCATTGAATGTATTATAAATGAACTATTAAACAATCGTAAATTCTTTTAAGTCAGTCTTAAAATAAGAAAATGTGACAGAAATATGATCAAACGGCAATTTAACCGTTAGAAAATTAAGATATCGAAATATATAATTAAGTTAATCTGAAAGCATTTAGTTCATCTGTCTATAGAAATACATAGACTTTTAACTATTAAAATTTCGTGACAAATAAATTAATATTGTTTTGTCGCAATTTACAACTATTAATCAAAATATTGCAAGTTCATCGCATTTCCGCAACGACGCATGAATAGCAAATACAATTTAAACCTGAAATAATTAATCCCAACGTATATACCTTTAACAAAATACTCATCAAATTACATTTCATATAACTATATTTAAATTCTCCATCGCCCAATGATAGATTGCACCATCATTCATTGTACATGGTTTTCATTCGGCTGCCCATTGCATCATTCGGTAGACATTCAATCGAATTTAATGAATTAATTAATGTGCATGCCGCCTGTGCATTGTAGGTGTTCCAAGACCTGTATTCAATGGGCTAGTGTGCTTCTAAAAAGTGCATTCAATCGGTTCCGGTGTTGTGTTGCGTTGCTTTCATCAATATGTAGTTAGCTTTGTTTGAAGCCTCTTTTTGTGCGTCTCTACGATAAAGTTTCGACGTAGAGTTCTTAGTTGTCATCTGTAGATGATGTGTCATTGTATAGTCAGGTGGATTTATTTATAAATTTTGTTTTATACTCGATTCTATAACATGTAATAGCAAAAACCATTATAACTTTGATGCAATTTCTATCATTATTACGTGATATTAAATTTTCATAAATTACATAATCTTCGAGCTAAACTAAACATTTTGATATTTTTACTTTTACATAAATATTGAATATAATTGGCGTTAATTTTGTAGAAATGCATTATTCACAATTAAATGAAACTACGTGGTGTAGTATTATTTCTACTTTTTTTAAGTTCTTTACCACGACCTAGGTTTCGTTGTATTACAACATCTTCAGGTGGGCTTTTTGGTGGGCAATGAGCAAAAAAGATTTTTGCTAATTGCCCACCTGAAGATGTTGTAATACAACGAAACCTAGGTCGTGGTAAAGAACTTAAAGAAAGTAGAAATAATACTACATCACGAGTTTCATCTAATTATTTTACATGAATGTTAAGAATGTTTGTTAAAAAAAATATTTCATTTGTGTATGTAATGTGAAATGTGTTAATTCGTAAGTCGAAATTGATACTTCCCGTAAATTAATAATTCTGATGATGTATTTTATATATTAATTGATAAACATTTGTTGAATATGATGAGTGGTTTTGGATATAAAGTACGTATTTTTATACAAAATCTGAAACATGCTATTTTTAAGATTTACTCTACATCCTAAACAAGTAATCTGTTTTAAATATCTTCTCCGTTTATTAATGATATCCTTATCTCATATTTTCAATTCCATCGTGTAAATTATATGTAATATTTTTTTGAAGTGAAAACTTCTTTAAGGAAATCTTATGGGTAAAGTGTCGGTGACGCACACAGATAAAGATTAATCGGTATATCTGTAGCTACACTCTAACGCACGCTCTGACGCACGCGCACGCGTCTGTGTACACATATATACACCAACACATTTTATATACCCGATTTTATGATGTGCCCCTTAGATGCTTTTTGGATTGGTAAAATCTTGTGAGTTCGCGTCACCAACAGGTTATAAGAGAAGTATACCTGTAGCTATAATAACGTCACTCTTATATTGGGCTACATCAGTGTTATGTATATTTATACAAGTATAGTTAAATTGACTAGGTGAAAAGTTCAATGTGTGTATGCTGTGCGTGGTTTAAATTGTATTTTAGTTTTGTTATTTCAATTGTTTAATTGTATAATTACTGTCCAGTACAACAGTGAGAACTAAATATGTTAATATTTTTATACACAAAAATAAACAAAAACAAAGTATTTATTTTCAATATTCGTATCAATATTTGCGTTTAAAAATTTGTTGTCACTTATTTTTTATTTTTTTAATATTTGATCTCTGCAATATATCACGCAATAAGTATTTCATAGTGGCTTAGAAGTTATCTTACTAACGTAATAAATCAGATTCTTGTTGTGTGATAATATTTTTGTCACAGATTTTATTTTTTTTATAAAACCACTGTTATTTCATAGTTTTAAGTTTACACTTCTGTCGGCATCCTCCATGAATGCCTATGTTTTAATCACTCATAGTTCGTTTCAAAATATTATCTCGTACACAAAGGATACCGGTGAAAATGGACCTTCCGTTAGAGGAATAGAATACAGTTGTAAAAAAGATAAAATATTTTAGAATATAAAAAAACAAACTATTCAGCAATTGGAAATCAGGAAATGGTAAGAAATTAAATACTATTTGGGATCATAATAAAAAACAGAAAGCTATCTTCGTAAATGCGCATATATAATGAAATTGTTAATATATTAAGAATTGTTAGCAAGAAATAAAAATAATAATAAAAATCAACGAAGTAAATACTAACTTTTTAGAAAAATTATTAATATTGATCACTTTATAAATATTTATAATTTGCCTTATGGAATTAAAAATAAAACTTTTTAATAAAAAAATTAATTCAATTAACCGCTGAATAAGAAGCATAAAACGATATAAATATTACTTTTGAGGTCCAATATCGTTTTCGAACGTTTTCAAAATTACTGCTATTTCCAGGAATTTTTCGAAAAGGCGCCAAGTCGACGCTTCTTTATTTTCTCTCACATACATATGCGCTCCCACGAACACAGATTGGGGCTACATTTAACTTGATGTTGACCCAAAAAATCCCTAGTAGTAGCAGTATTTTGCAAATTTATTTATGTTCGGTAACGATATTTTACCGCAAAAGTTTATACTAAATATTCATATTTTTATTGAAACTTCCTTAAAAATGCCATTTTCACGTGTCAGACTGAAGATTGAAATAATTTCTTGAGGGGTTCATATTTTTCATTTCGTTTATATAAGAGTGTTATTTTTATTTTTCTACCCAGCAATATATGGATTGTTGTCGGTCTCTTTTCAAGGTACTTTTATAGCTGTTACAAATTCTATCAATCCCACAAAGAAAATTATTTTTTATATTAGCAGTAAACATTCAACAGATTCTAATAATGAATCAGTTTAATACATTAATATTCCACAATTCTTGAGTACATCGATAGGCCTGCGTATGGTGCTATCTCCAGTGTCTACATTATCGATATTATAAACTGGGATGATTTATAAAACTTTATTTGATCATTCCAAATATTTTAGATTTATATGATATACATGAAAATTACTTGGTCACACTTTTACGATTCGCATCTCACGATATTCGCTGTGGCAGTAGCTTTCTGCCAAACGTATTCTCTTCAAATAGTGTCTTCATAAACTCTATACACTTTTATGTTACTTTTTTCCTTTTTATGACAATTAACTAAATAGTAGCTCTTACAAGAAAGTGTACGATAGCAAATGAAATATTTTGACTTAGTTATGAATTAATCTTGATTGCTACATAAAATGCTCGATATGTAAACGAAATATGGTGAATTCTATACACAACTAGATCACATTTACAAGTGAGCCATGACATAATATAGTATGTATCTAATAACAAGAGAGCGACTGATCATCTTACATACTGTAATTTGCCACAGTGAAACTATTGTGAGATGAAACTTTATCAGTACTAATATATGATAAGTCATCATTGCTGACAGATAACATGGAGGTATAGATAGTAGCATTCGACATTGGAAGACACATATGCTTGTTAATTCAGTCCACTCTAACAAAAAATGACTTACGTAATGCCAACAAGGTAATAACCCCAATAACGAAGTGACATAAATCTCTGACGTGGCGGTCCAAATTAAAATCTGCTCCGTTGCCATGGCGACGCTGGAGCAATCTCGCAGGTACACGAACCAGAAACGGCCGCCCCGAGCTAGCCGCCTATTCCATTCCGCGGCTCGTCTCGCGTCCACGCCCACTAATCACATATTTGTCATGTTCACTGCCGGGAATCGAAGACGGGGCGTCACAATGGGGAAATGACTCCTTTGTTTTTGACGGTCCGCGCCGCTCGAGTCGCACTCGCCTGATCTCGCTCCGAGATAAGGTAGCCATTATGTGAACATGACCACTGCCTTTGTCTCGGGAAGCAGCTCGGTGTTCGCGAACTGTTGTTGGCCTTTGAATAGGTTCATTTTTTCTTTATAGATTGGTTTTCTTGTGACTTTTTTTGGTCATCTTCGATAGGACCAAAAAAAAGTTACAAGAAAAGTTAAGATGTCATTGGAATAATGGCCGTTCACATTTGGTTATAAAACTTTATGCTGCCTCCCACTATTGTGAGGTAAATGGTGATGAAAATACGAGTAACTTATGTTCACTGTGAATGAACTGACTGGATTCATAGAATACGCTCTGAAGAATTGAAATAAAAAAAGAAAACAAAAACTAAAAATTAGCCAATAAAAACAGTCTTGCACCAAAGTTAGCATATAATAAATTATGACTCAAAATTTAAAAATTTATACTGAAAACATAAGTGAATCTTAATCAATAGAGAACTAGCACAAATTTTGTTTTTATATTTATTCGACAGAATTATATTAGTTGTTAGTCACAAAAAGCAAAAAACTTTTGACCATTGCCAAGAAAATAATAAAATGCTGATATGATAATAATATTTATCATATAAGTATTTGAAATGTCTAGGTGAGTTTTATCAATGTAAAAATTTATTGTAATTTCAAAAATGATTCTGTTTTATTGTGTCTTACATATCAAAAAATACAAGTAAGTTCTATTACACTTATGTACCGTATACTTCGATTGTAACTCAGAAATTATATTATCCAAATTAATATAATACGTCTATTATAATAAATATATTTCAAGTATTATAATAAATTATATCGGAAAGAAAATATTTTAAAGGGGGAGGGTTCCGTATATACTTAGGCATATATAGAATTTAAGGATATATATTTCTATTAAACTATTTACAAATATTAATATATTTTTTCAATATATGAATGTATTGAATAGCATATTTTGAAAATATGAAATTTAGGACATTCGCTATAGTTTTACGATAGTTGAATAACTAAATTTAGTAATGCCGTTTTTTTTAATTTCTAAGATCTGAATATGAATAACACATATTGTTTGTGATTTTTTTTCAGTAATATACTACTCTCTTTTTAATACAATATTTTGAAAAAAAAATGCTCTTTCAACTGATATCCCATATAAAACATGAAATACTTCATTTGCTACGGCCAAATATTTCATGTGAATATTATTTTCAGTATTAGCTACTGATATACATGCGGAATAATATGCTTCCTTTATTTACCACATTTCAACTTTCTACTTCAAATGGTTTCTGCAAAAAACAGTGGGGACGCGTTCAACAACAACGGTAGGATTATCCCAGACGCAATTGTGAAAAAAATGGTTTTAGAATCTTTATAACTTTCTCAATTGATAAGAAATGAATAAATTTAGAAAGTATAAAGATTCTAAAACCATTTTTTAACAATTTCATCTGAGATAATTCTACCGTTGTTGTTGAAAGCGTCCCCAATCTTTTTTTGCAGAAACCATTTGAAGTAGAAAGTTGAAATGTGGTAAATAAAGGAAGCATATTATTCCTCATGTATATCATATAAATCTAAAATATATGAATGTATAGCATATAATAATGTATAGCATATAAATCCGTAAATATTTTGTTAGTCACAACTGGCGTAATAATCCTCAATGATGACCTCGCTTCAATTGATCAGCGGACTCATAAAATGGACTGTAAATTAATCCAGTTAAGTCAGAAGCTATCATTACTGGCACTCAAAGACTAATTTCTAAAATTAGAATCCGCTTTTCTTTAGCTAATGCTAAATGACGCACAACTTTTATTTTCGCACACTCTTAAAGACTTGAGTCTTCTGATCGATCAAAATTTTAGCTGGTAACATTAAGTATATGATGTTAGCAGTCCTATATTTAGCAAAATGCTAAAATCTGAAATCTGAAAGCTGCTGAAATCAATGTTTACACCTGTCAAACGCACTTAATTTCCTTTGCTCAACAACTGAGATTTATATTATCCAGTTCTTACTGTAAATCGCTTAAATAATGAGAAGGACTTTAAAATCTGAACGACGGTTATATAATCGATTGAAAAAATAAGGATATATTTCTTGATTTAATATGCAATTTAAATGGGTAAAAGTTCATAATCGATGCGGTCTACATATGTGTATGTGTATATATATATATATATATATATATATATATATGCTTTGACAAATCTAGAATTTGAAGTTATATATTTCTGTTAAACTATTTACAAATATTAAAATTATTTTTCCCCCTTTGAATATATGACTTTCCTTTATAACATTTCGAATAATGAGAACTATATAAGGTATCCTAGAAACAGATACTTTTTTGCTTGTGATTTAAGGTTAGGTTCTAATAATCTGCTCAAATAAAAATTACCCCTTTGGACTAAAGCTTCAAAACTTTCCAATCAACTGGAACCTGTCACCAGAAAATAGCTCTCTATTTACGTTCCAACGATCTCCTGAAGAAATCCTTCCCCTCGTGATTTTTTATCCCTACCTCTTTTATTCCTTAATTCCCTCTTATTTCCCTTTCTCAAAACCTGCCATATGAAAATGTTTAATTATTTTTATATGTATGTTTTCTTCGTTTTAAAAAGCATATTTTTTGACTTCTAAATTCTGATATATCTAATCTTCTGGTACTTCTAATTCGAACCACATTACTAAATTGTTGATTCAAATATCATGCCTTTTTGGTAAGTC
The DNA here is from genome assembly GCA_039881145.1 of Druceiella hillmani. Classification (NCBI taxonomy): domain Eukaryota; kingdom Metazoa; phylum Arthropoda; class Insecta; order Lepidoptera; family Hepialidae; genus Druceiella; species Druceiella hillmani. The sequence continues at coordinate 14,820,777 of JAYKKI010000032.1, forward strand.
CACTATATCTATTTTAAGTCTGCAAAAGATAAACAATGTATTTATATGGTCAAAACTAAAATGATTAATAGTTTAACACAAATATTATGTACCCATAAATTCTGATATACTCCTAAGTGTTTTGTGCCAGAGTGTATACAGAACTCTCGCACTGGGAGTTCTATTCATACTTAACGAGTTTTTTACTATCAGTAGGTAGACCTCCAAGCAAAGTTGAGCAAAAAAGTACTTTATAATAAAATAAAGAAAATACTTCGTAACCACCCGGTTCTTACAAGTAACCTCAATAACTAGAGAGATAGGTGATATTTTATTTTGTCGCGCTTGAAATGAATTTGAATAGAAAGCTGTAATTTTGTCCAAATCAGATTAAGTTTTCAATAAACTATATTGCCGCTTCGTACTCGGCTACGATGAGCCTTTGTTTGGGCGCGAATGGGTTGACTAGTATTCTTTACGTAAGTCGATTCGCCGTAGAGAAGCATCGAGCGACATTCTAGATAGTAATGTTAGCTTGTTGGTATTAGGTAGAATGAGAAAGCTGATGATTTATTTCATCAATATTAACTTTGTAATCGAAATTATGAAACATGTTGTTTTACGTTTTCGACGAACAGGCTGTTATGAAATAGGTAGGTTTTACTTTCTTTTCGAACTAGGCTGTTATGAAATAGGTAGGTTTTACTTTCTTTTCGAACTAGGCTGTTATGAAATAGGTAGGTTTTACTTTCTTTTTGAACTAGGCTGTTATGAAATAGGTAGATTTTACTTTCTTTTTTAAATAGGCTGTTATGAAATAGGTAGGTTTTACTTTCTTTTTGAAATAGGCTGTTATGAAATAGGTAGGTTTTACTTTCTTTTTAAAATAGGCTGTTATGAAATAGGTAGGTTTTACTTTCTTTTTGAACTAGACGAAAATAAAATTGATTAGTCACTTTCACGTGCGTTTTACTATTTCTTATGAACTATTAAGTTAAGACACGCATACATTTTTACATAGACAAAACTACTACTTATCCTGGGGTTTTTTGTATAACACGTAACCATTTTTATTTAATTTTTCTTACAGTGCTTTTCATATTTTAGCTTTGGTATATCTTATATTATTTCTTACTAGCTATTCCAGCGACTTCGTACGCGCAGATCCTTGACTTTTTTTTTATAAATGTGCTCCTAACTTTAAACTATATTCAAAACAAAGTAAAAAGAAATCAAAGAAAATAAAAAAAATTTAATTAAAAGTAGATTTTGTTCAGTAATCAGATTAACTCAATGGAACTTCCCTGTAAATAATGTTAGTCGAAAAACCACCAGAAATTTGAATGAAAGATTGTTATATTGCTAAAAATGTTGACAATATATTCAAATTATAAACAAATTGAGGAAATAAAGTAATCTTATATCAAATATATTTCATAAATTCAAACTGAAACACAACTGAAAAGATGTCTGCTTTAATGTCTTTGCCCGCCTTCGGGTTGCCTGCTCAAGTACCACTACCCCTCCCGCACTGCTCCATATTTCACCTCTGTCCACTACCATATAGCCAAAATATGGTCGGTCGGAAAATTTCTTCACGTGATTTAAGAAATATGTAGCGCCATCTATTGGTGTACATAGGTACCCTATACACGTTAGTGTATAGGGTACAATGCAAATGCAAAACAAACAAATTTTTTAAAATATTTGTCATATTTTCCTATTGCGTGAACCGAATTGCGATGAAATAAAAAACTGAATGTTACTTCAAGTTAACGCCTACACTTTGGTAATTTTGGTCCTATACCCTCCATCCGAATTGAACTCTTTTTCTTCTCTTGTACGAGAAAACATACAAACAGATAAAAAACCCAAAAATTATCTTAATGCCAGATAAAGAATAAGTTGCAGAATAATACATTCTGTCACTTATACTTTATTACCAATTGTTTTTTTGTAAATATTTTCAATATTCAAGCACGCGAAATTTATAATTTTATTATATTTACAGATTAAAATGTGTCTTTTTAAGCTTGTTTTCAGACAGTTAATCATATTCAAAATTTAGTGAACTTACTTTCTTGAAACCATGCGCCAAAGAAAAGAAATATTGGTAAACTAAAGTAATATTTGACACCAGTAGAATTAAAAAATCTACTGGTGTCAAATATTACTAAAGATGATATTTGAAGTTTCCGAATTTTTTTTTCAAACCATCCTCTCGTTGTGGACGTCTGAATGTCCGGACTACCTCTAGCAGGTTGTAGGCTCGCGTAGGCATTATCTGCATGAGCAAACACACAAACAGACAAAAATTCCAAGAATTATCGTAATGCGAGGTAAAGGATAATTGACAGAATAATGCATTCTGTCCCTTATATTTCATTACCCCTAATTGTTTTTTTGTAAATATTTTCAATATGTAAGCACGCGAAGTTTAGAGTTATATTATATTTATAGATTAAAATCGTTTTTTAAGCTTGTTTTCAGACAAATCATTATATTCAAAATTTAGTGACACTTAATTACTTTCTTGAAAAAATTTTCATAAGTGCCAAGAAAAAGAAATATTGGTAAATTAAAGTAATATTTGACATCAGTAAAATTTTTAGGTAAAGAGAATATTTTCAGTTCGTGAAATTTTTTTTCAAACATACCTCTCTCGTTGTGGGTGTCTGAATCTGCCTGTGCAAGCTTTCATGGTAAAAAATAAACATCGTATAGCTTGTGAGTAGGCTGCAGTAAATATTTATATACTCAAATTATAACTTCTGCCACCGAATATTATCGAAATTAGCTGGAAACAAATGAAACCAGAACCTAAGTAAGATGCAGACTTTTAAATTGGTACTAAGCTAATGATATTTATTGAGGAAGTATTTTAGTAATGTCATGTTTACCGTTATTATTGATCGCTATTAAAAATAGCAACGTATATGGTTACACGTCTATTTACTTCCTATCGTTTATATTCTTTTTTGGTTATTTAATTATAGAATTGCAATGAGTAAACGACTTATCATATTTACGAATAAAAAATCATATACTTATAACGTCAATTCGTCTATAAACTAATTTCTTTATTAAACTTTCTAATTAAACTTATTTTTTCACTATAAGTATTTATGTAATTTAGTTTTCAAATGTTTTTAAGTTAATTGATTGATTTTTGAAAACAATATATTATTTTATAGTTAATTCGCGATAATTTATCACCATTTTACATAATAGTTGTAAAATTTGTGTTTCGAGGGTACTACTTTAAGACACAAGATACCTTATAAAGTGCCAAACACATATTTTTTTTATTTAACAAGACAAGTAAAACTAACGTTTAGAACTACATTACTTCATTAGAAGTTTTTTTAAGATATTGTGGCGAGGAAAAGACTTACAATTTTATCACGTCCAGCCTTGCAATTTATACAATTCTACACTTATATGTATGAGATTATTTATTAGGTCCTTCAGATGGATATTTCAATTAATATGTAGCAAATTCCCCTAATATAAAGCAGATATCTCAATTAATATAGAGTAAAATCAACTAACAGATAGCAGATATCCAAATTAATATAGAGCAAAATCCACTAATAGATAACAGATATCTCAATTAATATAGGGTAAAATCCACTAATAGATATCATATATAATAGATAAATTAATAATAGAATAGATAGATATAATAGATAGCACATATCTCAATTAATATAGAACAAAATCTACTAATAAATAGTAGATATCTCACTTAATATAGAGCGAAATCCACTAATAGATAGAAGATATGTCAATTAATATAGAACAAAATGAACTAATAGATAGCAGATATCTCAATTAATATAGAACAAATCAACTAATAGCAGATATCTCAATTAATATAGAATAAAATCCACTAATTTATAGCAGATATGCCAATTAATATAGAACAAAATCAACTACTAAATTGCAGTTATCTCAAATAATAAAGATCAAAATCCATTAATGGATAGCAGATATCTCAATTAATATAGAACAATATCAACTAATCGAAAGCAGATATATCAATTAATATAGAACAAAATCCACTAAAAGGTAGCAGATGTCTCAATTAATATAGAACAAAATCCACTAATAGGTAGCAGATATTTCAATTAATATAGAGCAAAATCAACTGATAGATAGCAGATGTCCCAATTAATATGTATCACAATCAACTAATGTGAATTAAAATCAGTATAAATAAATTACTAAGAGATAGGTAGTAGATATATCTATTAACATATAATTAAGTCATTAAATATGCAGAAGATATCACAATTAATATGTAACGAAATTAATTAATAGGTAACAATATCATTTAATATGTAGTAAAAATATAAATTAATACATAGTATACATACAAAGTGAAAACCACAAAAATTATTTTGTATACACATCCCATCGAATGGAGACATCATTAAGAAAATGTTTCAGAATTATATTAAAATTCTATTTAACACATTAAATTTTAAGTTCCGTTTTTTAAATATTAAATTTGAAAATGACTTATTTCATTATTTTTAAACCGTGTACTTTAAAATATCTAAAGAAATTATCAGTAACTTATTAGATATTACCAGTAAAGCGGGTATTATTGGGATAATTTACTTTATGTAAATGTTTCTTCGTACCAGAAATAACGGGGCATTATATCATACTAATTTATCAACAAGACATTTTAGTACTTGGAAGTGATCCCATTTTTATCGGAACATGGCTAGAGAGCATTTCAGAATCATTTTAAAATCTGGTGACGAGCAGACTAACAATTTTAACAATAATAAACGGAACTAACAGCGCCTAAACCTCAATTTCCTAGAAGGGTAATTAGATTCGCAAACAACCGCCGTAGTGACAAAATATCTGAAGAAATTATCTGTAACTTATATATTAACAGTAAGGTGAAGATTATTTGGATAATTTACTTAATGTAAATGTTTCTTCGTTTATACCTCTACGCTATATCTTATCAGAAATAACAGGGCATTGCATCATGCTAATTTATCAACAATACTTTTAAGAACTTGGAAAGCATTTCAATTTCCACCAGAGAAATTTTGAAAAACTGGTGACAATAGACTAACAATAATTTTAACAATAATAAAAGGAACTAACAGCGCCTAACCATCAATTCTCCTATAGGGGTAATTAGATTAGCAAACAACCGCCGTCGTGACAAAATATCTAAAGAAATTATCTGTAACTTATATATTAACAGTAAAGTGGGTATTATTTGGATAATTTACTTTATGTAAATGTTTCTTCATTTATACCTCTACGCTATATCTCACCAGAAATAAGACCCAATTACATAATTTTTTAGAACTTGGTAGTAATTCCATTTTCACGGAACATGACTTGAAAACATTTCAATTTCCACTAGAGAAGTGATTAAAATCTGGTGTCGAATAGACTAACAATAATTTTAACAATAACAAACGGAACTAACAGCGTCTAAACGTGAATTCCCCTAGAAGGGTAATTAGATTCGCAAACAACTGAAGTCGCGACAAAGCGCCACGCGGCTCCATATTGAAATGACATCAATTACGAGTATTATTGTTGCGGGCGGTCCGCCTTATTGGAAGCGGGGCCCGAACCAATCTGGGGTTGCGTCGAGTAATTACAAAACGATGACAAACACAAAAAATAAATACATTTATTCCGTCGCAACAATTTCCTGTTGCCATCGGGGACATTAATTTGCGGTCAACTAGTCGCGTCAGTTGGCGTCTCCCCCGAGTTTGTGCGCCGTCAGTTTGTTTGTTTGCATGTATGAACGAATGTTTGCTTGTGTAGATGTCGACTTGTGTGCAGTTATGAATTTGCGGAATCAATTTTTTCGGTTATGTGTTTTTTTTGTTACGTCGCGAGTATACTTCTAAAATTACGTGATATGAATCATAAAGATAAGGTCAATGAATTGATTAACTTTTTCATTGCCAATTTAAAGATATTATCAAATGTTTCTATAAGTTCACCTTGACCTTATTGTCGTAGGATAAATCTACGTTAACCGATAAGGAAAAAATATTAGTTTTATAGGATAATTCAATTAAGTTTAGTGAATTTATAAAAATAAAATAAATTAAAATTTCCGTGAATGGTAATAGATGAAAACAAATACAACTACTCCAAAGTGTTAATAATAATGAGAAAAGTAAGGCTGAACTAAGTGATTATCGGAATTATGAATAAGTTTCTTGAAAAGCACTTGTAAACGTTTGTAGAAGAAAAGATCCACTTGATATTAATGTTTTGTAGCTTAAACAGGAAATAAATATTAGTAGTAGTATATTTGTAAATAAGGGGATATAAAAGCCTTTTAGAGCTTAAGTTCTTATTTTTGAGCTCTACGGGTCTTTTTCAAAATATTAATACAAGGGTAAATATAATTAGATGGCATTTCATGTTCAAAGTTATGATACTATTTTATAAAGTTGCAAACATACTTCGAGGTCTGCAACAAGCTCAAAACATTAGCTATATAATATAGCAAAAGTAATTTTTGTTTGTTATAAAAAAAAACATAACGTTAATTCTTAGAAAATATTTGATACCTCCATAAAAACAATATTAAATGTATCACACTGTTTTGATTTATTTAAAAGAAGTGTAGAATATACCTAAAGTCAGTGTTTTACTTCTCTGTTTAGTAAGTAATTTTTACTATATTATACTGATGAAAAATTAAGATTAAACACGTGAAAATTGTTTTTGCATGATTTTGAAAAACAAACAATAATTATTTGTTAATTTCAATAATTTTCAAAAATATTTATCGGTATCATCAACACTTAAAGATCAGTAGTTATTTATAAAAAAAATAGTTATGAAACTTTTCAGTATTCAGGAGTTTTTCATATTATCAGCGTCTGAAGAACTCCAGTTCAAAATTTTATTTGTTTAAAGCTTTATATGAATACATTACTCATAAATACGTATAAACGCTTTTTAATTATATTCTAAATTTTCGTTAATATATGTGTTATTTTAAAAAACAGTATAATTAATTGAAGAATAACAACTAATTATGAATTATTATTACCAATAGAATCAAAACAAGATTTTACAATCTTCTTATATTCCTTTAAAAACAATTTAAAACTGTACGCTTTTTAACATGACTCACTCTTTTTATTAGAACAATACATGCAATTAATTATTCAATAAGCCTTATCCCTTTATCATAAACATACTATTACACAATAACATTTGTTGGTTTTGTATATCAACTATATGCGCAATACTATTTGTTGGCTTTGTGTATCAACTATATACGCAATACTATTTGTTGGCTTTGTGTATCAGCGCGAAGTAGTTTAAAAATTCAAAGAATCGAATGTCTTATTATTTTTATATTATAAAAGAACAGTGTCTCATATATGCGTTTATGCTAACATTCTCTGTCATATAGCGCCTTTCAAATCCTTACGGGACTTTTGAAATGTGACGCTTTGACCCATTCAATTGACACAATCAGATAGGTAATAACGTCGGCTTGAATTGGTTCATGGAACATTGCCGCGTTGGATGGAGGTAATAGATGTTAGATATGTGAATGCATTTTATTTTTAAATCTATAAACTTGGCCTCTTGATACTTGTTACAGAGCAAGTGTAATACCAGAAACTGTACAGCAAGTGTTATACCAACAGCTCGAGTAGTTTATATAATTACTAATCCCGTCATTCCTAAATATGGGTACTTTTACACGCGTAAAAATACTCACGTGTTTTTTTTTTTAATTTTACAATATATTTTTATAACATGCGCTTGTAAAGTTAAATAGAGAAAACTGTAGTCAGGTACCTACTCGTATAGTTTAGAGCAACTTAAATGTCAATAATTGTTTTAAAACTCACTACGCAGGTTTCATTTAGTGTATATTTCACATATCTACATAAATAGATACATTTAAATATGTGAAGTGAAACTTATTTGGCGACGTTAAAATTGTGTAATGCTTAAAAAAACAAATGCCTAACATATCCTGCCGGCGGCGAAATCAGCCAAGAGCAAGCAGGCTCGAGAATATTGAAAAGTGAATTGTAAATTATTAAATGATATTACCGTTAAGAAGTTTCATGTTATCCGTAAGTTTATACACGTGAGGGTTCTCATATTTTTTAACTATCAACATTTTTTAACAATTTATTATAGAATAATTAACTTAAATGGAAAGAAGGTTATTGTCAACGTTTAGATAACGGGAGTGTCTATTTTACAATAAGTGCTTGTTACTAATAATTTAGTAGTTTTTTCGTCAGTACAATATAAACAAACGAACAAATATGGTCAAACAATCATTAGGCTCTCATAAAAATTATCTATGCTGGAGGTGGTATTTTAGGCCATGTTAGTCGAGGAAGATTTCGGTTCCGAAACATTTTTCATGAATTTTTTCACTTAGTAAAACAGTTAACTTCCATTAATAAACTTCATTATTTATTTTATCGCCTTGTTGTTATTTGTATGTTCAGTAAGACGTTTGTAAAATAGATATAGAAAATAGTTATCCTATTTTAAAGTTATAATTATTTATAAAAATGCAAAATGATGATTTTACCACATGCAAAGTGACGGCGCGGTATCTGTGATGTAACTTTACTTAGAGTCACCTAAATAATAATTTTGTTACTTAATACCTTATTTATTTGATAATCATATATATATTTGAAATGATTTATCTATTGTAAATTATTGATTACTGGTAAAAAACCGTAAATTAAGCTTTCAACATTTATTCGTAAAATATAAGAATTAAATCAGGCAACAGTGCTTTTTTAATTATGGATATATAACACGTATGTAAACAAAATACAAGCTTATAATTAGTATATAATTTAAGCTTTTAAGCTCAATTCGAACAAATGAAAAAAATTAAATGGCCATTTTAGAATAAGAATAACACAAGCTAATAAAACACTCAATAAACATATCAAATAAAGCAGTGAAGAATACTTATATGTTTTATGTGATTTAAGCAAGTGCATACTGCAGCCGACCTCGGTGCATAACATATATTTTTTAAGATAAATATATTGTAATTAAATTGCCTTGATTTTTCGTTGTAAATATTAAAAATGTGCCACAATTGCCATTAGCACACTTTTTAAAGTAAAAAGAAGTAGGAACGGAACATATTATAATTAAAAAAAGTATAATATTATATTTAAAACTCACATACTTTGCAGGAATCTGCCTAAAAATACACTAATTTACGTGTTTACTTAATTTTTAGAATTATTGCTTTAAAATAGTTTTCAGGTCCTCAAAAAGAAAAATAAAACAAACATAAGTTTTTATAATCACAAAATAATTAGCTGTGGTAGGATAGATATTTTGTTAAAATAAACTAAAGGCGCATTTCGTTTCCCATTGGAAACCGGAAGCACTCCCCAACCATTTTTTTTTCTGTATTTAAAAGTTTTAAAAATATTTTTCAAATGTACTCTAATATCCATATTTCGTTCTAATTTAATCGTATAATTCTGTAATCGTACAATTAATCTAATTTAATCGTACAATTCTCCAATATATAATTTTGTAATCGTCCAATTAATACTAATTTAATCGTAAAATTCTGTAATCGTACAATTAATCTAATTTAATCGTACAATTCTCTATTGTATGGTTTTGTAATCGTCCAATTAATACTAATTTAATCGTATAATTCTGTAATCGTACAATTAATCTAATTTAATAGTACAATTCTCCAATATATAATTTTGTAATCGTCCAATTAATACTAATTTAATCGTAAAATTCTGTAATATACAATTCTGTAATCGTACAATTCAGTAATGTTATACAGAGATCGATATACATATGGTAACAATGTGATTAACAAAAATGATTTTGTGCATGAAACCGAGCAGAAAATGATAAAGAACTACAAGATCATTTTTAAACCTTTTTTGACAAAATGTTACTCGTGAAATCTTTAAAATACTTTGCAATAAATTAATTTCACGCGATATCAAATAATCACTAGAAATTACCTTAATGTGTCAATATGTAAATTATATTAATGTTTTGTTTAAAAACAAAGTTCAAAAAAAGTAAAAAAAAACATTTCCAAAAATATTTAAATCAGTCGGAAAAATACTCAAGTATCGAACTCAAAAATCACACACGCGACACGCCAAATAGAGAATTAATGACAAAACGGCTCATCCATTTGATTGATTATTGAAACTTTCGGACAGATCTTCTTACCACCCTCTACCGTCTCACAATCGCGTGATGACACACAATGACACGAATATAAAATACTTAGCGAAATAGGGGCTGTTATAGTTTGAGCGCGATGTGTAACATGTCTAAAAATCAAATTGTCAGATAATGCTAAATTTCATTATCAAGTAAAATTCATTACGTTTATTTTAAAATATTCTATTAAAGACACATATCAGTGAAACGAATACAAAATATTTAACGAAATAGGGGCTGTTATAGAATGAGCCCGATATGTAACATGTCTAAAAATCAATATCTTGTCAGATGATACTAAAGTTCATTATCGAGTAAAATTTATTACGTTTATTTTAAAATATTCTATTAAAGACACATATCAATGAGACGAATACAAAATACTTAACGAAATAGGGGCTGTTATAGTTTGAGCGCGATGTGTAACATATCTAAAAATCAATATCTTGTCAGACGTTATTAAAGTTCATTATCGAGTAAAATTTATTATGTTTATTTTAAAATATTCTGTAAAATTGTACGCAACATGTAACCATGTTTGTCAAAAATTTACCATAAATCATAGACAATCTGTTGTTATAAGTGGGCGAATTAAGAAAATTCGTTTGTTGTTATATGTCAAAGTACATAAATACAAGAGCAAAAGCTCGTTACAAAAGCTTCTTTATAAGCAATTTTATCTCAAACCCAATTTAATAATTAAGACTAGAAACCATTTTACGATCGAAATTTTAAAATTATATAACATTTTTTTTATTTATTGAAAAAACGCTTACGACAGCACGCTTTCACTCTATACATTATGAACAAAAACAATACAGTTCGGTAAAATGTATTTAGAAAATATTGAAAAAAATTGTGGAAAAATAACTGATATTTTTTTTTTTAATTTCTAATAATGTAATGCATCAAATGACTACACGGATGTTGAAATAATAACCATCATGTTATGTACAATACATCCATTATGATAAACGAATGCGCAATATTTTATACATCATTAAATAAGAAACACTTCTGGTAAAAAATCAGTTTTCATTTTACGATTTCTTCAAATTCTATACAGTACGTACAAATAAACTAGAAAAATATTTTTGAATTTCTCACCTCAAAAGGAAAAACTAAATCCTTATAAGAGGTCGCTTACGTGTGCCACAGCTGTTATAGTTATAGCTGTTTTTCTCATAAACCGTTGTAGCATAGTAATATAGCATAATGACTCACACATATTTCACCAGCTAACACTCGTAAATATTTATATGGAAATTTTACGCAGTGGGGAAAGAGAAGGGGAAATCTCATTAAATTCTCGAAATATAAGTGAAAAATTCTGTAGTGTTTCAAAGAGTTAGATATAATATCCTCAAGAATATTTCCAATATACCTTAGAAAAGACTATTCATGAAATATATGTCTAATACAGTATAATATCCCGATGTAAGTATTTAGATTAATTTATGGTGAAGATACGGCAAACAATTTGGGTTCATAAATTCTTATTAATTAGTAGTGACATATCAAGAATAGTCCAGTATATGAAATAACATTTTAGGCAATAATATAAATACGTATTATAATTATTAGGGCATTTTCTCTACAATTTAATCTACATAGATATTATCACACATAAATTAAAAAACACAAATATTTTTGAAACTATTACTAATATAATTAAGAATTTATATAATTAATTATTTATATTGAGAATTAATTATATTGAGTATATAATTAATTAAGATTTTTATAAGATTCACATAACTTTTACGAACAAAAAAAGATAAAAAGGATAATACAGTTTATTGCGAGTTGCTCAGAACATAATTTGCCCCCCTCTTTGGTTATTTATATAATAAATTTGTCAAATAAAAGTGGAAGCAAATCACCTTTCAATTATAAACATTATAAAATATACAATATACTTTGGTAACCTATGTATAACCATTAATTTAAAAGAAGCTATGAAAAAATTATTGAGAAAAAAAATGTGATAATTTCTAAAAATATGATACCCTTAAAGACTGAATGGCTTTTGAAAAATAGGTAGCCATACGCATGTTATGCGAATACGTTAGATCCCTATCGAAAGTAACCATTGAACCCATAATAAGTATATGAATTTACTTAAATAAATCAGACTAATAACAAAAATTTTACTCTGTTCATTGAATATTTAAGCAAGATATAATGGAGTTTTTTTAAAACGATAAGAAAAGTAGCAGAACAACAAAACTGAAATTTCTTCGCCCATCGTAAGAATAAAACGTGATTATATAATCATAAGAATAAAACGTGATTATATAATCATAAGAATAAAACGTGATTATATAATCATAAGAATAAAACGTGATATTATACTTCATCATGCAAATTATCTCTGAAATGTGTTGGCAGATTAACTGTTTTTTTTATACCGTGGAGTACTGTTTATCATTTTTAATCAAGCATTGTTTGACATTTTGACACTTGTTTTACATTCAGTAACTGTTTTTTTATATCCTACAGTACTGTTTATCATTTTGAATCAAACATTGTTTGACATTTTGATACCTTGTTTTGCATTCAGTACTGTTTATCATTTTGAATCAAGCTTCGTATGCAATTTTGACATATACTGCTCTCTTAATACCCTCCATAATGCGACTGTGTATGTGTATGTCCATGGGCAGTAAACGATCTATTGCAAACTTATAAATTAATATTAATTATCTTTGATTTATAGTTATCTGATTAGTAGTATAATAAGGCGAAATTTATTAACTATATAAATATAATTAAATTTGTAAATTAATTAATTTTAAATTTATGGGAAACCATATTATATCTCTTTTAATTCAAGTTATTAAAGATATTGAAGATTTACTACGTAAAATACTGGAAGGCTAAACCGATTAAACATCGCAACCGAATTTCAAATTCCACACATCATCGAGCGATGTCGTAACAGTAGCAAACCGAGGCACGGCGGCTCCGTATCGTAGCGCGACTGGCAATGGAAATAAATGGCCCGCAGATGATTGATGAGCAATGACACAAAAATATTATTTCACTCCGACAATAGTGTCAAATATTTCGTATCCCAGTCGGCTATCGCATTCACCGAAGCCGGGGGACGGTCGCATTAAACTCAGGTTATGAAGATGATCTGTGTGGTCTGGCCCCCTTTTGGTCGTTAGCTGGCTCGCTTTAATTATTTGACGCTGTGAATGTCTTTTTATTTGATCGTTACGAGGCTTATATTGTAATGCTATATGGAGAATCGGCAGTCCGCATTTCTCTTTGATGTTTTGTGAATAAGATGAATTAGTGAAATTTTAATATTAATTCAGTGGTAACGACAAGTGTGTGATGGACATATAGACGAATTAATTATTCATTATAAACTTTACGGTAAATCGGTTAAAATCATATATAATCATATATAATACATATCGAAGTAAACTGAAAGTTCTTTTTAATATGTCAACATATTTTGAGAAAATATAAAATAAAATTGAGGAAAATCTGTATACTTAACATGTACCAAAAGTATTTTTCACATTTTTTACTAAACTCAATCCAAAGAAGAAATTCTCCAAAAAGGGGCTGTACTAAGTTTCAAGGCATATTCAAGTGAAAACTCGTATATCTGATAAAATTAAATTTAGAGTTAAATTAGACTAAACAAGTTTGATAAGATTATCAAAATTAGCAAAATTACTAGCGGACAAGTATATGATAATAAGAAGCAAAAATGGTAACATCACTTTTGAGAATAAAAATGTTGAATGAATCGTCAATTGGATGTAACTTCCTATAAAATCAATATATTCTTATTAAATTTCTCTATCCTTCAATATAATTTAACAAAATCTGAAAGGTGTAGAGCCCTACCGAGTCGAGCAAGCACCATCGAAATAGTCTTTACTGGAAATAATTTGGTGTATTTTAAGCTCTTTATGTTTACGTTAGAGAAGAGCTGAAGCCTCAAATTTTATAAAGTAAAATAAACTTCTTAATTTAATATTAATTTTTTTGTTTCCTTAATTATTTAAATAGAAATTGTTTCTTTTTTGACTTGAATTAACTCACCGATCGTCAACAGTCTGATACTCGACAGCTCTACTAAATTGATATTATCCGTGGAAGCAATGTAAAGCATATAAATAAAGTTAAAAATAATAAATCTGAAAGAATCTCGCTCCTTATAAAATTAGCAAAAAAAACTTATTTGCTTTTGATTTAATACCTAAAGCTGTTACTATAAATGGTGCTTTGCTTTGAGAGAAATTAAATAATTGATGTCATATTTTTTGGATAATATTGAAGAAACAGAAATTAGCATCAATGGCCATATTTTAATTGATTCGTGAAAATAGTTTGATACAAATTCCCATTCGATATGGCACTATAAAAATTGAATTTATAATATTGGTATCTATGATACGACCTTGGGCTATGCAATACGAGATTTTGTTGAAAAAATTAAAAGTATATTTTGAAATTTATTGCCTTTACGCCTTCTTATGTATCATAAAACTATATTTAAATCAAATAAGTTAATATTCTTTTCACAGATTAAGATCAGTCTGAAGCCTAAAGAAATTTATCTAACAATTAAAAAATATACAAAAAATTTCACGTGTGAAATTGTATTTTGACTGTTTTCATCTTTTTCATCTGTAGCATAGCCAAAATCTGGGACTTATTGGAATCCATCTATAAATACGATATTTGTACATGGCAAACTGAAGCAATATTTAATTGGTCACATTCTATAAAATTACGCGTCACGACACTCGACAAACTGAAAAAGCTTCTCTGAATTTTCAATTTCATTAGCGATAAGAAAGCATCATCTGCCGAAAAGCTCTGCTTACTTCCACCCGACAAAGTGTCATTAATATAGAGGGTGACTCCGCTAGCTATTAGGCTGTATGCAAATTTGACAGACCCTCTCGAGGCCCCAACTACCCTCGCGGGAAAATCTGACAAGTGCTTCATTAAAAGCTCGAAGCTTCTGTAAACGATGACATTTGGGAGTTGTGCTTTTTTAAGTGTTTCTCAGAGCTTTAATTTATTATGTACGTGAAAGCTTTCAAACAAATTTGGTATGTTTCCGTTGTACAGTAAGTAAGTTATTGTGGAAGTGTTGTCAAATGTTAGAGTTTGTTGCTGCTTGACAATAAAATAGTTATTTCTATGTCAATACTTTAGTATAGTTATTTTTTTTACTCGCATGCTATTATTTTAAATATAATTTTATAATTAATTAAAAACAGTTATAAAGTCTGTCGTACGAAATACTTGTTTTTTTATGATGTTTTATGGCTATGAATAAGAATGTATTTGATCTCATGTTTTCTACTGTTTTTAAATTACTTCCTATATACGTTGCATAAGCATTGATGACGTTGTTATTGAAGATTGTGTAGTCTACAATGGATACCTTACTTTTTTGTTTTAGTTTACGTCTTTAGAAATAGAGTCGCGTTGTGTTTTATCTATGTAATGTAAGTTTGTTTATCGTAATGTATTAATTTTGCTAATATGATCTTAATAATTCGCATATGTGTGTTCTTTACCAACTTCAGCATATAGCAAATCTACAAAGTGGGAATTCCAATCCAAATCGCTAAAATGAAATATCCTCGTTATCACAGAATTTATAATTGCAGTATAAGATTAACCTTTATTGCTGAGAAATTTGATTTATTAAAAAACATATTTTAATTGGCTTACAAGAAAAAAATATCTGAAAATCTTGGATTAACGTTAAAGGCGGACCTACACAGCAGGCCATTTGTTAAATTCGTGACGTTGACAAAAATAAGTTCAATTAAGATTTTTTATTTAAAATAATAGTTTCCTCGGTAATGATGTGTCTTGAAAATTGTTTACTGATTTTTCCCAATCCATATTGAAAGTTTCCGTCTTTTAATATGTAACAAAAGTTTAATTGATGTCAAAAGGTAATAATGTCTTTATGTAGATATATCAAAATAAGTGGAGATGTATTATTTCAAGAGGATGAAATAAACAATCCGGTGACATTCTTGTTTCTATCCGAATATTAATAATCAAATTAAAGGAATATATTAAATACAATATTTTACAGATTACCAATACTCAGCCTGAAACCCTTAATTTAAATTTCATATCTAAATTTCGAGATATTTAATTTTTATTTAATATTTATAAATTATTTACGATATAAAATAAGAGCTGTCACACTACCTACTTTTATTTAAAATACAGTCCTCCTACAATAAACATACTAACATAAGCAGTGGGAAAACCCACACAACATTGAAACATATAAGTACTGTTGGATGTTCCTAAGAGTTAATCTTTGCTGATAGCCCACCTGAAGATGTAATACAACGAAACCTATTTCGTGGTAAAGAACTTAAAAAAATTAGAAATAATACTACATCACGTAGTTTCATTTAATTGTTAAAATACCGTATCATTTATTTGGTTTTATGGCACCTCTTACTTATTTTATGGTGTTTTTTTTACTTATTTTTATATAAATACGATAATAGTAAGTTATTTCAAATGTTTATCGAATTATTGAGCATTGCGAATATATCAATACTCATTTAGCTTATAAATCAGTAAAAATATTTAGACATTACAAAAAGTCTCAAAAATTACGAGATAGAGTAAATTTTTGAATAGTTTAGTCTTTATTTTACTATAGGTTTTGCTTTATTGTGACATTCCTAATAAAAACAGATGCAAAATCCGAAAGGCAGTACATAGGAAGTATCTTTAATAATTCTGCTCTCGAATCAACTAAAAAGTAAATATATTTATCAATAGAACCGACATTATCACGACGCAATACCATAAAATCCATTCCCACAACAAAAACCGTTGACAACTGATTGGCGTCAGACTCGCTAAAACAATAGAACGATCCGACTTAATACGGCATCGAATGGAATCATTGAAACTATCGAACAACAATGGTTTTAATCAGCGGCCGTTCTGTTGAACAATTATTATGACAGCACCACTCGTCTGGTCGTCATCACACTCGCGGCTGTCTGCTTAGAGGTCGCTGTGTCAAATGAGGCTCGAAGGACTGGCGGGCTGGTATCCGGGTTGGCGATTTATTTATCATATTTGGTTATTTACATTCTGGGAATAAATTAATAAACATTATGTTTATTAATTTTTTCACAGACTTCAAAAAATGACATTGAAACTTGCTGCTTTGCAGAGGATTTAGTAATGAATTTATCGCAATATCCTTGAGGTGTATCGGAAACTAAACGAATACTGTAGACTTTTTATTTACTTATTTATTCCAATAAAAAAAAACATCTTGAAAGGTTAAATTAAGTTTTTTAAGTTTCTGTAAATATAACAAATCTTCGATTAAAAAAAATAACGACTTTTGCACTTTCGTTAATTTATTACATTTCGACCTTAACTTTCAATGCAGAAGTTGTTTCTATATTTAATTTAACTTTGTTTTATTTACTTATCATACTAAATAAAATTATCAAATATAATATCAATCAGAGATTAATAAAATATTTGTTTAACATATTGAAATGAGAAAAAATTGGATCTTTGAAAGGGGACATGAAGATGTGGAGTTTTTTCATCCTTATATGACGAACCAGCAAATTTATGGGCCGACCTTCAAATTGAAGTTCATAAAAAATTAGTAATTTTCATCCACAAGCAATGGTAACGGTATAATGTAACATACTTCTCCAACAGGATGACGTCATTTGACACTAAAATATGCAGTTCGTGCGCTTGTAGGAAACTATAAAATATTTAAAAAAGACTAAAATTACTGTCACTATTTAAATTATGTATAATTATGGACTTTTTAAATCCTTGTTTCTACGAGAACTTTACCTACTTTTCCTTTGTTTAAAAAAAAGGCCAGCTTGTGAGTAATAAGAGCCAGACCAGAATTTATATATTAAATTTAATATAAAGATAATACATAAATGTTAAAAGTTTTTAACCATGATTTCGGAACTTTTCTGGATTGTTGAAAGCTAGAAAAATAGAGAAAAAATAAAGTAGAGCAAAAGCGCAATAAAGAAGGATATCTTCGTTAAAGAGAATCCACATAAAATACAGACTTTATGCGTTTTGTCTGGATAAAGCAGTGTAAACCATCGCAAATAAGTTTGGCAAGGAACAAAGGAAGCCACTTTTTCCAATGATTTTTCGAATGTGGTCTTCTTTTTCCCGTGCCTTCTCCTAACTGAGGTTGGCGATCATTCGATGCAGCTACCCGAAAAATTCAACGGGTACTTTATTGTACGTACTAATAGCTTAAGTTTTTCAGACAGGATATCCTTCTGGGAGGCCTTCTTCTGTTCAGTAGCTTTTCTGGCATAATGAGTTAAAGAAGTTAATATTTCCTCTGGCGCATTATATATCCAAGGTATTGGAGCTAGCGTGTATTTTTGGTTTTTAAAATCTTTTTGTCTTTGTTCATCCGCTGAAGTGTCGTTACCGAAGTTTCACCGCCATAAAGCTAGAACAAAAATGCACAGTAACGGGTCACACTTGTTCGCAAGTTAGGTTCAAGTTATGATTATAGACGACCCTTCTTTATATTCTACATCAGATTTCAACTATCGTCAAATATTTCTCCAAGACATTATAGTGGTTGGCGCTTTCCCGGGAAGTCCCATTCATAGCGAACCGCGAGTAAGGTTGAGGCGTTCGGTTTATCACGGTTTATCACCAGATATTTTTTTAGCAATTAACATTGATTCTGTACTGAAAGCTGGTGCTGCTGATACTGTTCACTCATACATTCTAATAATTGTGCAACTACCTGTCACTAGGGCGAAAAATGCTTACTTACTGGCGACATTAACTCGCTAGGTCACAGACTCTTTTTTGGGACTTATCACTATTTTGTAAATAAGTGTTTTCCAAGGACTTTCCAATGTAATCCCTGCCGGTATGTGGTTGAGACTGCAAGACTAGCTCAGTCCAGATACCCTAAGACCGTTCGATGACCCGCTTCCTACGGACCCCTGTAATTGCGCACTACTAAACTCTATCGAATGTTATAGACTTCGAAAATTATGGATTTTAAATGTTACACCTTTGAATGTTATATAGTCTTCTTAAACACTAATGATATCTTACATAAACAGCACAACGTTTAAACTTATATCCAATTTGATCTAAGTTTCGGCCAATAGAGGAAAAACGAAATACGAAAATATCACGAAGAAAATTTAGTGTAGTCTTGTTTTGTGAATTGTGTTTAAAGCAAGAAGCGAGTTAATCGACACGAAATATTTGCAAAACGATGGGCGAATATGTACTCTAATATGGTAAGATATACTCAATATTTCCAAAAATTCAAAGGACGAAATTTTGAGCTTTCTAAGAAAGATGACTTTGATCTTGGAGATGAAGCCGTTCCGGACGCTAGCTCTATTGTATTTGATGTACATACACAATGATTACTATACCTAATTGATGATAATCATCGACTGACTATTTCTAATTTGCAGTTAGGCCTTAATAAAAAGATAGGAAAACATATTAGGAAAGTACCGAAATGGGATACTTGCCTACATCCTATAAATAATTCAGGGTTAAAAACTGAATAATCCGCCCAATATTTACTTATTTATTTACATGTGTCCGTTATTAATAAGAATAAGAGTAAATTTCAGCTTTTGCAATAAGAATCTACATAAAGTTTGAATATCTTACCCAAGATTTTCTCATAATACTTTTTACGAGACAAATTTCCCATACTTTATAATTAAAAAGAAATACTTTCTTTTGAAATATATTTAGTGCTAACAAAAAGAAAGGTTTCTCCACCTTATGTTATAAAATATATTAAGTTCTATAAAATCCTAGATAATTTAGGACTTTTGTATAAATAAAATTTTTTTTTAAATATAATAGTCACAAAAGGAATTATGCAGAATATTAGTTTACTATTCACGACGTTGAATTTGAAATATTTAAATTTCTCTGCTTATTGTATATTGCCTACATAAATCTTATTATTTAGTTCGTACTAATCTATATTTATTGCATATTTTATAATTTAGGTAAGTCTAGGTTTTCCATAGACATACTAAATATGCAAATTTAGACCAAATTGATTAAACTAATCTTCAGTAATATCCTAATATTGAACTTCTAGCATTCATTTTTCGATCCTTCCAGCGCAATTTTTGGTTAATATACATATGTAAGTTACAAACTGAAAGTCATAGTAATTTATTAAATATGAAAAGGCTGGAGACCAAAATCAAAACTTAAAAGGTAATTTTTCCGATAGCATTATTTTTCTCAATGTTTTGCTTATTTTTACCTTAGACATGAAGTCATTGCTTTTCAGCAAATCTAAAATAATTTTATGAGGACGAAACCGCGCAGCATAACTTGTGTAAACACACATGAGGGATATATTGTCTGCAATAAATAATTTTAGACTTTTTGATTCTTAACTGAAACAGGTCAAATTCAAGTTTTATATACTATTTACCTATGATTAAATTTTCAAAAGTTTATCCAATTTAAATAAATTCCCTAAAAAATACATAAATATATAAAAAAAAAACAATGCTGATTTAGGTAGTTAGGTACTTTTGAATATGTATACGATAGAAATAAGTAGAATAAGAAACACAATCATTCAAGAAAAATATATTATGGTCCAATTAATAAATAAATAAAAATAATAATGCCAGGACTCATACTAATAGACTGAAAGGTTAATAGAGTGAATAAGATAATGTATTAGATAGGATACAGACATTCTAATGTGCACACGAGAGAAGAAAGTAGAAGCAGAAACATAAACCTTCTAGAAAGACGGTGAGGCCAAATAATATCTGAGTAAAAATAATAATAACAGGAGTCATAATAATAGATTTGGAGAGTAATGAAGTGAGTAAAAAAAATGTATTAGATAGGATACAGACAAGTCAATGTATACACAAGAGATGTAATTAACAGAAGAAATATAAGCCTTCGAGAAAGACAGTGAGGCCAAATAATAACTGTGTAAAAATAATAATGCCAGGAGCAATAATAATAGGATTTGAAAAGTAATGGAATAAGAAAATGTATTAGGTAGGATACATACATTTCAATGTGTATGCAAGAGATGTAAGTAGAAAAAGTAATATAAGCCTTCAAGAAAGACAGTGAGGCCAAATAGTGACTGAGTAAAAATAACAATGTCAGTAGTCATAATAAAGGATTCGAAGGATAATGAAGTGAATAGGAAAATGTATTAGGTAGGACAAATACTTTCAATGTGTACACGAAAGATGTAAGTAGAAAATAAACATAAACCTCCAAGAAAGACTTTGTGAGGCCAAGTAATAACTGAGTAAAAATAATAATGCCAGGAGTTATACTAATAGACTGGAAGGTTAAAGAAATGAATAAGAAAATGTATTCGGTAAGATATTGATATTCCAATGTGAATAACGAGAGGTGTAAGTAGAAAAATAACACAAATCTTCAAGAAAGGCACAGTGAGGCTAAATAACTAGGTAAAAAAAGTAATGCTAGGATTCATAATAATTTTTTTATTCACTTCATTACTCGAAAAGTAATGATGTGAATAAAAAAATGTATTAGGATAAAAAACGTTCGAATGGATTCACGACACATGAAACAAATAGAAAAAGAAATATAAACGTTTAAAGAAGACACAGTGAGACCGAATTAATAACTGATTAAATATAATAATGCCAGAAATCGTAATAACAGACTCGAAGGGTAATGAAGTGAGTAAGAAAATATATTAGGATGAACACGTTCGAATATATACACGAAAGAAATAAATAGAAAAAGAAATAAATAGAAAAAGAAATATAAACGTTTAAGAAAGTCACAGTAAGGGCGAATTAATAACTGATTAAATATAATAATGCCAGAAATCGTAATAACAGACTCGAAGGGTATTAATGAATAAGAAAATATATTAGGATAAACACGTTCAAATATATACTCGAAAGAAATAAATAGAAAATGAAATATAAACGTTTAAGAAAGTCACAGTAAGGCCGAATTAATAACTGATTAAATATAATAATTCCAGAAATCGTAATAACAGACTCGAAGGGTAATGAAGTGAGTAAGAAAATATATTAAGATAAACACGTTCAAATATATACTCGAAAGAAATACATAGAAAATGAAATATAAACGTTTAAGAAAGTCACAGTAAGGCCGAATTAATAACTGGTTAGATATAATAATGCCAGAAAACGTAAAAACAGACTCGAAGGGTGATGAAGTGAGTAAGAAAATATATTAGGATAAACACGTTCGAATATATACTCGAAAGAAATAAATAGAAAATGAAATATAAGCGTTTAAGAAAGTCATAGTAAGGCCGAATTAATAACTGGTTAAATATAATAATGCCAGAAATCGTAATAAGAGACCCGAAGGGTAATGAAGTGAGTATGAAAATCTATTAGGATAAAGACTTTCAATTATGGCTTCTTATAAGGCCTTGGTAACTTGATTTGCTCTTTTGCATTAAATAGTCTTGAAATTGAGACTAGTATAATATAGCAAGCATTGAGTACAAACATTTTGTAAAATGTGTTTTTTATAAAACTGAACAATTTTAAGCGCAGGTTTTTCTTTACTAAGTTACTTCTATTATACATCGAAAACGAATAATTTTCGTAAAAACTTTATTAAACCTTGCTCACTATATTGAACGTTTCTTTTCGTACGTTTTATTGACAAACGCGTTTATTGATAAATAGTTGTTCCGTTTAAAGTAAACGTTACTTTATATAAAAGTTAGCTCAAATCATAATACCATTTCATACTATAAACGATCGACTCACGCGCAGGAATGAGATGCCAAGTGAAACAAATGAAATAGCTAAAATATAGTTGGAATGCGCAAAGTTAACAATTTAAATGTTAGTTTTAATTTGAAATAACAGTGATTTTATTACGAACATTATTCACTGGTCAATGACAAATCCAATTGAATCTACCTCGCAGAATTTTATTTAAATGTCAAGATTTTGGTTTATTAATGATTATTATTAGCTGTTCACGGCGCTGAACAATGTGCGCAAATATCGTGTGTACGAAATAGATGACAAATATTTAGGAATATTAATTTCAATTTTGTGAAAAAAATTATTAAATTTTAGTTTAACGACAATCAACTGTTTTTCAGTCCAGGAATAACGTTACGGACACCGTAATATATATATATATATGTATATTTCGGTGTCCGGGAATATGTGTCGGACAAAGAAAAACGTTATTCCTGGACTAAGTTTATTTTTGAATATTTTTTATTAATTTAACATAAAATTTGAAAATTTAGTAACAAGTATGGCCTTCTCTAGCTAAAATCAATGCGCTTAATCTGCTAGGCATGCTTTCGACGACGTTTTTTATCTATGACTTTTTTTATCGACGTTATTTCCATTCAGGGATGATCACATTTTTAAGGGCCTGAATGTTTTCTGGAGCTGATTTTACGGCTCTGACGCATCGTTTGAAATTACCCCATATATGTTCTATCGGATTGAGGTCGGGATTTTTAGCTAGCCAGTCTAACCGATGAATTCCGGCCTCCTGCATTAACGTGTCTAGAGCGGTGAGCGCGAGCGTTGTCGTCCATAAACATGGACTCGCCTTTAACTGCTGTTAATACAGGTCGGGCATGAGGAATAAGAACCTCTGTTATGTACCTTTGCACATTAAGTGTGCCGTTTTCAATAAAAACTAACTCAGTACGGTCATCTGAGTTAATACCAGCTCAAAACATTACGGAGCCTCCACTGTAAGGGGTGATTTCCTCAAAGCACACTTCTGCGAAGCGTTCTCCAGGTCTTCGTAAGAATTACCGACGTCGATTCTCACCACTAATCGATATACGAGCTTCATCGGAGAATAAAACACTATTCCGGTCTTGTTGAGTCCATAACGAAAAATTTTGAGCTAATCTCAATCTGGCAACTTGATGCTCACGGAGCAATGTAGGGCCCCGAGCTGGGCGATAGCTACGTATATTGACCACCTGAAGTCTCCTTCTGACTGGCCATAGGCTTACTCGTGCAACTCTGACGTCCTCGATTCTGTTTCTTTCTCGTTCTGTTTGAGATCCACGTACGCAACTTGACGATTTCGTAGCGCTTGACTGACTATGAAGCGGTCGTCCCGTGGCTCAGTGCACCGTTTTCTTCCAGAACCGGGCCTTCTACTGATGGAGCCCGTTTCTTGGTATCGTTGCCAGGTCCTTTGGACGGTGGAACGGCTCACATTACACTGCTGAACACATAACATTAACAAGCGCAATAATTTTACTAGCTCTTATCGTTTTTTCAACCGTACTGAAAACAGCAAACAGAAGAGAACTAATGCAGCAAAAATCGCAGAAATTTAATTAAAATTTATTCGGTAAAATAAAAAACGTAACAAATGAAAAAGAACATAATAAGATTTGGATTTCACTTATCGCCAAAAAATACGTTTCTGTCAGTGAAAGAGAATTTTCATTCAAAAAGAATAAATTTAAAATTTAGAACGTTCATTTTAATGTGCCAGAATACACTATACTTGCCAGTAACAATTACAATTAATACAACCTCTTAATAAATAATATTTTGTTAATAATATGACAAAATCAAAACCGCCCGTTTTTTATGCAAAAGAGTATATATGTATATATATATATATATATACACATATATATACATACATACATATATATATATATATATATATATATATATATATATATATATTTATATACAATTAGAATTTTTTCTTAACATCTTGAATTTATTTTGTTCTTAAATTATGTTTAAATTGTTTAATTACATATTTTCTGTTGAGTAATATTCTAATAATAAGTATAATTATGTAAGTAATGTGGAGTCCAATATATTGCGTATGCGTACATTTTAAAATAGTATTTGGGAAATAAATGGCTTATTATTATTATTAACCGACTCCAAATTTACCAACTCCAAATTAAAAGCAATTTATCAACCGTCTCTTACCAAATTCAAGAGTTCTCAGGTACACATCTCGTAAATAGCCAGATAAATAGATAAACTGGTTATTGAAATATCGAAAATAGACGGAAAGACTTTGCTTGATATTCTATCCGCTGATATGATCAAGTTAAAATCATCACAGGACTCCGTGTCATTGCCCCTCTTAGACAAACCGAAGATAAGATACTATGGAAGTAGCTGGCCGCCTCCTCCAGCAAAGCTCTTCAAGACGGGCACAACCTTCAATGATAAATATGCGACAAGGAAGAATTACTCATGAAATCATCAAAATAAAAGGGAAAAAACAATAAAAATATGAAAATTTCAAGAAAAGCAAATGCTAAATATTTAATTTTCAATACATCATTATCCATTCGATTCATTAGATCCCTGTATTGTCGATTTTTAATTAAGACTTACATTTCACAAAAAAGTTTATTAAAACCTATTAAATACTGTAAATCTATGATTAAAATACTGAAAACTTTCAAGGAAATGAAATAATGTAAATAATCTTGATCAACGTATATTTTAATAGTAGACTTCCATACTCGTAAGCACAGGCGTAAGTCTTGTAAGTACAGGCGTCAGTTTTTTCGTTGTATTACTATAACAAATATATTCTGCTTTACATTTTAAAGAATTTATGGCACACACGATTATGAAATTTTCACAATATCCTTTTCTTTCTTTTTCATCCAGTCTACCTGTAAATTTGTCCCAAATTTAAAAAATGTAAAATAAAAAATGGCGTTTACCATTTTTTATTTTAAATTTCTGTTTTATGTCAATATATTAATTATTATGTCAATTTATGTCAATATATTAATTCTTATACATTCTATTTTATGTCCATATATTAAGCAAAAGCTGGAAAATAAAATTATTGTACCTTTTTTTCTTATTTCTATCTGTGCTTGTATTTAAATCAGCCGTTTACTAGCATAACATGGTCCAAGTAAGCGACATAGCGCACCACGGCGTTCTGTATATGACAATATAATGTTTCCTATTGATATATATATATATATATATATATATATATATGTATATTTATATATATATATATATATATTTATATATATATATATATATATATATACATACATATATATACACACATATATATGAGCGAAGCTCTAAGGCAAAATTTCATTTATTTAGAGGACACATATTTATTGAAGGGTTTCATTCAAAATACACTATGAAATACATTAATTCCTATAGAACAATATTTATAGTAACATGCAAGTACATAAATACTGATAGCTACTTATTAACAAAGTATGAAAGCTTCATTATCCTAGAACCTGAACTTCAAAAAACTACTAAAGCTATTTTGAAGCGAAATAAGCCATTTTATCACCTGGTTTCTGAACTTATTTTCTTTACAAAAATATTTAGTCTTTCGTTTGGACGTGTCATGTGTACGTTTGGAAAATATTATTAATTAACTGTAAGATTGTTAAAATACGCTCAACGCTTTATATAACAATTATTTTTTAGGTAAATTTTTTTTAAATAAGTGTGCTTGACACTAAAATTTAAAACTACCATACCTTATTTTCTGTCCACTTGATTGTAATTAACAAAGCTTATATTTTAGCTCAGATCTTATAAAATCCAGCCCTGGAAACTTCATGAAAATTACTTCAGTGGCTCTTTTCTAATGCTCGTACAAATAAACAGACAAATAAACGGAGACAAACACTTCAAAAATAATATTATTGTGTTCCATAACTTTTATATTTTTTTAAAGACACTTAAATATTTTTTTGTAAATATTCTCAATGTGCATACATATACGCCAATACTATAATTGCATTATATTTCCAGATGTAGAAGAACTATGGGATAAGATAAAGGAAAACCGAATTAAGATTAAATGATTTACTTCGTGTCAAGGTAACAATATTTTGTTTTTTTTTTATATTTACTTGCCACGATCAAAACTACAGATTGCTCTTAGCAATAAGCGAAAATGAAATTAAATAATACTTTATGATCAGTTTAATATTCAAGGGCTAACGTATGCTACTCCAACTATACTTCACCGCACAAAAGGCCGCCTCTGGGTGCATCGTTAAAATGTGTGATTGTCACCTTTTTTAGTGGGGCGCGTCGGTCGGCTCGCGGGCGCTCTTTGACGGTGACCGCACTCATTATACGAGTAAATGACGTAATGCCGCCTATTTACTCTTGTCATCTTATTCCTATACTCTACCCTATATCGAGTGGATGGACACCTAAGATTACTTTGTAATGTGAGTATCTTACGTGTGATAAAATTTTGTGGAAACTCTTTAATTGTGATTTAAATGTATTGTAGAAACACGTGAAAGATACACATTTTTGTAACATAAAGTTCAATCTTCTTTCTGTATTATACGAGTAAATGACGTAATGCCACCTATTTACTCTTGTCATCTTATTCCTATACTCTACCCTATATCGAGTAGATGGATACCTGAGATTACTTTGTAATGTGAGTATCTTACGTGTGATAAAATTTTGTGGAAACTGTTTAATTGTGATTTGAATGTATTGTAGAAAGACGTGAAAGATACACATTTTTGTAACATAAAATTCAATCTTCTTTATGTATTATAAAGAGACTGAATATTTAAGAATACATTTTTAATTAGGCGCGCGGTTTAGAGGTGAAAGTTCTTTCCAACTTAAAGAATTTAATAAAAAGTAAAGTTAGGTTTTACATTTTTACATCTCACACTTTTACATCTCACTGTACTAAGATTAAATAAGGTATTATCACCTATTTATTTTCATCATTTGTAACCCGACCCTTTTTAGATAATGGAACGTTTACATTTTAAAAGTGTAAGTTCAATATGAATCATATATAGAGATTATGAATATATAGTACTGCTTGTGTTGTTTATGTGACTGTTCTTTCAATTATTTTAATGACATCTCTTAATAAATGTGTGGTCATATTTTGATGATAACGTAAGTATTGTTATATTAACTTATATGCAACAATACTTAATGTAATGCAATATGATGAGACTTAACATCCTTGCAGAATTTCTAATAGAAAAAAAATTACATAGAAAGAACTTATTTAGGAAACCATGAAGTTTTAGTGTTCATAATTTGGTTTTGAATTGGTTACTTCATGAACTTGTTTTGTAGGAAAATTATTACGCTTTAGCAATCAGGCAAACAGGTAATGGTGATGGCGAATACAAAATTTACCTATTTATTTGTTTAGTTTTTCGTGAAAATTTTACGTTTAAAACATCATAATAAGGATACGACTATATGATGATAAAACTAACGATCATCTTTCCGAAATCGCAAATTGGATGGAAAACTTCTTTGCTAGACTCGAAGATCGACGCAAAATTCAGAATTGAACAACTACAGATTATTGATTAGAAAATGTAATATTTATGTAAAGCAATCTTAGTTTAGAATATAACTTTCATTTTAATGAAAAAAAGAAGCCAAGTTTTAAATTTAAAATATTAGGAACCGTAAGAATTTCATGAAAATTCCTTCAGTATCGCGTAATACTAAGATTTACAAACATTCACAAAAAGAAATCAAAATCCTGAAAACAATATTTTTGTTTTCTGCTACTATTATTATATTCCCCTAAGTAATTTTTTCATAAATCTTCAATCTTCATTGTACGCACATGCCAATTTCACAATGTTATTATACGTTTAGATGAAATAGCTTAACTATTTCTTAAAACTAAAAGCGTAGTTTTAATTGTCAAGAATTTAATATTTTTTAATTAGAATAGTGCACTATTTTGAGTAATTTTTACTATGTTTTAAAACTAAAAGCCTTGTTAAGATTTTATTGTCAAAAATTTAATAATTTTTTAATTGAAATAGTTCACTACTTTGAGTAATTCCTACCTACTACTAGTTTTAAAAATACTAAAAGGGTAGTTAAGATTTAATTGTTAAGAATTTAATCTTTTTTAATAATTTTTATAACTACTTTAGTATTTCTTTCTAATTATGTGTGCAGTGTATCATCATCATCATCATCATATATTAATACGCTAAGGTTTTAAGATGTTACTCTCCCTTTTTAGAAAAAACCTCACAACTAATCCACATAAATTATATATCATTTTATAGATAATTGCTTGCTCTACTGGCATCCACAACTAAAAAATTTAGTATTGCTATTGTTTTTGCAAATTAATTAATTATTAAAATTATATACACAAAACAGCAATGCTGCCATCTAACGGCTCAACGTCAATATGATTGACGGTCGGTAAAATTTTTGTTTAATTTCAAATCCACTCACGTATAAATAAAGTGGCGCTTTAGCTCAATGCTTTTGATACTTGCGCCTCTATATGTCAATTTTAGTAAAATATTTGTTTGATCTGTCATCTGAGCTTCATAATGGAATAAATAATAATGCGAAGACTTTGCACGGGTCACGCTAGTAAAGCGTATTAGGCTTTCTTCTAGAAACAATAGACCAAATCAATATACTGAAAAAGGAAGGAAAAAAACTGATAATTCAAATAATGGTTGAACACATCGTAATATTACTTTAAATCCAAGAAAACGCCTGCTAAATGTTTCACATTCTTTTTAAAAAAAAGATAAGCTACCTTTTCATCAAGAATGATATTATTTAGAACTCGTTAAATTAACTAGATATTAATTTTTTTACCATGCTTAATTTTTTAATTTAAAAAGAAATTGAGATATTATAAAAATATTACAGGTAAATTAGCTCTTTAAATTTACTTAAACAATTATAAATTTACTTAACTAATGTATTGTATTTATTTTTAACCATAATAAACCATCTATTTATCTATAATTATATAAATACAATAAATGTCGAAATACATAAAATTTTACACAAGTGATTTGAATACACAACTCAATTATAAAACTAAATATTCACGAGCAACACGACATATTAACGACAAAGCCTAGGCCCTTCAAATTGTCACAAACGTCTAAGTAGTACACCCACATTACGAAATGGCCTTCCACAAAGGCCTACTCTTGGCCTACATAAGCTGGAATATCCACGGACACAAATTTATTTATATTAGCAATAAACTGAGCGACCGAGCGGCGTCGTCTCCATTATTAAAGCTCTTTGTCCCCAAGGCACTTTAAAAAGTCACAAGTCACCAGCTCGGACTGAGAAGAGACCGAAATGACATTTCAATGTTGATTTTATATTGTCCACCATAACGAACCGTATGTTGCCATCGTACATTTACTGCTGATCTCATGCGAGATTCAATCTCCGACAAAGTGTCGCAGCCTCTCTCGAGCGATCACAAAGGCCGACGCCCGTGACACTGCTCTCATTGTATTGTTTCGGATATCTCCTTTTATTATTTTTATTCTTATCTGCCTCGAGGTGAGTTTTTAATATTTTTACGCCGGCTCAAGAGGCTATTGGCGCTTTGACGGATAGGTAATTTGATTTTGTTGACAGATAGATAAATTCGTTTAATGGCTTTTGTATTAATCGATGCTGACTCGGCATTTATGGGCGTGCGAGCTTCAGATGTTTGTGACGAAATGTGTCACGGACAATCGTGCCGTAAATGTGTTGACTATTTTTTATGATTTCTTTTTTTTTATTTGTATCCTGTTTAGTTTTTGCCAGTCATTAGGAATGGTTTTAAGTAGTGTTGCATCCGAACATGCTATATATCTATACAATCTATATATTTATGAAAAAATTCTCGAGTTCGGTTTCAGTAATGAAATAGTCGGCTTTCCACAAATGTTTTTTTTATTATTATACAAGACAGGTGTGATATGTTCTGCTTTAATACTTTGCAATGAAATGAGTTTAAAATTAGGAATGGAATATAGAGTTTTAATTAAAACAATACTTTGTTTTAAACGGTGGGGTAAACATTTAATTTCGTAGCGTCAAAAAATTTGTGACCTCACTAAGCCTTTATCAACGTCAAATTCTCACATAAGAATATTATAAGGTCTGGTAAATATGGATATTAGTAATTTTTTAATTTTCAATACATTGAAGTGAAGTTTAAAGTATAACTTTCAATTATATAAAATATGAACTCAATACGCAATCCACACAAAACAATATGGCGCAATGGTTAAGGGGTATACTACCACACAGAGATGTGGGTTCATACTCGAGGTCATCCTTTTTTCAATTAATTAATTTTAATGAATATTGCAAAACGTTTACTATTATTGATTTTTATTAATATCTTAAATATGACATATTTTAAAATGAAATATATATTTTAAAATCCGATAGTGAACATTCAAAAATATTTGCTGGAAATTTAATTTTTTTTTTAAATATCATATATTGTATATACTTATCAATTTAACGAACAAGTTATGCGGACTCCCAAATTATTTTCTTCAGAATTTTATATAAGATACTTTTAGAGATATTGCTGAATATGTACACAAGAGTAGTATTCAAACTCTGAAACTATTGTGGTCAAAATCATGAACAAATCAGCATTACTTGCAGTTTATCCATAATTTATTGCGAACTATAGCCATGACTCTACTTGTAGTTTATCCATTATTTACCACGAAGTACAGCAGTGATTTTACTTACAGCTTATTCCCTTATTTACCGCAAACTACGGAGATAATTTATTTACATTTTATCCATTATTTACCGCGAACTATAGCGATGATTTTATGTATAGATTATTCCTTATTTATCACGAATTATAGATATAATTTTACTTATATTTTATCCATTGTTTACCGCGAACTATAGCGACGATTTTATTTGTAGTTTATTCCTTATTTACGACGAACTATAGAGATGATTTTACTTATATTTTATCCATTGTTTACTGCGAATTATAGCGATGATTTTATTTATAATTTATCCATTGTTTACCGTGAACTATGGCAATGATTTCAAATGCTATAGATTTTAAGAAATTCGCGTTATTCCTACACCCGTAACAATGTACTATGCAATATATTTATGTAATGAGAAAAATTATACTATTGTTTATAAATTCTCTCGATACAAGTTCTATTCGTACATGATACATTTTATTTATAAAAAACTTGTCAGAGCAAAAGTGAACACGAACTATTAAAAAAACTTTTAACTTAACACATGCATGGGTTATAGAAAATTTGTTTTTCCTTGATAATAACTAATTTTTTCAGAGTATACAGGAAGATTTTAGAAATATCGAAATGGGCCCGGAAAATAAATATTATGCTTCAGGTAAACATTTTCGTACAATTTCTATTTGCAGTCGTGCGATACATTCGTGCTCAAAACATTTTCCAAAACAGTTATTAGTAATTTAATTTTTATGGAATCGTCCAACTACCTTATACAATGACGCACAAGGTAGTTGCATGATTCCATATAAAGTTTTTATGTCAAGAATTTACCTAATTATCAAAACCGTGCCCTAGTCACAAATATAAGGAAGAACTTAAGATAGTTTAAATTGAATGTGTTTTGCGAATGGAATTTATAATGGTTATTTACAAATGGATTGTTTTCTGTCGTTAATAGTTATTGGGTACAAATAAACAATTAAACTCTAAATATAATATAAAAACAGAATAAGTATTTGGGTGCCATATATTATATCCATAAAATTACATTAAAAAAATGGATGTTTAAATACAGCGTTGTACTGAAATATGCTTCAATGGCAAAAATGAAGAGCAGATCAGGTGAAACATTATATCTTGCCTAGCTTAAGCTATACAAAATAATACGTTTAAATATAACCCTATATCTAACTTGCAACTTTTCAACAATTTCCTGTAACTCTTTAGCGGAGGTCCACTTATGTAACTGAATTTTTTTTCAATTTATAATACATCCACTGATTGTCTGTAAGTCTGCACAATATTGGTCAATAAATATTAACAATACCTAAAATCTAGGCCAGCATATTCCATATTAGTTCCCTGAGTAGATTGGTATTTCACTCCTGAGAAGAGCGATATATGGAGATGTATTTTCACATTAATATTTTAGGTAAAGTTAAATCACGGGAATGTTAGGAGGTGTTTTTTAGTCGCTGTGATTTTTCTAAGAATTAACCGATTCTTAAAACATTTAGAGTTTTTGCTAAAGCATTTCTTAAAAAGAAGATACTGAATACTCGTTCAATAAGGACAATCTCCCGCCCCGTTGATCGAAAAAGTTTTTCATATATACACTTTTGGGAGCCATGGAAGCCCCCAAATATTGACATGGTTAGGCAAGTAGTTAATAGTCCCAAGAGAAACTTGAGTCTAAAAAACTTGAGTGGTGATGGGCATAATATATGGATCACGAAAATATTTTAAATTACTTGAACGCATTTACTTTATTAGCACTTAATAATGGACCGAATCATTTAATTAAGCTTTTCAATAAATTATATTTACAATTGATTTCCAAATAATATTATTTCAAACACTTTTATTTAACGTTTTAAAAATGCAATAGTAAGCTAGTGACAATTACTCAAACCCGAATAACGAACATTCCCCAATAAATTAAATAGTCAAAGAACGTTTCAAATAATGGCGAATCCTCATCCATTTCCCAACCCCCGTCCCCAAGTAAATTTAAAAGATCTATTCACAATCATTTATTTACCCTTAAACCCATTACCCCTTGTAAACACTCAATTGTCAACCATTTACGTTGAAACTCCGACAATATGAACGTCATCACATACGTCAAATTGTCACAGGAAACCCTTCCGACAGGCCCTATGCAGCGTCGGACAGTGACTAATGGAAGGCAGTGTTAGGCACCTGATGCACAACCCTCTGAACTAGACACCTTGCTCCCTTTAGGGCCACCTTTTTCATTGTACGCATTGTGTCACGACTATATTATGTCGCAACTTTATTCGAGTTAAAAAATTGTGCGTTTTTATTTAATATAATACTTAAAATGGTCGGTTCATTAAAATGACAAAGGATTCAGATCTTGGGTGGTAATTCAGACAGCTGCACCTCAGGCATTATGAGACGAGGAGTTTTGTGGAAAACGGATTAATTTTGGAAAAATTATATTAATTAAAATGTAAATATAATGAGATACACAATATGTATATACTAAATGGAAAAAGCGACCTTGAGGATGGCAATTTATTTCATTCAGTTTTTTAGAAATTGCCTGAAAATTATTTGTTTTGTGATGCGCCTCAAAAATATGATAGGTAAGTACAACATTTCGACATAATTCGGTTCTAGATACGATTATCAGAAAAAATGGCACTGCACTATTACAGGAAGTTATTGAGTCCAAATAACGAGTTTTCTGAATAAAACAGTGCACAGAATCTCTCTATTCAATAATTCAAAAAATAAATTTCGTGTGAATTGCAAAGAGTGGTAACTATGTACAAAATGCGAAATGCAAACGAATACCCAGGTGGAAGACAACTGCCGACTTTTGTCAGACAAGGTTGGTGACCGAATTTCTATTGACATACGTGCTCCGCCGACTAAATGTCTCCCGTCTCCATTAGCACGTGTCCAATCGTATATTTAATCATTTTCCTCGTTAGCGCAATTTAACTTGTAACGGTCGAATCGGTGAGAGTCGGTCAGATCAATTTCGGGGGACGTGTGATTTAAAATATTAAAAATCAGATATATATTATTCTCTGCGATTTTGTTCAGATTATGGAAGATTCAATCAAAAGACTGTTTTTATCCCCAGCGATCGAGCTGGTATTTAAGTTAATTCATTTTAACGAAATTTACCAGTAAGAGTAAAGAAGAAGAGAGATAAGAGACAATCAGATGGACATAATAAAGTAGGACATAACATGACGTAAAAAACTAAAATAGTTTTAATCTATAGAAGAATTAAAATATCTGTAAAAATACGAATATAACTGTATATTTCAATATATTTAAAAGGAGTTTCTGTATAA
The DNA here is from genome assembly GCA_039881145.1 of Druceiella hillmani. Classification (NCBI taxonomy): domain Eukaryota; kingdom Metazoa; phylum Arthropoda; class Insecta; order Lepidoptera; family Hepialidae; genus Druceiella; species Druceiella hillmani. The sequence continues at coordinate 14,855,886 of JAYKKI010000032.1, forward strand.
AAATTTTCTTTTTGGGATGTCGTCTCTAACCGAATGTAGGATCACCAAGGCTACCTTAAATTTATCAAATGTTGACTGATACAAGAATCTCGTAAACATTCCTTTAGATTAGTATTTACCCATAAGTGCATCTGCTCTTGTTTTACAACGCATTTTTTCCAAAATCATGCGACTTGGAAAACTGAATTCTTGTAGTATTGTAGTAATTCATAATGACCTAAGTGTAGACGTAAATAATAAAAAATTTAAGCTAAATTTAGAGAGGGGATAAAGCTATTTGTTTTCTTGTTTTCAATCCCACCGAGTGAAACATCGAATGATTTCACTTTAAGACTCTTAGGAGGTAATTTTCTTAGGAGGTAATTTTATCTAAATATGCTTTGCCTATTTTTCATATTTGTTTGAAAGTTTATAAATATAACTCTTAAAGTCATAGGAAAAATTTAAAAAAAGTTGGTTTTATTCACTATGAGGCCTTCATTACAATCCACAGAGACTTCTATCGTGTATCATACTGTTTTTTTTAAATGTCTTTAATTATGGTACAGAACATATATAGCATTATCCAAATTCGACTCGCTTTTAGCCATTTCTTTATTATGGGGTTAGTTTATCTAAATATGCTTCTCCTATTTTTCATATCTATTCGAAACTTAATACGTATCCCAAATTTATATATCTATATAATATTTTTATATTTTTTATATTATTGAAAAAAATTAGTTTATATAAATATGCTTTGCCTATTTTTTCGTATCTATTCGAAAGTTAATACGTATCCTTAAATTATATCTGTATAATCTTTTTATATTATTGACAAAAATTAGTTTATATAAATATGCTTGGCCTATTTTTCGTATCTATTCGAAAGTTAATACGTATCCCTAATTTATATATCTTCATAATCTTTTTATATTATGTATTATTGCCAAAAAGGGGTGTTTCATACATAATTGTATATTCCTCTAAATTAATCCAAGTGATAAAAATAAGAAATATTGGTTGCTTGTCTATTAATATTAATGCAGTGTTTTGTTTTGAAAGGCATGTTATGTACATTTTTTAGTCATATATCAACTAAATGTATAAAAAATATGAAAGCACTTAATAAATTATTAATAATTGATCACATTATTAACGCGGCAGAATTTAATTCTCACACATAAGTTAAAATTTCTGATCGTAGTTGTTAATGTCAAGAATGAGACTTTATTTAAATATTTATTAAGGCTTCATAAGACTGAAACAAAATAGACTGACATTAAATATCGAATGAAACGAAATATATTATGAAATAGTAAAACAATTAAAATTTGAAAAAAAATGGTTTACTATGATAAAAAACAGTAATATTTGTGTTGAAATAAAGACTTCGTAAAACGTGATCTATGTTTGCTCGACAGGAAATAATAAACGTCCTTAAATATAAAGAGAATATGTTACGATTGAATTTGAAAATAGATTTTCCAAAAACTAAACACTGTATTGTTTCCAAGAATTCACTAAATTATATTTTTTACGACAAATTTAGGTGTAATAAATTATTTTAATCCAAGGCTCTAGAGACTTCACACCAAAATTACATTACTATAACTGATTTGCGGCCAAACGGAGGAGATGGCACTTAGCATAGTCCCTGTAGAGGGCCTGATTATGGTTATACTTATTTTTAATCATTCAATTAAAACAATGTTTTACATGATAGATAAAAAATCATTAGGCAAACCATGTTGTAAAAAATTCTCAAGCTATATCTTTACTAAAATATAAAAAATTCAAAGGCCAGTAAAACGGCCAAATAAAAAAAGAAAAAAATGAAAGTAAAATTTAATTAAAATCTTATTTATTTAATAATATTATTAATAGAACGATTGACGATAGTATACAGTAATAACCATATTAACGCCTGCAATCAACTGCATCTAAGGCATGCCACTTGGCTGCCCTTCAAGCTGCGCGTGCATTAACCCCGCTTTCGAGCTAAGCAATTATGTGGCCAAATCCTTAAATCGATTTCAACTACTCATTAATAATATCTTGAGCGACTTAGTGATAATGGCTGGTCTTCTGATCGCTCTGCCTGCACACAGCGAGTCAATTGTGTATCATTTAGTTAAACATTTCGAACTGAATTAAGTCATTAGGAATTAGCATAATATCCCATTTGGTAAACGTTTAGCAATCGTATATGAGATTAGGTCCATTAACATTAGACTATATATTTATTATAGTAGGTAAAGTTTGTTTAACGATGTTTAGAATTTAAGGTTAATTATATACAGGTTGTATTTATACTAGCAATTTTGTGAATCACATTCAGTAGAAAATGTTATAGAACTAAAAGACAAATATCATATGGAAAGTTTTTTTAACGTTTCCGGAAAAATGGCTGTCAAAACTGCGGTGCTAATAAAAAAAATTATCATTATTTCACAAAAACAGTTTTTAATATACTCAATTCGATATACGGAATCACGTGCACGAATAATAGAATATATATAAATATATATATATATATATATATATATATATATATTTATATATATATTTTTTCTTTTTTGTTTGGAGCGTTTAGGTAGATGAACGATTTGGGAAATAAAAATGGCAGCTGACAGAGAAAGACAATTTCATCTGTAGCAAAACCTATACAGTGTATTTACATATATTCTAATAGACACCTACATACAGAAGCGAAAACTAAACGTAAATATAACGTTTAATATAGTCTATTTACATGTGTTCTATGAAGTGTATTTATATACTTTAAATGGTGGTACATAATACAATTGAAGTTTTCATTAAAGGCCGTTTTTATAGTATTCACGTAACACCAGGTTGGAAGAAATTAGACATTTATGGAATCAACTCAATGTCTATCCATGTCTATCTTCTTTTCTCGAAGACCTTTTAGCACAGAGACCCACATTTTGATATATTTTTTCTTGGTTATAGTAAAACCCCGAACATTGAAGTAAAATGCCAAAACTTTAATTTGTTTTCGTCAACATCATCATTTGTGACATCAAATAAAAAAACGTTAAAAAAAGGAAATTCTGGATCAAAATTTTTTATGAACAAAATGATCAAAAGAGCATTAAAATTGCTTATCCGTTGCTTTATTTCTTAAAATACCGGCAATAAAAATATGAGCAATATCGATAGCAAAATTGAACACCCGAATTTAACTCGCACTGAACGATAAGTTATCAATAAACTTTGCATGTGTCTGTATTTATTGTATCTATATATAAATTATAAATATATTAATACACAAAATATATCAATCTATTTTCCTTCTTAATTAAATTTTATTTCAAAATACATATATATCGAAATTCTTGTCGTTAAGAATTTATGTGTTATATTTTTATGCTTGTTTTGGTTTTTATAGATCCGTAGTAAAACTAGGAACCGTTATAATTTTTCCTAATCCGTATGTCTGTCTATCTGTATGTCTTAGTCATTTTACTAACATTATAAATATATATATATATATATATATATATATAAATATATATATATATATGTATATATACATATATATATATATATATATATATATATATATATACATATATATATATATATATATATATATATATATATATATATATATATGTGTGTGTGTGTGTGTGTGTTTGAGTGAGTATAAAATATTTATAATCGTTTTATACCTAGGTAAATATTAAACGGTGATCTTAATGAAAAGTGTCTCAAAAAACTGAAAACATGTTTAGCTTCAGACACATGATGACTTCGTAAATCAACTTTATTCATTTTTTCGCCATTCTGCAATGGATAAAAATCCTAAGGTTATTTTTATCTTATTCCGTCTTCGTGGATATTCACATTATGGGCAGATCAATCTAATCATAAATCTCTAAATAATGTGCAACGTTTCCTTGCTCTGATTGTTCATTAACCATGGATTTGAAAAAAAATTGAACAAATATCTGAGTCCCATTCATAATTTTAAATTTACACCTCAAAGTAATATACAACGTATCTTTATTTTATTTCTCGTTAATAATAGATTTTAAAAATCGGAACATAAAAATAAGAAAATAATAATATGTTATAATTTCGAAAATTTAAATAAATAATAGAAGGCGGAGGAGTAAAGGTTAAATAAAAAACAGAATTTATTTAAATATAACACCAAAGCAATCTAAGTTTCCAAGGAAAACCAAGTTCTCAAAACAAGTTTTGCATCATATTGACCAAAATAATGTTGGCTTCGGTTGCTTATCAAGCATGCAATTATTTAAGTATACTTGAAAAATTAAAAAAAATGTTTTTCATTTCGTGAATAAATTTCGGCGCGCACAAATATAGACATTTCCAAAATGCAATAACGAAAGTGAAGTTAATATAGAATATAGGCAAATACTAATAAAGACGCAATATTTCCTTTGTTCTAAAGGGGACGCCATTTTTAAGTCTCTAAAATATCTTAATTGCACTTTACTAATGAGTCGACCAAGGAAATTAGGATTTTCCGGTTTGCTTGATAAAATTTTTCAGAAAATATACTTATTGGCAATAAAATAAACATATGTATTAAATAGTTGACGTTTTGTCAATTTGGTGTTAAGGTGTTTTGTAAAATATTATAAATGAACATTAATGTACTTATCAATTACGGCTTTCATTAAATCAGTTACAAGATTACTTGAAGGGAAATATTCATACTGAAAGAAAGCAATACAATCAAATCTTCGTGTATATAATATAATTAAAAGCCTTGATTACATTTTCTTCCATTTTCATTAATCGAATGTTATCAAAACAACGTGTCTTTTAGACTTTTATCATTAATGGTTTTATTTATTTTTAATCTATCTTAAAAAATTAATTAAAAATTTATCAATACTTTATTTTCATATATATATATATATATATATATATATATATATAAATAAAGTATTGATAAATGTTAAAGTGGATATCGTGTTGAGCACTTGTCCACTGACACCCTTCACGATATATATATATATATATATATATATTATTAAAATGTGTGGAAACTTTTATCTCATCAAGATGACAGTCTCCCAATATATTCACATTATGGATACTTATTTATGCGATAATAACATCTAGTGTCCTGCACTAGCGTCACGTACCAGTACCACGACGTCATCTATATGTTTTTATTTAAAAATATAATGTATTCAAATTAACTTATTGATTACATAAATTTTCACAATTTTTTACGTTCTTTTGCTGCCTTTTATTTTGCATGTAACTATGGCAAAAAGTGCATTTTTGAGCCATAAGGAACAATGATCGAAGGAGCACTATCACTTATCGCATTCAGTCTACGGCTAAAGAATATATCATTGTGCAGAGAATGATATGCGATACAAGGATCATATACATGGCGCTCGTGTCACGCCTGCTTACATCTCTAATTATATTTTATGCTGTGTGGCGGTATTGACAATGAACTTCTTCCTGTAAAAGGGTGTATTTCGTTCGGAAATAAGTACCTAGTATAAATATGTTCTCTCAGTTATATAAAGAACCTAGTATATTATTAAGCATACTTTACGAAAAGACCCAAATACGCAATGTTTAAAAATAATAAGAAAATTTATGTTTATTATTAAGCATACTTTACGAAAAGACTCAATACGCAATGTTTAAAAATAATAAGAAAATTTATGTTTGTTATTAAGCATACTTTACGAAAAGACCCAAATACGCAATGTTTAAAAATAATAATAAAATTTATGTTTATTATTAAGCATACTTTGCGTAAAGACCCAACTACGCAATGTTTAAAAATAATAAGAAAATTATGTTTATTATTAAGCATACTTTACGAAAAGACCCAAGAATAATTATATTTTAATGGCGCTTTTCGTCAGATTTAAACGATTTTGCTTTTCAAATGAATATTAAAGGAATGAAAATACATTAAGCCTTTTCAGCTCAATATCATGTCAAAGTACCCAACGTTTTACAGTCAAATATTTTTCTCAGTAATAAACATGGCTTATACTAAAGTTCTTACTGAATAGATAGAGGAAACAGGTTCACTAATTATTTTTGGCTTTTTAGTGCAGTATTTTTGAAAGCGTGTCTCTTTTAGTTTTTTAAACTATTATTTATTATTATTCGACAATTTTCTAATTACTATTAGATACTGCACAACTTTTATTATAAAATGATATTTTTCGCGACACTTTCGTAAATAGAAAATTCAAAAGTTTTCAATCAAAATTTGACTTGTTTTACTTTAAAATGCACAAGCAAGCCATAGGAGTATAGTACCCACTGCCTCCATCTCATAAGACATTCATGACCGGAACAAAGGCCAGTTTCCACCACAGTTCCCATCCCCGGTAGCTTATTTATAGTTTCGTGTCACAACATTTATGGTGTCCAATTCACTAGCACCCTTTCTTGCCTTTGTCCCTCGCGTGGCGTCCGACCGTCGATGATATATATCGGGTCGTAGAGAGCTCCTTGCTCCTTCATGTCTCCCTGGAGAGGCGTTCGGTCAAGAATGTTATTGCTAGGCGGAGACGTGCTAATATATATGAAATATTTATATCACAATAACTGGAGGCTATGGTGAAGATGCAGTGGTAGTGTTGGAGGGGATTGAGCAGCCGAAATTCGTGTGTTTCAATTGATTTTGTAGGTCTACTTTTTGTTCAATGTTGGAATCATATCTAAAATCAATTTGTCTAAATCGCAACAAATATTTAAATTAGAATCATTTCTAAAATCAATTTGTCTAAATCGCAACAAATATTTAAATTAGAATCGTATCTAAAATCAATTTGTCTAAATCGCAACAAATATTTAAATTAGAATCGTATCTAAAATCAATTTGTTTACATCGCAACAAATATTTAAATTAGAATCGTATCTAAAATCAATTTGTTTACATCGCAACAAATATTTAAATTAGAATCGTATCTAAAATCAATTTGTTTACATCGCAACAAATATTTAAATTAGAATCGTATCTAAAATCAATTTGTTTACATCGCAACAAATATTTAAATTAGAATCGTATCTAAAATCAATTTGTTTAAATGGAAACAAATATCTAAATTAAAATCATATCTCTAGTCATATCTAAAATACATTCATAACAAGAAATTTGTGAATGTATTTTATTATTACAAGAAATTTTTGAAGAATTTCTTTTAATTTTGTTGGTGTTTAATTAGACATAACTCTAGAATTAGAGACCAAGGTAGCGGTTAGAATACTGTCTGCTTGAAGAGAGTCATTTTGAATCCAGTAAAGTATTTTAAATTATATATAAGTTCTAATTAGAATCTAATTAAAAACGAAAGCTTTTAGAAAGAAATTCTAATTATTATTTTGGTAGCATTTGCAGGTGGGCAATTTGTAGAGATACTTATATTGTAAAAATCTTTACAAATTGCCCACCTGAAGATGTTTTCATACAACGAAACCTAGGTAAAGAATTTAAATACAGTAGCAATAATACTACATCACGTCGTTCAATTTAGTTGTAAAAAATTTAATTTAAATTAATTTTTAAAAAACTAACGCCAAATACATCAAAAATTATTTTTTTTTATTTTTCTTTAATTGTTATCTCTTTCATAGTGACAAGTTATGATAAAATATGGTGACTTAAACTTCAGCTGAAAAAAATTACTGTAAAATTAAGATACTATAGGCGCTCTGCTATGCATAGCGTATGCTGCTCAAACCGTTACAGATGTATCAAAATTACGTATGGAGATTTTCTTCAGGATAATCAATTCTACAACACATATTTTACAGCTTATTGTTGGTACTTGTCATTTAAAAGATAAGTTAATAAAAATAAAACTTACACGTTTCCTCTAAAAATCCCTGTAAGTCCATAAAAATCTAACGAGATGAAATCTTACAAAACACCTTATCGATGAAGTACTTTTTCTCAAGGAAATATTTATTGCAATTTAAATAAACTAATACGTAACATTCATCTATAAGCATGTACGAATGCACGACATACGCATGCACACACGAAATAATACCCGCATACACACACAAAAGCACGTACACACACGAATCCTCACGTACACATGCATGGTTGATATTCTGACCAATTTCTCCGTGAAATCATGCACAGATTCATGCATAATCCGCGACTTACGCACACATGAACACTCAAACACACAAACACATACACACACAAAAGCGCACGCATGCATGCATGCTGGTCCCTTTTTTACCAATGCGCGCACGCTCTCATGCACACAAGCATGCACTGCCATTAAGTCATCGAGATTTGTAAATACTAACACTGCTCAATATACTATTTGTCCACTACCGCCCAAAAGAAATGGGAAGGATTTTTCCAATATTCAGTTTTTGTTGTCGCTACGCGCGAGCGGAAATTTGTCTACGAAATGTCATAATTTAATATGTAGGCTGGTGGATTTATGACGTCTTCGGGGGCATGCAAAGGACGTGATCATAATGTGCGATTGCCCAGGGTGAAAGGCGATTTGTTTTCGTCCTTTGCTCCAAAGAAAAGGGATGCATTATTACGGTTTAAATGTTTGATGTTCAGTTGGAGCGTTTCAGTAATACGTCATCGTTTTTATGATGGTGCATTTTCTTTAATGGAAGGCGTTTTATCTTTGTGGTGATTTGTGTTGCCATTCGTATGATCAGATGGATGTTGCTATTTATTTCACGTTTCCACAGTTTTAATGTTGAATGAAATGTTTTTAACTTAAAAATAATATTCAGTTGAAAGTTATCTCATCAGATGATTAAAAGGCAAAACTTGTCAAATGCATGTCAGGATATGTATAAAATAGAAATTCATTCACACACATTATTGATTAAAATGGACCCGAATAATTTTAATTATATGCAATGAATGAAATAGTAGCACTTAGGGTTTTTCTAGACTTTACACAGATGGAAAATTAGAGGGTGGAGAGGAGAAGAAAAGATGTCGTACATTACTTTCAAGTTCAATATTTCGTAGACGAGCCTGAAAATGAAAACTAATGGAAACCCAATTTTATTACTTTTATTATTTACTTTCAACTTAATGGAATACGCGAAAACATTTTCTTTACTGCCTCATATATACTTGATACCCATCTGCAGCGCTAAATGCAAAGTTTCATGCAAAGGTCGAAAGTCATCAGAACTTCCACTCGAATGGGTGGACATGGAAAGTTTTAAAACCTCCTTATACTACCTCGGGATTTAAAATCAGGATTCAGATTGCATTTTACAATGGAAAAAATGCTAATACAAAATATGCGTACGCACTTACTAGAGTGTGCATGCTTTTTAGTTACATTTTTACCCACAAATATAGAACCTCATAATAATAGTGATGTTTATTTAAATAATTTCACGGAATAGTTTGTATCTTGATAATAAATGAGTTGATGTTTACAATTTATTTTTCATATTTTTTTACTCAAAATCGGAAACAAAGTTAAGACCAGGGCAAGCCATAAAAATCAGAAAAATGGAAGATTTGCCGAATCAACTCTATTTCTCTTGGTGTATCTGACTCATTATCTTTCCACTTTAGGTACTAACTACCAGACGTAAGAAAAAAAATTAAAAAACTTTAGATAGCAAATTTTCAAGTTAATCAAAGTTTAAATAGTTTTTTTATTCAATTTTGCCCCAATGTGAAGTATTCATTTGAAAGCTCATAATCTAAATCAAATCTCATTTAATAAAAACTTGATGGAAAACGTTGAAGATGTACGTAATAAAAAAATGTAGTAGAAAGAACTATTATTTTATGTTATTTATTATAAAAAAAAATTATTATTATAATTACTTACGCTTGATCGATTTTTATTCCTATAGATATAAATATGTAAAAATATCATTAAATGCAATATAAATATTTGTCCAATTTAATTCATTTAAAATAACGGGGCGAAGGAAATAAAGTTTAAAGTCGTTGGAAAATTATAAAACGTATTTTCAAAATTAATTAATTTAAATTGTTAAATAAAATGTGGAATATGATTCGTATTCTGCGAGCATCAAAGGTCTTTTTGTCGAAGAAAATGAAAATAAAATGACGAATTTCCAACTACTTTGTAAAATATTGTTAATTTTATACCGACATATTTCTGTGTCGTTTAAAAAAATTGAAGCACTACACAATTTAATGTAACTGCCTATCAAAAAGATTTTGAATATCTATCCTATTTGAATACGTAAACAAATATCCCAAAATTATGTAATCAATAGGGATAGACATTTCTTTTCATTTCTGCTATTCGTTAACTTTGAATTAGGAAAAACTTTCTTTTTAAAGTTCCATGCCGCAAAAAGGAGAAGACAATGCTTAGAAAATGACGCACGTTTCCGTTCGTTTCCCTATATCCGTTTTTTTCTCAGAAACCACTTGACGTAGAAACTTGAAAATTAACATAGTAACAATATATATATATATATATTAAACCATACAAATGTCAGTAGCTACCACTGAAAAATTTTTGAATGGGAATTATAAGGGGGCAAAGTTAATGCTCGAAATAAAATTTAAAAATTTCATATGCAATATTCCACATATTTTTTTCAAAATTTTAGATAGTTTATCTCCATATATAAACATATATATATATTTATATATATATATATATATATATATATATATATATATATATATATATATATATATATATTTATATATATATATATATATAGGCAAAAATTACGTACTCACCCATTTTATTTCCAAACTACTGAATACCTTTAGAAGACCATTCGATATTGAAATATTGCGGAAGCCTATGAAATTATTTTTGATATCATACTTTTTGAATGTTAGGTTATTAAATTAATTATTATTAAATATTTATTGTGCTTAGAAGTGTATTTAAGTGACGACTTATGATAAATTAATTTCACGTCAAACGAGGTCGCAAACCTCGATATGCAAACCAGACGCTCACTGGGCTAGTTTTAATTGAAATATATTGATTTCCGGTAATTCTCATACTATATTACGAATTTTTTTTTGTATTTATGATGTATTGCATCAATTCCAAGGTTAATCCGTTGCATTTGTTTCTACGTAGTATTTTTTAATCTTATTTTTTAAACCATTAATCTACGTCATCTTATTGCCGTTGCTTTTTTGCTGTCATCTGTTGGCTTATACGTATACGAATATAATAGACATTTATAAATCAAAATAAGTAGTTGATAAGGAGTTTTTTTTATCATTATAACACCTTTCCTGATATGAATTTAGCTCATATAATTACACTAATATACTCATAATGACAGGAACACTAGAGCAACCTCTACACAGCACCAAACGTCACCAAATTAAGGTGCGATTACAACGAAACGCCTGAGGCTACGACATTCCAGCGGATATCTCACGGTAAGGCCGCCTCATGTGAATTATTACGTTAGAGGAAAATGTGAGGAATGCATTTCGAAATTGCCAAATGCTAGTGCGGATAAACTCTGGTTAATACATGATTGTAATGTGTTGGATATATATATATATATATATATATATATATATATATATATATATATGTATATGTATATGTGTATGTATATGTGTATATATATATATATATATATATATATATATATATATCCGTTACAATGGAATTGCTACACATTTTACGCTACTTTTTCGAAATACTATTTATTGAGTTGTCTGTGTAGCTTTAATAGGCAACTTAATGTCAATTTCTTGAGGCTCTGATAACTATCAGGGTGAAGTAAATTATAAGCGACGTCAGTTTTATTTTATTTAGTTTTATTTAGTACTAATAATATCTAATAATAAGAATAGGGGCATGCATATTGTTTTGAATATCTCAAAAACTATCATCTAGAATCTTGATTATCTTTTTACTAGGAATTTCTTTGCGAAATTTTTCAAAAACTCTGTTTTTCTTGATTTCAGATGCAGTAGTTTCGGAAATGACGAATAGGGGGAGGGGATCATGCAATTTTTTTCGTATATTTTACAATATATCTCTAAGGACATACTAGGTACTTAAAATTAAAGCACATTAACCCGCAAATATCTCGAAAGTATTTTCTTCATAGTTTCTAGTACAATATCTTCGCGCATTAACTGAAAATATGCAAAAAAATTTCCCTCTTAAAAACGTTGTTTATGGAAATCTACGAAAATATTGCAGAAAAACTTTACCGATGATTCTACAAACTACATTCTTCATTTTTGAGATAAGCACGATAATAGAAATTGCACATCATTGAATTATATTAGATTTACTAAATCCACAACAGGACTGACTTATGACATATAAGGTAATATCACTTCAAACGAGATGCTAGGGTTCGCGTAGATGCGCGAGACACTCAGTCCATTTTTATATCCTTAGCCAATTACTGTATGAATTTGTTGGTATTTTAGATTCTACCAGTTGTCTTTCTAGTTTCATGTGTCTTCACGTATTCTAGTGCAAATAGAAGGCGTTAAGACACATATGAAACTGGAAAGACACAACTGGTGGAATAATATTATGTTGGAATTTTGTTTATGTAGAAAAGGTCTATTTTAAAAATTTCTTAAAAAAAATATTTGATTGCATCTATGCTAATCGTTGCATTTCAACACTAAAAATAATTAGTCGTACCGAACTAATTTTGAAACCAAAGCAAATTTCGCCGAAATATACCTTTTGGAGAGAACTTGGTATCATGACTCATTGTGAAAATGAATGTATATATATATATATATATATATATATATATATATATATATATTTATATATCTACGTAAATAAAAAAAATCGCGTTCATATATTTTAAAATTGACGTATGTTCATCTTTTTTGGAAAATTTCAAAATTATGTTTCAAATCATATATAGATTTATCTATTGCTATAACTTTATCTTTAATATTTTTTTGCTAAAATACAGGTTGTCCAGTGGTAGATTTCAAAGTTTGAACAAACATAGTTTCTGAACGCAACGCATAAGAGGGGCGTCGTTAGAAGCGCAAGCGGTGCGGATGTTTTAGTAGCCATGGAACAGTGGAGCAGAGTGCATCACGCTTTTGCCGTCGAGACGTACATTTCGAGTGGATTTTCGTTGTCTGTAGCACGCCGTCGATTTAATAATCGTTACAGTATTCGTCGATTACGTGATGGACCATCGATTAACCTCATTCAGTCATGGGTAGCAAGGTTCAGAGCTACAGGATCAACATTAAATAGGCCCAGGCCAGGACCTACACCATTGGTAGCCACGGATGAAAATGTCGAGCGTGTTATGGTTTCTGTCGTTGAAAATCCCCGTTTATCACTGCGTACACGTTCATCGATATTGGGAATTCCGAAATCAACTTTACAGGTAATAATGCGAAAAAAGCTCAAGGTCCATCCATATAAAATTCAAATTGTTCAAGATTTACACGATTCTGACTTTGAATTAAGAAAAACTTACGCGGAGGTGATGTTGAGATTTCGTACTGCTACCCGGATGGGTAACATATTCTTTAGTGACGAAGCTCACTTTCACATTGGAGGATATGTAAATAAGCAGAACTTTCGTTACTGGGATGTCCACAACTCAAGACAAATGCATCAAGAGCCTTTACATAAGCCTAAAGTAACAATCTGGTGTGCCATGTCTGCATCTGCAATCATAGGGCCTTATTTCCTTGAAAATCAACGTGGCCAAACTGTAACTGTGAATTCAGAGAGATATGCCCAGATGTTAAATGACTTTTTCAGAGTAGAACTACAGAATAGTCCATCCTTCAACCAAAACACATGGTTCCAGCAGGACAGGGCCACAGCTGTCACTGCTAATGTGTCCATGAATGCAGTGCGGCAGTGATTTCCAGAAAAAAACATATCTCGAAACGGTACCGTACCGTGGCCACCTAGGTCACCCGATTTAAGCCCATGTGACTTTTTCATATGGGAATACTTAAAATCCGTTGTTTACAAAACAAATCCGAGCACTGTGACACAACTTAAAGACAATATTCGAGCCGAATCAGTAGGATACCCCAGTCGCTCTGCAAACGCGTTTTTGAAAACATGCGTGCTAGACTCGAAGAGTGTGTCAGACTCGATGGCCGCCATTTGGAAAACGTGGTTTTTAAAAAATTAAATCCGCATTTGTTGTTATAAAGTTAAAATAAACCTACTTTGTATTAGAGACACTGGACACCTGTATATAGGCTATTAGGTAATGGCTGAAGTATGCCATAATGTTGTTATTATGATATAGCCCATAATCAGGCATAACGGTAAAAAGGTGATGCACTATGAACAACTGTAAAATAATATGTGCTAATTAGTTATAATAACCTTAATAGTCAACAAAAAATATGTACTCACCCATTTTATTTCCAAAACTACTAATTAGTTATAATAACCTTAATAGTCAGATAGTATAACCTTAATAGTCAGTTAGTATAACCTTAATAGTCAGACTTTCTTTAGAAAATAGATCACTACGTGATGCACTTAAATGAATAAATAACAATATGGCACTTAAATGTTGATACTTCAGATCGATTTGCTTAAACTGACTGAGACTCAGTGTGGGCTGTTTTATGTACGAAAATAGATATTCTAGAAACTTTGTTATCCTTGGACTATTCCGACTTTTTTCTCTCCCTCTTCCTCCCTAAGCGATTAATCTTTCTAGAAAGAATTACCGCTAGCACCAATTGTCTCTGTTCCGACCATTACAATCAGACAGCTCGCGTTCTTATAATGATGGTCAGTAATTTCTTATAATTAATATATATATATATATATATATATATATATATATATATATATATATATATATATATATACTTACCTTCATTATTTCCGTGGCATACGAGTACGCTAAATTCTTAATATAAACAATTAAACGGATGTTTGTTATTTATTTTTTTCTTCAAATCAAATTAATTTAATATATTCTTAGACATCTATAAAAACTTCTATTGAAATGATAACATAAATCTCTTAAAATTAAACAAAAAATAAATAGATTAGTTTCATGATATATATATAATTAATATGTATTTTTTGGTTAATAAGTAAAAGAATAATTTTTTTCAATAAATTTAAAAATACAATACGATTAAAAAAGTCATAAAGATAAAGAAAATAGCTCAATAAATAATATATACACACTTAAAATATATTTTAGATGCTATAAAGCCTCTTTTTAAAAATATCGCCTGCACATAATAAGGCTGTTACATAAGTCACGTGATATCATGAGAGAGCTTTCCTTCAAGAAAGCCTTTTAATTTCCGGCGTAGGGCGGTATCGTGACGTCACCACCGGATGTATTTAAAGCTTCTCGGCTAAGAGGCGACACGTATAATTGGACGCAATGGCTTGAAAACACTGTAACAACATGCATATTATGTAATAATTTAAAAATGATAAAATATTTTTTAATGAATGATGATTCCACAGTTTCTTCTATTTTTTTTAAATAATCATCTTTAACCATATTACTCGTGGCAGTATCAACTCACGGCTGTATGTCTTTAGCTGCTAAGTACAACTGTCACAGCTAGGTATATTGTATATTATGAATTATATCTATGTAATATTAATGTCAAATAATAACTAAAAATATGACCAGATTAAAAAGTTAATGTTATAAATTTCCTTTTCTATGCAGCCATGAGATTCATCTATTGAAAAATCTTTTTGATTATTGTTTGAAATATATTTGTTATTCACTGGTTTAAATTCATTATGTGAGCATATACGTACATTGAATTACAAAGAAGTAATTATAAAAATGCATTTTAAAAACATAAATGTTCAAAGTTCCATATCGTAGATAAAATAGAAAAATATAAATGTTCAGATTTCCATATTCCGTATTTAATTTTCATCATAACTATGAACACTTTTTTCCCCCTTTCCTCAGCATTTCCATTCATACTCTAAAACTCTGCGTTGTAAATTACCTTATTTGTAACACCGTTTTCATCTTGGTTATAGCTAAGTGAATTGAAAATTACGTGGAACTTCCTTGCATTTTAATACACTGCAAATAGTCCTGAAAATGACGCAAAATTACTGAAAATATGGATGAGGATTAGAAGTGTAAGTTTGTTTTGTTATATTTCTTATATCGCTAGAACCGGAATACACTCCACATACTATCACTTTCATCCAAGAATATTGTCTCAATTCACCTGGGAATATTATCACAATTTATCCTAGAATAATCTCTGAATTCACTTAAAAATAACATCAATACTAAGAGATTCACCCAAGTATACTATCTCAATTCACCAGAGAAGAGTATCTTAATTCACCTGGGAATATTATCTCAATTTATCCGAGAATAGTCTCTGAAATCACTTAAGAATAGTATAAACACTAGGAGACGGTTTCAGAAATTAGGCAATGCATACTCCATTTCACGAGAATTCGAATAACATTTTGTTGAATATTAAAAATAATTTATAATTTACTTCATCTGATAATAGTAACTATACTAGGTGATCTTTTCTGGAATTGGACAAAACATTTTCCACTAAATATAATGAAATTTTACATATAATTTCTGAAAACAACATTAATTTTCACATATGTATAAGTTTATTCTAAAAAAATATTTAATATTTTTGTCGACCTATAATAAACTATGTAATGACGAAACTAAATATCATACATTCTAATTGTTGTGTCATCATGAAACTTAGCAGTTGTGTGTAGTTTTTTATTAGGTCGACCTATAATAAACTATGTAATGACGAAACTAAATATCATGCATTCTAATTGTTGTGTCATCATGAAACTTAGCAGTTGTGTGTAGTTTTTTATTAGGTCGACTTATAATAAACTATGTAATGACGAAACTAAATATCATGCATTCTAATTGTTGTGTCATCATGAAACTTAGCAGTTGTGTGTAGTTTTTTATTAGGTCGACCTATAATAAACTATGTAATGACGAAACTAAATATCATACATTCTAATTGTTGTGTCATCATGAAACTTAGCAGTTGTGTGTAGTTTTTTATTAGGTCGACCTATAATAAACTATGTAATGACGAAACTAAATATCATGCATTCTAATTGTTGTGTCATCATGAAACTTAGCAGTTGTGTGTAGTTTTTTATTAGGTCGACCTATAATAAACTATGTAATGACGAAACTAAATATCATGCATTCTAATTGTTGTGTCATCGTGAAACTTAGCAGTTGTGTGTAGTTCTGGTGACAACACAATAAAATTGTACCATCGGACTGATTCATTGAAATAGAAAACGGAAGTTAGGCACTGAACTCAATTAACTAATATTGTGCCCTAACCGTGTTTGGGCTTCTAATTGTTATATCATAATGAACTTGCAGTTGTATGTAGTTCTGATGACAATACAATAAAATAGTGTCATTGGACTGATTCAATGAATAGAAAACGAAAGATAGACACTGGACTCTTTAACGGAACAATTTATCCTAACTTTGTTTGGGCTTCCAATTGTTATATTATCACAACACTTGGCAGCTGAATGTAGTGCTGATGACAACAAAATAAAATTGTACCATTGGACGGATTCAGTGAATAGAAAACGGAAGTTAAGCACGACTCTCTAACGGGACAATAAATGAAATAAAAAAATGTTTGGGCTTCTAATGGTTATATCATCATAAAACTTGGCATTTGTGTAGTTCTGATGACAATAAAATAAAATTGTACCATCGAATTGATTCAATGAATATAAAACGGAAGATACCCACTGAACTCTTTAACGGAACAAAGTGTCCTAACCATGTTTGGGCTTCTAATTGTTATATCATCGCAATACTTGACAGGTGTGTGTAGTCCTGATGACAACAAAATTAAATTGTACCATCGGACTGATTCAATGACTAGAAAACAGAAGTTAGACATTGAACTCTTTAACGGAACAAAGTATCCTAACCGTATGTGGGCTTCTTATTATTGTATCTTCATAAAACTTGGCAGTTGTGTGTACTTCTGATGATAACAAAACAAAATGGTATTATCGGGTTGATTCAATGGAATAGAATCGGATGTCAAATCAAAGAATTGCATTGTTCCAAGCTTACTAGAAAAGAGCCTTGTAATACTGAAGCATTGGAAGAGATAGAGAGGATACGCGCTCGGTCGCCCACATACACAGAATCAAGAAGGAACACCTCAATCTAATCAATTATGCTACTCTGCCAATTTTAATTCTATAGTTTTTTTAAATAAAGTATTATTATTTGTTGAAATAGCTCTAAATATCATATTAAGTGCAAATCAACATTCTCTCCTGTAATATAAGATTAACAAAAGTGAAAATCAATTAATAGTAAACAAAAGTAAAAAAATACCCTTTTATAAATACTGCAATAAAAAGCAACACATAAGTATCGAACCTGTTTTGTCTGTCTACTCTGCAAGGACTTTAGTGTTTGTTAATGAGTATAATATTTGAGCGTAAAACGTGGGACGGTTTTTCTCAGAAATAAATAATTTGGCTTCTCAATTTAATATCATGTAAATGAAAATAGCTAACATTTCCGTTAGATTTCGAGAAAAAGTGCCCCACGTTTTACACTCAAATATCATACTCGATGACAGACATGTCTTACAATAAAGTCCTTACAGAATAGACCGAAAATAGCTTTTTAATGCGGTTTTTTTAAAAGCATGTTTTTTTAAGTCTTTTAAACTATTCATTTATTAAGGTACTATACATAAAAACGAAAAAACAGAACCTTTGATAAACACATCACATCTCAAAAACCGCTTAATGTGGATAATTAAATTTGTAATAAAGTATATTATTTTCAAGAATATTTAAATGAAAATATATATATATATATATATATATATATATATATATATAAATATACATATATATATATATATATATATATATATACATATTGTTCAAATTGAGTACTCAAAAAATTTTCTTTATTATTATATACTAAAAATATGTACTCGCATTCCTCATTATTTCCGAAACTAATTAACTAATAATTATGAAACAGAAAAAATAGTTGCAAAAAACTTAGGAAGATTGCAATAAAATTATAGCAATTATCCCTAAAGTTATAATTTTCGATAAATTAACTATTTTTCCACCCTATTTAATTATAGGAGACGCCTAATATAATTACTTTTTACACTAAGAAGTCCATTTAAATGACGCCTTCTTATAAAGAATGTAATTTCACTTGAAGCGACATAAGGACCCTCGATGTGCGAAACAGGCTCGCACTTGGCCTGTTTTTGTGTTCATAGTCACACTTAGTGTGTAGCGTGATATCAAATAAAGTCTAGTATAGTTCCTATTCTATATTTTGAAAAATGACTTAGAGGTCTCTTACGAACAATAAAATGTTTTAGCGGTATTTTCGTAAATATAAATATATATATATATATATATATATATATATATATATAAGCGTTGGCGTTTGTTCACTTACTTCTCTGAGTTTTCCCAAATTTCCACTTTCTTCTCTCTGAACCATAAACTCTGATCATAACCACATTTGAAGAAAACGGATTTATGGAGTTAATTCATCGTCTGTTGATTCATTTTTCTCTAGGTATATAATATAGGTTGTTTTATCCGATACCATTAAATTTCAAGAATTTATATTTGATACAAATATCGTTTACAAATATTTTCATTCGGTTGAAGCAAAGAAGTGACTAATATATTGTTTCCTCACTTATTATAAGAGACGTCAAATGAAATATAACACAATCATAAATTAAAACATATTGAAACTTTTTTTTATAATGTAAAAAAATTATCCAAAGAAACGCTTAGAAATCCATCATATACCATAAAATGGTAGATTAGCATATGTATGGAGAAATTACGGTTAAAAATTTAAAAAAATAAATATATGACTATGTAGGTTAAGTTTATAGTATGAAACAGTTATAAAGTTTGCTTATGGCTAAGTTAAACTCGCTTTGACCAACTTTCGCGATTCGCTTAACATTAAATATCACATTGTCGAGTTGGCAACTGCGTTCTAAATTTCATAAACCTACGTCAAGCAGTACAATAGTTACGAACCGGTAATACAGACGGATCAGCGGAATAACAAGTTATCCTATGGTTCCATTTTCCTTCTTCAAATTTGGAATATTAAAAATTCACAAATTTTCACTGAGTTTAATTTTTCCGTTTTACAATTTTATGGCGACTCTAAATGGTAATAAAAGTTAAGTTGACTCAAGTAGAAGATGTAATAAATTTCACGGTATCAATATCAAATTTTAATCAGGGGTTAATATAACTCAGAAACTTTTGAAGCGTAACTTCTTTAGCAGTGTTCCAGAAAAGAAAACCGGTTAAGTGCAAGTCTGACTCGTCCTTTAGGAATTCGTATCTAATGAGATTACTTTATTAATCATAATTTATCGCTAATGTAAATTTATTAGAATGTAAATATTTAATAATACCTAATATTCCTAATATAATTAAGTATAGAGGCAAATATATTATTGTGAATATGTGATCTACCTAATTGTTATAGTTTTCCTATAATGTTTATAAATAAATAAATATATATATATATATATATATATATATATATATATATATATAGACATATATATATATATATATATATATATATATATATATATAGACATATATATATATATATATATATATATATATATATATATATATATATATATATATATATATTTTGTTACTAGCTGTGCCCGCGACTTCGTTCGCGTGGAATCTAGGCTCTATTACTGTACTCCACTGAATATTTGGGCTAGCTCAAAGGCCCTGCATAAAACAGGTACGCGTGTGCAAAACGTGTGCAACATATATGCGTTGTAATGTATAGAACTGTATAGATCATACAACACCGACTGCATGGCATGCGCAACTCGTACACAACACGTTTAGTGTGACATCTTCAACATAGTTTCATACATTGCAACGCGCACATACTGCGCACGCACACGCGAACACCACGCATTCGCAAACGCAACGCCACGCATTTATGACCTGGTCTTAAATAATTATCAAGACTATGTAGAACTTTTGTTTATTCTATGTGAGTAGATACTTTAATGAGGATAAATCAATAAACATTTCGCAAGCCTCGGGGAAATTGGATATTTTCCTCCGGTTTTGGTTCAATCAATTTCTGTTCGGTTTTGGTTCAATTTCTGTTCGGTTTTGGTTCAATCAATTTCTGTTCGGTTTTGGTTCAATCAATTTCTGTTCAGTTTTGGTTCAATCAATTTCTGTTCGGTTTTGGTTCAATAAATTCAATCAATTTCTGCTATTTAGAAATTTATTCGAAGTAACCTTTGGTCTGTTTCACTTCCCTCTCTCTCTCCCTTTCCAATGCCGCCCTCTCACTCTGCCTCATCATTTCCCTTTTCACCCTACCCCTGCCTCTTTCCTTTTTTTTGTTTTTCCTAGCTGTCCATGCGACTTAGTTTGCATGGGATTCGGAGTAAGAAAATTACTAAGTTTTTTTTCTTTTTTCTCTCAGAACTCTGAGCATAGGGTTTATTAAAAACGCTAATAGATGGTGTTGGCATCCAAATCGGTTCCACTGGTTCCGACATTAGCGTGCACAACAAATGTAAACGTATCGTACGTAATATTGACGTATCTTTTTTTATTTGCAAACCGATTGAAATGAAATGAAGCCTAAATGTTAGCCAAAACTAATCTAACCCCATCACTGAAAATCGAATTCCAATCGGTTTAGCCCTTGCTGAGATTAGCGTGGACAACGAAGGTGCTTACAGACAAATAACCGAACAAACAAAAATTCTAAAATCTTTTATTATAGGCTTAGTAGCGTGTCGTTAGTAAGTAGCCCTTAGTTTTACTTAAAAATATTTAATGTACAAACTCAGTTTTTTTAATATTTTATCACATATATAAATAGTTACCCATGGATAACAGATACCCAGCGAGACAAGTAGATAGCGACGTGGTTTTTAAAAATGTTTTTGGTACAATTCCGAACCCCAAAAACATAAACCGAACCCTTATAAGATTACTTAAGTACCTGTTGTATGTTGTAACCATTTTTTTCCAGAAACCGGTTAATGTAGAAACTTTAAGTTTCTAAATTAAGCGGTTTCTGGGGCGAATTTAGCATAATAACACATATTAACCCGCACATAACTAACACTCAAAAATATGTATTTATATAGAAATGTTAGAGGGACAAATTAAGTACTCAAAATTTTTTTTTTATGCTTCATTATATATTGTGGGGTAATATTAATTCGCACATAGCTAACACTCAAAAATATTTATACAGAAATGTTAGAGCGACAAATTAAGTACTCCAAAATTTTTTTTTATGTTTAATTATATAGTGGGGTAATATTAACCCGCACATAACTAGCACTCAAAAATATTTATAATAAAATGTTAGAGCGACAAATTAAGTACTCGAAAATTTTTTTTTTATGATTTATCATATATTGTGGGGTAATATTAACACGCACATAACTGACACTCAAAAATATTTATATACAAATGTTAGAGAGTTTTCATTTTATAACATTTTTCCAAAAACATTTGTTTTATATTTATGCTGGTAACGTTTGAAAGGGCGTTATAATAAGGGTCACAAAAATATTTTCTAATTTTAGGTAGCATATCCTTATTGACATATTGAAAAATAAGCAGGAAAATAAGCAGAAAAATAAGCATAAAAATAAGCAGGAAAATAAGCAGAAAAATATCTTCACACCTCTTCTTTATTTCCGACATTTTTAAGTTATTGTTATGAAAAATATTGTTAAAATATATGCATTATATAACATTTTAGGAAAACCGTAGCTATTATCCTAGATCTTATAATTTTTTAAATATACATGTTTTAATATCTCTGAATGACATATTAGGCTATATATTTATGTTGCGCGAAATTAATATTTCTAAATAGTTTGATACAAATATGTAATTTAAATATTTATAAATCCCTAAATACGTACAGAATCCCCGTAGTGTGAGTTTTACTCACGCTTGACAGTTTTTCTTTGAAAATAAGAATATTTTTACTTAAGTGATCATAGGTAAAACTTTTAATTTTTATAAATCAATACATTTTAGTACTGACAATGATAATATTATTATGATAATTATAATATAATGAAATCAATTCGCTATCGAAATAAAAAAAATGTCAATTAGTTTAATATTTCGTCATCAAAGAAATGTTTTTTTTTTATTTTAAATATAATATCTAAGTTCTAAGTAAGTAAAAAAATGCAATCCAAAAATACATTTTATAACAAAATTAAGGAAGTTACTTATAATTCGAACGTAAACATTTATAAAAACAATATATACCGTTTCTTTTGTTATTTTCCATAAATTATAATTTGCATCCTTATGAATAGTTTAAATTATTCCCTCCATTGTAATAGTAGCGAATATCGCATGGGTTTTGAGGAAGTTGTCAACGTAATACATATTAATCAACTGATGGTCTCAGAATTAAAAGCAATAATATTATTTCAAAACTTAAAATATATCAAAAAAACCACACGTACCACTTACACAACGTATAATAAATGATAATTCATATAAAAGAAAACACATCGATGTTGACGGCCATCAAAAGTTCACATCAAAGCTTCGATTTTTTCTCGTTAAGTAAATAAAACTCGTTGTTACCACATCCTATCAATCCTTTTAATATCCTGTCAAAGGATCCTTTCCATTCAGGAGGTGATCCTTTACTTCGCAACAAGAACGACCCTCGCGCCATGTCGATTCACCGTGTTTGTGTCCGTATATGTAAAAATACAGTGGTAGTAAATTTGGTTGAAAATTGACAAAGGAAAATAAATTCAAAGAACTATTTTTATTAACGCTTTTGGCTCAAATATATTTGATATTCGATGATTAAGAATATTGTCAACGTTACTAAATTCAGAGAACATATAATTTTTGAGAAATTTTTTTGGACCCTATTGATTTTCACAATCGTAGATAAAGAACGAATGCGCATAAGAAATAGAGATATAGCGAGCAATGAAAATGCGGGTTTGAGAGTGAGGAACGTGAAAAGTTCAGAAGATAGATCCAGACGACGGACAGACAAAGTTGCAAGTCCAAAAATGCAATAAAGGTGTTAAGAATTTGTGAAGATGCTATAAGAGGAAAACTATTTAAAAAAGTTACGTCGGTCGTAGATCTACGCCCACTCGTGTTGCGACAGAAACTTGAAAGTATGATTCATCATTATATGCAAGTATTCTATCACCACTCAATTAGAACTAAAGTAACATTTCCTGTTGTAGAAAATGCATTTTTCAAAAGTATTGGAAGTAATTAATAACGCTTTGATGACCTCCCATGTGGTGTAGTGACTTTTACTCTTCCCTGCACAACAATGCGCTCTATGGAGCAACTATCTTCACGCATGACGTGACCAAAAAATTTTAGAATCCGAGTCTGAACAAGTGTTCGTGTCTGTACAGAGTCTGTACAATTCGTGCGGAACTCAGTCCACTATACCCCGAGCATTTTTCTCCAGCACCACATTTCTAGAGTGTCTATTTTGTTCTTCTCAAGTATTCGTAGCATACACGTCTCTGCGGTGTAGAGAAATATGGGGAAAACGAGAATTCGAACGAGCCGGGTCTTGTAGCCTAGCTAATGTTTCCTCCATATTTTTTTTCATTTGTCCATAGCGCGTCTTGTCGTTGCCATACGTCTCCTCACCTCATACATGTTCATAGAGATCAACGATCCAAGGTACACATATGACTGAACTACTTGGCAGTTAGCTATTTGAGTGACTATGTATGAGTTGTTGATGGCACGGTCAACAATCATCATTTTTGTTTTGCTGCGATTGATCATTAAACCAAACTCGAGGCTTACGCGCTCCATCTTGAGAAGTAAGTCCGACATGGGGTGTGCATCAAAAGTAAACAGGGTGGTGTCATTTGAGTGACCCAAGTTCGATATTTTGTAACCACCAATACCAACGCCGTCCTTCTAGTTCTCGAGAGTAATTCTCATTATGAGCTCGGTGTAAACATTGAACAATATAGGAAATATTACACACCCTTGACGAACGCCAGCATTAGGATGAAAATTGGCTGTTCAGATTTCATCTATCCGTACTGATATTATTCCTTCTTTATAAATTTGTGTCAGAAGATGTTCGAGATGTTTTGGCGTTACCATTTCAAATAGTGTACTCCATACTTTACGCCGTTTCACTATATCAAAAACCTTCGAGAAGTCAACAAAACAGATATAGGTTGGTTTATTGAACTCTTGAGCTTCCTCGATGATCTGACGAACTATAAGGATCTGTTCACGAGTACCCTTTCCTATAATGAAACCAGCCTGCTCTGCAGCGATTTCCCTGGGCAAGTAAGCTTTCAGTCGTTCATTCAAGACCTGCAACATAATTTTACTTGCGTGTGAAATAAGGGTAACAAGTCTATAGTACCTATTATTTTGTCCACCTATTATTTTGTCCACTATCCCGTCTGCCATATTCTATTACGTATGGTATTTAAGATACCAATTCCTCCCCTTCCCACAGCCTTTATGGTTTCTATAGGAATGGCATCACCATTTACCAATGTCTTTTCCGTTTTTCAGACGTTTAATTGCGGCTCTAACTTTCGACTTAAGAATGCTCGGTTCCAAATCTTCTTCTCCAAGCTCTGTGAAAGGAAAATTTTTCGACAGGGACTCTTCGAACAGGGATTGATAGTAACTCTTCCATGTCTCAGTAATCCGGTTTAGGTCTGTTACCACTTCGCCTCGACTATTCTTTAGCCCATGTTTAGAATGACTGTGTTTTGGTAATGAATGAAATCTTGCGATAAAAGTCCCTCACTTCATGTTTAACGGAATGCGCTTAGACTTCGCCACATATCTTGCTAAAGTAGGTGTTGCGGTCTCGCCTGCGTGCCGTCTGTATTTGTGTCGATTTAAGATGGAGGTCCTTAACATCCGCGCCTTCCACTTTCATCACACATATTTCCTCAACCAATGCAATTGTGTCTGCAGTCATCCAATATATTCGCATGTGTTTTTCAGTAAGTGATGATATTCTAAATGTGGACGATAAAAATTCAATTCAATAAAAAATATTAATTAATTAAGTAAAACATAACTTAAAAATTTAAGAATAAATTGTCATAAGAAGGTATAATTTATTAAGTTGATTTGATTTAATAAAAATAATACTCTCTTACATTTTCGACCGCGGCGATTCGCTTCACGAGCACTATGCGGCATTTTGCACGGGGCGATCGGTCGTCTTGTTCGGGGCGGCGCTCGTTCACAATACACACGCTCCATATAAAAAGCCAATTTACCGTGAGTAGTCTTTTATGGATAACTGCATGCGAGAGAGTCTTCTCTTACTTTGTGTTTTCGAATCAAAGAAAGCTCTGTCCGGTAGGTACTGCTTGTTTAGGGGTTGTCCCTAAAAAGCTTTCATGGGCAGACGTATGTTTGAAAAATTATTTTTCTTAACGTTTTGGTAAATATTATTTTTAAAAACTCCCAATAAATACTATGCACTGTGTTATAATAAGTTATAATGAACTTTGTATAAAGCTCTTGTTATAATAAAGGACAATTTTTACTACCTATATATTGATCGTTGAAATTGGTCAAGTTATGATTGGCATTTTTTTTTGTTTTATGTTGTTTTTGAAAACATCAACTCGAGAATCGATCGATTAAAGATGCCTATTAGCCCGTGAGCCTGAATTTCTATTAATCTAGATCTCTTTTCTAACATGAATAGAAATTGTATTGAAATTGTGTAGAAATTGTCTACCATTAGAAAAGGAATCACCGTTATTATAAAAATTATTATAAATGAAGATAACTGTACCTGTGAAAATATTTAAAAGCATTTTTTTTATTTAATTTTTTTATTATTTTCATTTTGAGTCTTTTTGATCACAGTTCGGATACTTATACCACTATACTACCGTGATTTTAAAATAAAACCCTCATTATTATGATCATATTATGAACTTTTGAACCATTCTAATTGAACCAAGTTCACTTAAATTTGAATAATATTATGATTACGGAGGTCGTAGTCATGTAAAGGTTATAGATTATAATTACTTCTATCAATAAATTATAAGCTTACATGGAAATTATTTGTGCAAGATGAATAAATATTACTAAAAACGTGGCTAAAGGAATTAATATACATACATGTACAAACAAATAAAAATTATATCAAAGTAGAAATCCTTATCGATAGCCTTATTTAACATCGATATAGTTGTTACCTTATTAACAACCTTATTTGACATCGATATAGTATGTCGATAGTTATGCGGCTCCAAAAACAAGAAGAAATAATTAACATAATCAACAAACTCCTGATGTACGACAGCAAGAGATATACGATAGACCCTTTGTCTGCTGTCTTACTGCAAGACTACAGAATAAAATTTATTTGAGTTTTTATCCAAAATTAGTGTAAAATAGCATTATCTTTCATAATATAGCTATTGACATGATTTCCATACTATGTGGGTGACAAAAATTCGTATAAAATCTAGTGTATACACAATGTATGAAGCCAATATTTGTACTTCATAATCTGAAGACTTGTCTTTCATAATCTGAAGATTGACATGATTTCCTTGTAGAGTTCCTTTCTTTGTCCATTTCGTACGGCTGATATGTTCTATACCCGTTTGCTTTATTTTATTAAGGATATCTTCGATTTATTGCCATTATACTTGCTACTTTTAAATTTACATGTATCATAGTTTATTGTAAATAGTATCTTACAACTTATTGTAGTAAGCTAATGGATTATTTTAGTAACAATAACATTCTTGTTTACAAACTTAGCACAGTACAGATTAAAGCAGATTTTTTATAAATAAATGAAAAAGAAATTACGTCAATTAACCTTTAAAATATGTCTTTTTTTTTAATTATACTTTTATAAATACAAATGGATTTGTTTATATCCTGTTCGTCTTTGTCTGTTTTTGAACAACCTGTTTTATCAATATCTTAAGTAGTTCTATTTATCTCAGTCATATAAATGCAAATATTTCTGTGAATATTCTCAAGGAGAGAGTTCATTCGTATTTACCCTTTGCATTTCAAATTGATCGAATTGCGGTACAGAGAGCCCCGTGTGAGAAACCGTTTTTATGGTTAGAGGGGTTTTATTTTCATTTCGTTTCAGCTAATTCGGTATAGTGCTCAGCGTATTGTGGAGAGCATAACGATCTCATTTATGGACAAAGATCGCAACTAAAATCGAAGGTCTGAAACCAAATTTTGTCACGAGTGCCATTTAGCATACAGCCGAAAAGCCATTAGAAGACTTAAAAACATACCAATTATACGAAATTAATTTGCTCCTTCCAATTTCATGTGACTGGGGCTGTGTCGCAGAAAGACTTCGCTCGCGATTTCGAAGTAAAACTTAAATTTAAGATGTGATAATGGGACTCAGATAAGGCATGAATTGAGTGTACTTCTAAAAAAATGTAATAAAATATTATTTACTATTTTCCAAGATTTCAAATTTCCAAACATGGTGTGAATACCGGTTATATAATTACTTAAAACGTAGCTTCATAGGAGTAATTTGATCCATTATTCCAAATAAAAAAAATTAAATATTTCAAAAACTTGATTAACAAACTCTTATTTTTTTAATTTCTTCTGTCCATAATGTAGTGATGAATCACATAAGGAAAATTATGGGAAAAACAATGTTATATCAATAGATATTTTGTAAATCGTCAACTGGTCATATTTATGATTCATTTGAAAAAATATTTTCAGTTAGTTTTTGATCTTTTGATTTTCGTATCTTATTCTCTGAACGTAAGGGTATTTGATATAATACACGTATTGAAGAAATTTTCTGATAAAAAATAGGTTTTTATTTTCAAATTTCGATTTTTAAAGAAGATCTTACACAGAAAACCCTTTTTCTACATTCATAAGAAAATATTTTAATCAAATGGATAAGAGGAATCAATTCTATTGAAATAGGTGGTATAGAACTGTGCAGCATGTATTATACATCCATACGTGTGTGTGTGTGTGTGTGTATGATCTATATGAGTATATGTGTGTAATAATTTCTAACCTAATTTTTAGGCCGGGTCGTAATTTGATCTGTAAATAAAACAGCTATCGAAACATCATAGATTTGTCTTTTGGACAACCATAGCATTTTGACAACCATAGCATTTTGATCTTTTGGACAACCATAGCATTTTGACAACCATAGCATTTTGATCTTTTGGACAACCATAGCATTTTGATCTTTTAAAATAAAGCTAAATTCGAATTTTAAGACATCGAACTTCACATTCAATAATAAAATTCTTTCCGTTTTCCCATTATTTTTTCCTATAATTCAACTTAAAGGACAACATTTTCAAAACGTACTGGCATTTTTTCTGTTTAATGTGTTTTTTCTTATTCTGGAATTTAGAAGATAAGTAAAAAATAATACTTCCTAAAATAAGCAAGGTCTGAAAAAATAAATCAGTTTTGTAATCTGTATCCAAGGAGCTTTTAGTAGTCCATACGTAATTGGTAACCATTTTCGAAAGCGTACAGGTTAAAAATTATCACTTACTATTCTCCTCAAAAGTATAAAATAACAATACGACAGACTATCTGAAAAGTTTTAGATTAAACTAACACTACAATCCAGTTTTCATAGGAAGTTTCAAATCTACGCCGTCTGTTCATCTATGGCAGCCTCTCAGCGCCTAATTTTTAATCACAGCAATTCAATTTTACGGGCAGATACATCTTGTGAATATAAGCATACTGACCTAAATAAAAAAAAGACCAAGTGCATTCGGACTCGCGCAAAAAAAGTTCCGTAGGCACCAAACAATATTAAACTTATAAGTTTGTATTTCTCAGGGGCACTGTGAAAATCTAAGTTTTTCCTGCGGTCGGTACCGAAAATATTCCATATCTCAAAAATCACAAAACGTATCAAACCAATTTTCGTTGAAAGTTTATTTCAAGTTCTTCTAAAAAATAAGTACTACCCTATTTTTTCATAATTTTACACACTTTAGTTGTAAAGCTAAAGAGGCTAAGATTGGAACCCATTTTTTTAAGATTTTAGAAGCTTATACCTCACTAACTATTACTTAAATAAAAAAGTTATTTTGGAACCCTTATATCATTTTCAGACCTATCTAACGATACCCTACACGCTTATGTACACTGGATTTTTTTCATCCCCTGTTACATGTATGGAGTGGTTATATAATTTTTTTTTTAATAATTCCACTTTTTCCTGATACAGCGGTTCATAGAAGACATCTATGGTCTCAAAGTAAAATGGATGTGATATACGGATAGACAGATAGATGGACAGGACAAAATTATAAAGATTCCGTGTTTGCCATTTTCTACGGAACCCTAAAACGAGAAAATATTGGTCAAAGTAAGTATATAATGAATGTGCAGAATTCCATTTATAGATTTATTGTGTTAATTATATATTCGCTACCATGTTAGTCATTGTATATCAGGTAAATACATATATCATAATAAAATAAAATGAAAACTAGATCACTTTATCCGGCATTGATTACTTCTTTTTAATATTTCATAATCAAACCAAACGCAGTCTTAATCAGTTTTTTTATCAGTCACAAACAATAGGTCATAGTGAAATGATATAATGAGTAACTTTCTAATAATAATCGATTTGAGATTTTTACTTAATTCTTGCATTTTCATTGAGCAAATTGCATCTGCGACGAAAAAAAATGGTAGATGGAGCTAAAAGATTTCTTTTTGTTTA
Source organism: Druceiella hillmani (assembly GCA_039881145.1). NCBI lineage: Eukaryota > Metazoa > Arthropoda > Insecta > Lepidoptera > Hepialidae > Druceiella > Druceiella hillmani. The sequence continues at coordinate 14,886,651 of JAYKKI010000032.1, forward strand.
AGGCTGAACAAATCTTTTGACTTTACCTACTATTCCCTGCTAAAGTTCTAATGTGAGTAAATATCAACAGGTCTTTACAAACGGAGATCTAAAGACAAATATTGGATCAATGATGATTGGTTACCATCATAAGGCAACATTATATAATCCTCTGATAAGTAGAACTGTGTACATCTTAAAGTCCCTTATTAGTTGGAATTCGATGTCAATATGGAGGGTCTTCTCGTCAATGAACATATTCCTTTCAATAAAACCACTATGATTGAGAGATCTTTTCAATTGCAGCTTCTTTCTTGAAGACGATGCTTCCAAAATAAACAAAATCAGAAAAAATTAAATCATTTTTTGTAATCTCCATCTATGGTGCGAAAATTGTATATTATTTTACGATTATCTGTAACTACATTCTTTGGTTTAATACGCATTTGTTTTAACTTTTATATAATTTATAATTAATTACTCAAAGCGAGCTTAACAAAGCTTTTTATTATGACAGAATGAAATCGAATGTTTGTTTTAAGCCTTCCCATAAGCTAACCCTCAAACAACTGGAAAAAAGAATTGAAAAAAACCCTCACGATCATTGCCCATTACATTACGAGTATGCTTCCCATAATTACATATCGGAATGGCCTTTGAATAGACTGCGAAGTTCAAAAAGCCATTAGCGATTTACGACTATGTCGTCGCGGCATCGTTTGCATCAAAGTAATTAATGAGGGGGACGGACAGAGGGACTGAGGGCGTGGTCGCTGGTCGTTCATGGCTTTTCTTGGTAATCATAAAAAAGATCATTTCAAAGCTAACCTTGAGTTGCAAGCCATTCGCGGGGAGAGTGCTTGGAGTCGCTTTCAAAAATTCTTCTTCAAGATCGTATTTGAAACTCACACTTTGCAATTCGGGAAGGTCAAAACTGAATGACACGGAATGTCAAGCAGGACAATTTCAAAACAATCATATTCGATTAATTCCATATCTTATTTTCAAAATTGTAAGGAATTCTTACAGTCAGCCTTAAAATAACTATAATATTTAAGAAGGATAATGACAGACGGTCGGGGCAAAATTATACGGATTCGTCTTTACGTCCTCGTGGCCTTTTATATCTAAGGCCACGAGAACGTGAAGCTTTGGGTCTGGAACTCTCGTGAAAAAGTCTTTCGTACATTGATGCCTTATCAATATTATCGCGAACCTATTCCCTATCCATGTTATTACTTTAATTAGCCTTTCTTATGTATTCAGAACTTATCACATTTATAATTTTATCAGTCACCAATATATAGTATTTTAGTCAACAGAAGGATTGCACGTGCAGTAATATATTAGCTTAACATGTTTCTTTATAAATTGCACGTGCAGTAATATATTAGCATAACATGTTTCTTTATAAATTCTGAACTATACAAATAAATTGAATTGCACGTGCAGTAATATATTAGCATAACATGTTTCTTTATAAATTCTGAACTATACAAATAAATAAATGGATTTGTAATATTACCAAATGTCACCATATAAAAAATTATAAAAATTACCAAATATGGATAAAGTAGGATTTGCTAATCAACTTTTTTTAATTATTGATGAAAATGAACCTGATAGAATTTTTCAGTGTTTTAAATATATAATGTTTTAACAAGTAGAAGAGGGGAACACGTTGCACATCGTTTTGAAAGTTTTCATATTTCTCCATCGGAGCTTAAGAATTGAAGATGGTAAATGAAACCGCGATGTTATTTAATATAACTAAATAAAGTCCAGTTTTATGATGGAGTGCGTGAAAAAGTTCCATTCCATCCGTGGAAATAACAAAACTGTAGAAATGGTACGTCTGTGCAATGAAGATATTTACAAAAAAAGTATTCAGATTAAAATAATAAAAGCAATAAAAAACCACTTTTTTTAATTTATATTTGTTTGTCATGAGTACGTGATTTATATGCGCGTCACGCAAAAACCACTAAAACAATCTTCATGGAATTTTGATTTGTCAATCTATAGGATCTGAGGCAACACATAGATATTTTTGTAGCAGTCAACCTGCTAGAAAAGAAGATATGGTAATAAAAAACTTCAATGGAAAGCGCAGTTAGTCAAAAAAAATATTTTGTAATTTTTATAGATAGAATTACATATGTTTTGTCTTTCAATCTCACAGTTAATATAATTCTATTGTCCACCTGAACGAAGTCACGGACACTGCAAGTTTTACGGGTGTTATGTGGGGAGATAACTTGAACACGAATGAAATGGTAGAAATGGTTGAACTTACAGTATGTAGGAATAATTTTTATGAAGGATAGAGAGAGTAAGAAAGAGTTGTCCAGAAACATACATTTTTGCAGGTTACAAGATACATAAAATAAATAAATAAATCTTAAAATTCAACTTAAAGTTCAAAAACAGATTACTTTAAGTATTAATTTTTGTTCTATTTATGGAGTTTTAGTAAAAAATATAACCTAAACGCAATGTATTTGATCAAAATCCTACTTATGTAGAAGTTTAATGTGTATAGTAGATGATATGTCATTTATATGTATATATTCAAATATAGTAAAACGAAAACCTTCATTTCCTAATTTGATTACATTTTATTGGCTGACGTTTAATTAGAACTCATCTTCTGAACCTTTATAACTAAATAAAAAGGCTGTGAAATTTTAAATTGAATTGATAGGTGTAAAAAAAACTGTAAAAATATTATGCCATTTTACAACCAATTGTTTTTTTCAGTTACTGACTTTAAACTGAAGGCTTATGTATATATATATATATATATATATATATATATATATATATATATATATATATATATATGTATATGTATATATATATATATATATACATATATATATATATATATGTATATGTATATATATATATATATATATATATATATATATATGTATATATGTATATATATATATACATATATATATATATATATATATATATGTATATAGCAATAGTGTTATAATAAGTATTTAAATTTCAAAGTTGTAAACGTAAATATGTTACGTATATTTGGGAAATAGTTTCCCGAAAAAAATATTTAACTAATCATATCTCTAAAGTTCATGTCGCATAAACCTTTTTAATATCTTTTTATTTTAGTTTCAAAAACGTGCTCTAACTTTCAAAAAACTTAACAAAACCATTTTTGTATAGGGACACCGTATTATATATATATATGTATATATATATATATATATATATTTATAATCTATGTATCTATATATAGATTATAGATGATAGAAATATATATATATATATATATATATATATATATATATATATATATATATAATTTCAATAATTATCTTTTTTTTTTGCATAGTAATCACTCCACTCCATAAGTCGTCAGATAAGTCGTTAAATTGGCAATACTGGTATTAATTAAATTTGCCACGAGCGCGATGGCGCTCGCAAAATCAGTTGCTGTTCAGCGGGCAGTAGGGAGGTCGCTCGCACGCATAGCTATTTTTTATCTTTCTACGTGTTACATAAAGTTCAAATTATAATATTATTAGTAATTACAATATAAAAAGGATCCAGGAAAGGAAAATGTTTAACCCATAATGTCGGAATACGAAAATAATTCGAGTGAAAATGATAAATTTTCAAGTTGTGAAGAAAGTGATAGTGGGAGTGACATTGTGGTGCCTTCACAATTTGGCGTAATGCAAATTTTGAGTGATAGTGATAATAGTGACGAAACAATTATTTTGCTAATATCTACGGAGGATGCACCAGACTGCAAAAATACGATGTGACCTTGATTTCAGTTGTTGTTATAATTTTTGTTCACAATATATATTTCCATAAATTTATTTGTATTTTATTATCCTTGTACAAGTTTTTATTAAGAAAACACCGAAAAAATTATTAAAATTGGATAATATTTGGAAGAGATACAGTTTTTTTGAGACAAGAGTAAATGACATTAAAAACAAAAGATTTATTTGGCATTTTAAGTATATATGGATAAAAAACCATGGCACTAAAACGGTAAAACTAATAAATCGGCTTCAAAATAATAATAAAAATCCAGCCATTATTAAAAAGTTGCAAAGAATAACTAAATACAACAATTATTTCATTAATTTAAAAAATGATATTAATTTGGTTCGAAATAATAACATTGAGATTTGTAGAAAACTTTGTACGTATATTTTGACATGTCATACAAGCTTACAGAGAGAAAAAAAAAACTAGTGTACCAACATACATAAACAATAGAACATGCGTTCCGTAATACCGCGACAATTGATGTGGCTGCGTTCGTAATTCCTAACAAAAAATATTGAAACGATGTCTTTAATTGTTCCATTTATTTATTTCTTGGACCTACAAAGTTGTTTATAATTTAAATGTCTAATTGACACATGGACGAAATTGCAAATAAAATTTGTAATCCAATACTTTGTACAATTAAGAAAAACATTGCTATTTTATGTATTTAATACTTAAAATTCATTATGCCAGTGAAGTTTCAACTCTTCTTACATTAAATATTGTTTCACTTTATAAATAATTCAACTAAATGCAGTGAAGATGAGACTTCAATGATCAAGTATATGGAGGGTATTTCTGGTACTCCGAATTGTACGTAGGTATTTTATCCAATTGTACCTTGGATGAGTTGTTATTAGTTGTTTAATTACTTTTAACTACTTGAGTTTTTTTAGCGTAAATTATAAATAGAGGTCAAAATTATAAATTCTCACAAAGCAATTGTAGAAAAATAGGTAAAAATATTTATAAGTTTAAATTAATATTTTGTTAGTATTCGTGTCATATTGTTAAATATGTTTACAACCATAATATTAGTTATGTACTAAACATAAACAATATAATATTTAGTTTACATCAGTGTATACAATTAATAGGATGAAACAGTATATTGTAGTTCGAATATCGAATATTGATCATCTTCAGATTTATGCTTCAAAAAAGAAGGAAGGGTGGATAAATTTTTCTAATTTGGCTAATTTTTCATAGTAGTTTTCTTAGAATTCCGTAGTGAAACAAAGAACCTTTATAATTTCGTAAGGTCTATCCATCACAGTTTCCACAGTTTTACATTTTTCACAATTTACACAATAATCCTAATCAGTCCATTACTATTTCTACAGTTAACAGCTATACACTTTTTACATCTTCTACAGTTTACACAATCGCCCGTCACCCGTCTGTTATTGTTTATATAGTTTGCAGCCTCACAGTATCAACAGTTTTACATCTTCTGCAGTTTACGCAATCGCCCTTCACTATTTCTATGGTTTAAAGCTTAAGGAAGCTAAAGGTTTTGAAACTGAGAGTTTCTGCAATATTACATCTTCTATATTCATCTGTCACTCGTCTGCCACTATTTTTTTTTCTTTCCTTACTTATTAGAAATCAAATCAAATATATTTGAAGATAAATGAAATGTTAGAAATTTTTGAACTTAAAGTATGTCAGAATAATTTTTATGAGCGATAGAGAAAGTAATAAATTCTATACTCATCTTGTAATATACTCATCCCTTATGTTGGCCAGAAAGGATGAGTACATTACAAGATGAGTATATTAGAGAATCTGAATAAATACAAAAAAATAACAATAATAACACTACCAAAAATATGTGATTTAGTAAGTAATAAAACGAATGAATCAGTATAGAGGTTAATTTTAGCGTTTATGTAACAGCATTAAAAACAAAATTCATGAATAGTTGATAACATATTTGAGAACCATTTACAGACGTCTTTCGTTCTTACGTAGCCGGTTTTTGTATTATCGTCGACCGGTTATATTGTTTAATATTTAAGAGATAAAACAATAACTCTGAAATATTTGAATACTAATAGAATGCAGTCATTTAATATAACAGTAGCTATGTCAAATGGCTGCATTGTATATTCTATCGCACATATATTTAGAGGGTATCTAGATTAAAACCTCCAATTAAACATTAAGTTTTGTTTTATTTAAACTTTCAGAAAACGTTCGTAATGTTTAATTGCAAGTTTAAATCTAGATACCCTTCGAAATATATCAATGATATAACATATAATTGTTATATGATTAGAATGAGAATAAAATTCTTTTTTATATTCAAATTCTTACTGTACTACTTTTAAATGTCTTAAATTTTAAATATTTAATTGAAACCTAATCATAAATTAAACAATTTATTTAAATACTTTTCGAATTGTATTATGCTCAAATATATTTCATATGTAACATGAATATCATATTTAATGAATGTATAACAATTATCATTACAACATGTTAAGAAAATACTTTAAAAGTTAATATGTGGTTATGTCATAATAAATATATATAAATATATATATATACATATATATATATATATATATATATATATATATATATATATATATAGATGTGTATGTCCGTATTTTTTCATCTTGCAGCCAAAACCAACTACGACAGGGAACTGATGTTTGTGTGTGCTAGTAGCCTCTAGTCTTCCATCGTTGCACTATGGGGGTTGCATGTGGCAGTTGGGGTGTTGGAGATGTGGTGACTATATATATATATACATGCATATAAGTAAAAAAAGACGTTTGTGTTCATGAGTAACTTCGAATCTCCCATTGTGCACTATATTTGCTAACGATTTGCCATTAATAAACGATCCTGATTTGCCATTAACGATTCTTTGGGATAGCAAGTTGATTGAAGGTATTGTTGGTTGAAGTGATAATGAAACTGTAGTTTGTCTGCCAATTTTGTTATCAGGCCTTGAAGTGGATTAGAGTCTAGCGGGTCCAAATTTTTTTGAGAAATGGAGCTTGTGTTCTTCTGGAGCAGAAAATGGAGAAAAATAGGCTTTTGCTGGCTTGTCGCCATCAATTATCGAAATGATGTTAGAAGATATAGCAGGTCAATCGCTCAGTCCGTCTAGTGGTCCTGATATTTAATTGTTTAAAAAGTTTATGAAGAACTGGAACAAAATTGAAAAAAGTGATATGAAACAGTAATTTATTATGTCACGTCCTCAAACATCATAGAAAATGTTGCTGCAGACAAGATATTATTTACTCAAAAAACAATTCCAAGTACATCAATCCCGAGATGACTATATAGAGTTGCTGGATCTTACGATCATTTACTTGGGAGGAGTTCCTAAAAAAAGGGTTGCATTTAGGAGGCCTGCTAGTCTTCACTGTGCTAGATGGATACTTAAAGCTACGATCTGGTTGAAGATTTTCCGATTTAAACTTGAGTTTAAACTGGCTATAAAGGAAGAGAAAGCAATGAAAGATATATGTATTTTCACAGTTATATATATATATATATATATATATATATATATATGTGTGTGTGTGTGTGTGTGTGTGTGTGTGTGTGTGTGTGTGTGTGCGTGTGTGTGTGTGCGTGTGTGTGTGTGTGTAAAATACTAGATTAAAGCTCCTGTTGGATTTTCATCATCGAGAAACGACTTACAATAATTAAAAAACCTTGCATCCTTTGAAAGCATAAACCAAGCAATGTCTAAAGTCGCCATGAAAAAAATACTTGGCATTTATGGTATTTGTTGGAAAAATTATTAACTTTTGCATTTCTGACGACGAACTTTTCGATCAAGATCAGAAAAATATGGTAGATGCGATAAGAATTGAAGATGTAGAGGATTGTCCAAAAGTAAAAAGCGTTGGTGTCGAATACATCAGCGAAAAAGGCATAGAAAATTTTGTGACTAGCAATTCTACAATTTTTCCAAAATGGGTATCTTATCAGAGTTTTCAATAAAGATGTTAAAACTTGGAAAGATGACTATGATTTTGTGGTTGCAAAGAAAACCATATTTTCTATGCGGGTAGTGAATGACATTGCTGATTGTAGTGGTACCTTAATGGAGGAATATAATAAATTGATGAGAACTGATGAAGAGCAAAAGCAATATTTGCTTTTGTTTATAAAAAGGTACAGAAAGGAATAACCTGATACAAAAAATCAACACTTGCGTCCTGATTGTAAATGAATTTAACATTAAGATGTATCCCTATTTGTAATCTAAACATTAATTTTGCATGCATATATTTTATATCAATAAATACAGTGTTTTAATTTTTATTATAATTCAAACCTTGATAGCGACCGTTAAACATTTTATAAAAAGGAATCCAGTGAAATGGATTTGTCCCCAGCTAGTATACCATAATTAGAAAGAAACAGAAATTATTAGAGTAGTTCCTGTGTAAGTATAGTATTTAAAATCATGAAACGTTCCGCACTTAATTTGTTATTCATCACAACAGACTTCGTTTGATAAACTTACATAGTATAGTACAATATCTCTACGCCCAGCGTGTTTTTCCTATCACATATTTTGTGACACTTTTAGAATCAGTTTACACGTTATTGCGTGCAAAGTTTTTTTCTTCAAACATAATATGCAATTTCTATGAATTCGATTCTTACAAATAATTAATACATAGAGACTTGTTTGTAATATATAAAGAAGATATAGATAATAGCTCATTACCGACAATAATCGTCAACATAATACGTTGGATTGCTCATAGGCATAAGACCTTTGACAGCATGGCGCACCATTGCGACCCGAGCTCCATCCCCGCCCGCTCCTCGAGCGGCACTGGACTTATTTTGTTTTTGACTGTACGAAATTATCCTAGTGGCAATAAGTTCGTCATACGTATCAATTATGTACATTAAATTACGTAAATAAACAAGTAAATAATAAGAATAAATATTTCAAGTGACATAATTTTAGAGATCAATATATGGAAATACTGCAAACAGTCGCGGATCTCTATAATCTTTAATACCGAACTCGTTCCAGGTTGCAGCAATCTCGATAAGAAACTAAATAATTCAAAACCTCATTTACCCGAGCTTTTGAGTTTATGAATTCCGTAGTAAAACAAGCGACTCTTATAACTTTGCCATCATAAAAGTTCACCGACATAAAACAGAAACGAGTTTTTGCAAATGCCATCGATTTGGTTATATTAGATGGAACTTTTAAAAAGAAATTAAGATTCTCTTTATCATTATTACTTCTTAACGCTGTTCAAATCAATGTGCAATATCTTCTTCGGTTCATGAATTTGGAAAAGCTAAGAAAATCCTAAATATTTGATTAGAACTTTCAATTTAAATTATTTTGGTTAATTTGCATTAACAATTTGGATTTACGATCAGAAAAGCTATGCAGAGCCTCATTCCTAAATATTGTCCATCGTTTTAGGAATTAATTGAAACTCAGCATCAGAAATAACCATATAGTAGTACGCTTTCAAGAGTTGTCAGAACATGTCATAACTCTTCTGCCTTCATTCGCCATGTTTTTCTTCCTATTTCCTTCATGTCTCTTTTTTCCCTTTTTTTCTTTCTAAGTTTCAAATTTAAGCTATTTTTCATAAATAATCGTTATTGTTAGTATTATTTTTTAATTAACAAAATAGTTGTCAGTGTCATAGTAAGAAAAAAATTTGGTTTTCACCTCGGAACTAACTGCTTTTTTCCTTAGCAATGCAGAAATAGTTCTCATAGCAATAAGTTCACACTATATACAGTCATGTTATATCAAAGATAATGTAAACATTATATAAATTAATAAAATAATTTTAAGAGATATAAGCGACTGCCTTACTCTGTACCTATTCCAAGACGCTGCCCAAATGGTCAGTGTTATTACATTATAATTATAGTATTAAAATATAACTTCGATGAAAGAGCTAAAAAAAACATCAGTCTATAGATTAAAAAAAGATAAAGCTATTTTAGTTCTAAATCGTATATTTTGCTTTACATATGTTTATTTATATATATGTACCGAAAAGTAAACGTGAGCTTTATATAAAAATAGATAAGCTCACATTTACTTTTCGCCACAATAGTTAGCCGCCACTACGCCCAATGATATGTAGAAATAGTTAAATATATTTTCACGTCACGAACTCAACTTCAGCCATTACCCCGCCACGTATTACCATAATTCTTTGTTCCTTTATACTTGCAAAACCATCAGTTCCATCAAGCGGCGTAACGCATTATTAACTTCCAGCTGCGTACGTGAAATCTTTAATAACGAACTGCCTCGCGTAGCGAAGAAAGATAACGCTTTTTCAACACACAGTTAACAACAGAGGTTACGTTAAGTCTACGGTGGCATTAAACGTATGTTAAATAATAATTTGCTGTTAGTTGCTTATTAATGTGCGCTTCGAATACGATCATTGTTTGCTGGAATTTGCTCGTAGAGCGGAAAAAGAGGTTTTAACTCTTAGGTTTTTAGAACGTTTCTAATTTAGTTTTTATGCGTTAAACAGGTTTTGTCCTGTTTGACAAGTGTCTAGGTTCCAGTAGAATATGACGTCCAATACTATGGGAAAATATGTATTGTGCACTCCTCTATCTGAAAAAATTCTAGGGATAGTCAAATATTTGCGATGTCATAATTTTTACTGTCCCGTGTAATATGAACATTTCACTAAAAAATTGTGGCAAAATTGTTAGAAAAGATTTCAGGTTACATATCTTCTTTTGTAAGACTGCCTAGCTTTTTTATTGCAACATTAAAGTCGTGAATCAAGTACTGGTCGTTCGAGAAAATTAATCCCAATTTATTACTATAAATATATTTTAATTTATTCTTAGTTTGTTAAGCGGATATTTGTTACCTCGGTTTATATTTTTTCTATTTTCTTTGTCATTATTTCAAACATACAATGGTTATTACATTTTTTATATAATAACATAAATTCCAAAAGAATCGGTCTTATATCGCCTAGCGTCGAAAAATAATTTGTGATGACTTTTAATAAAGTTCCGGAACACTTAATAATTAGGTAATTCATAACACTGTTACCGCCTTTGGGAAAACTTATTTTCTGGAAAATCTGTAAAATATCAAATTGAAGTATTTTACCAGAATCAAGAACAAAAACCAAATCTCCCACAGATATTTTCAAGCAACGTTTGAAAAACTCTTGACTTTGAAGAAATCCTGCTTCTCTTCATTCCTTTTGTTCGACAACACTAACTTTTCCCCGACTTTTTAATATACTTCCTATGAAATTAGCTAAGGTTTTTAAAACTTTATTTTTCAAAAAAATCAATCTCTTCTTACGTTTATGGTATTTGACTGAAAGCAATAGCTTCAGTCCAAATAAACAGAGTGTACATATACGTAATACATATTCTTGTATGCAATATATATTGGGTTGGCTAATAAGTTATTTAGCCCGAGTTGCTGTTAACAATTTTTATTAAAAAAATTATATGTTACACTAAATATAAGTATGCATCATTATTATTTACTTATCGCCATATAGTTGGCAGTAACAATATGCCTTTCTTATAAAATTTTGGTGACTTTGATTCAGAAAACTGTGCGAGGTCGTTTTGGAGATATTCTTTAACTTTGAATTTTTTTTCTCGTTAATGGTTACATAGAACCATGAAAAAATGATAATCAGAGGGCGCAATGTCCGGCGAATATGGTGGACGAGTGAGTAGGACCCAGCGAAGCTCCTCTAATTTATCACGAGTACGTTTTGCAACATGTGGTCTAGCACCATCATGTAGAAAATAAACTCGATCCTGTTGACTAATCAATTTGTTAGCTAATCAGTCCAAATGTTCACACCAAATATTTGCAATAATTCTAGATCCCTCTGAAAGCAACTTCCAAGGAATAATGCTCTTGACATTCCACCAGCAGCTGAGCATCAACTTTTTGGCACTTATTTCAGGTTTGGATACTGAAACTCCCGTTTCTCCAACACACAGTCATTGACGTTTGCGTGTATGGTTAACGTATGTAACCCACTACTCATCGCCAGTTACTAATTGATTCAGCCAGTCGAAGTTACGTTTCAATGTCAATAACTGTTGACAAGTATCAACTCTGCACTGAAGGTGACACGATGACAACTCGTGAGTATTTGGACACTTTTCCCAATTCGGGCAAATATGTTTCTATTATGCCATGTCTGCAGCATAGCTTACCTCAATTGACTAGTCGTCAGTCGAGGATCCTCCTTAATCAGGCGTCGTAATCGTTGAACATTCAATTCACCAGGACGTCCGGTACGGGGTTCGTCCTCAAGATGTAATCCCCATTCCTGAACTTTCTAAACCAAATCTTTGCCGTCGCTTGACACGCCGTCGATTCACTCATCGTATGACATATATTATTTGTGTCAGTCTTTGCATCGTGACCCAGATGAAATTTGTAAATTAATAGAATCCGTATTTGATATCTATTTAAATCCATTATCTTTTTTGCAATTCACTTAAATCTTCGACGCTGACTGTTGTCAACAATTAAGATTGTAATCCATCAATAGACCCATGCAATAATTTATATTTTGGCCACTTGAGAACGGTACGACATTTATAGACAAGTTATTTCTCAGATACCTCAAAACATTTACCACTGTATGTAGTTGAACTTTCGTTTCAAAGTTAATGGTGTTGTTGAAGATTACTGGGGAGTGGATTCTGCTGAATAAGTGAAGACTGATATGTTTTACCTGGTGCTAGCAGTTAAGATTTTAATCCATTAATAGAACCATGCAATTCTTAACATTTTAGCCACTTGAGACCAGTACGACATTTGTAGACAAGTTATTTCTCAGATACCTCAAAACATTTACCACTGTACGCCTTTCCATTAATTCGAATATAGGTACTAATGAAGGAAACGTCATTTCAAAGCTCTTGTCACTATTCGCAATATTACTTGGCGCAGAATGTGCTGACACGGCCGCCGTCATTTTAACGAAGCGGCATATCTTAACGCCACAAACGCGCAATTTCCTGTTCCGACTTGTCTTTGTCTAGCCGGCGGCGGGCGACGTTTTTGAACTCGCGTTTGTTACATTTTGTAAATGATTACGCGCCGAACGCCGCCGCGCCCGCGCGCCCGAGAGTAATTTGCTGGAACAAAAGAATATTAACTTTACACAGTGTAGTGCTCTCGCGGAGTGCAAACCGGGCGCGGTCGTACTATCGCTTGTCATATTATTTAATTCTGTTATCTTGATTTTGGAAATGTACAGTGTTTTTGGAGTTTAAATTTAATTTGCTAGAATACAAACGTAGTTCACAAGAATAATTTATCAAAATATACTTGGCTACATGTTCAATTCAAATTGTGTACATAACCAGAAAGAAAATTCGACTGAAGTAAAAATATTTAGGTAGTAAATAAAAGAATATCAAAAACATAAAGTTTAAAAGGATTCACTCTTGTTGTCGTTTTTTTTTTAAATGAAATAATCCTAAAAAACGACACATTTGACATTAATAACAGCTGCTCTATATTAATTTAGTAGAAGATTACAAAGTGCTTTTATTACTGATAAAGAGCAGTCACTTGTAAAATTTCAAATATCTTTTTCGTTATTTTTTTTCAATTATTTTACATTTCATATTTGCAATTTTTTTTATATTTAATATTTATAAACTTATTTTCTGACTTATATATTAAGTATTTAGTGAACAGTATAAAATAATTCGTCACAAAAACATAATTTGTAAAGAAAATATATTATTACGTCGTTTTTTATAAAAGAAATCGTAGGTAGTTTTTTTCACTATTGGATATTGGAGAAGGGAAAAACATAAATTTTCTGTTACTTAAATTAATTTCTACCCTGTGGTCTGATTTTTACTTTGATAATATTAAAAATTAAAAAATAGGACATTTTTAATTTGTGTAAGTTCATAAAAAACAAATAAGAAAATATAAAAATATTACTCACTAAGCAAATATGAATGACCAAGATGATTATTACGTAAAAGTTTAAGATAATTCTTAAAATAAATACTCCTGGAACTGGGATAGATTATCATCTTATGAAATTAAACGGGAGTAGTTAGTTTACTACGTGCTACTTTCTTAAATTTAAATTAACAACTTGACGAAACACTGTTAACAACAAGATAAAAAGAAGGGAATGATGGCTAGAGAATGGATAAAATTAGTAAACAAGGAAGTCGTTATTTTCCATCACGGTAACGCAAAGACCCATGTATCTTTAATTATCAGAAATTAATTATTAGCATATAACTACGATGTTCCACCTCATCCTTCGCACTCCTCGGATATCATTCCTTATGAATATTATTTATTTATCCCATTAAACGTTCTCCTTATGGTAAAATATTTAATTTAATCAATGATATCAATACATGTATAATTTGATTTACATATTACCAATTTTTAATGGTAAGATGATATTTTGAGAAATTCAAAGAGATAAAGAATTATTGTGTATTGCTTTTCCGTTACTAAAATGAAAGTGATGGAATAACCTAATATATTGCCCAAATTATTTAAATTTGATTTTATGGAACAAAAAAAATGACAAAAACTAGTGGGCATATAAATTGCTTTTTCTTTTGGATAGGAATGTAAAAGGGAGTGATTTATTCAGACAGTCTAAGAAATTGATTTAATTATGCTTTTGCGTCGAAATCTAGGGCCATGTGCACCTAAGAGATTTGACTCTAAGACAAACTGGACCATTGTTATATTTTATTATATTTAAGATATCGCAAAAAGATCTAGAATATATCTATATACTGGCTGGTCAGGCATATCTATCTACTTGTACTATATCTTTCAATTAGTAACTTTGTCATATATACTTGGATCGAAGGTAACAAATTTAGGTATTTTGAATGTGTTTTAGTATATTTAAATAATCTTGGAAGTATTCAGAAATAATCCATCTCAATAATTAAATAAAACGACTAATCTTATTTGACACAAATAAATTATTGTTTTAGTTAATGCCAATTAATTATTTAAAAATACTTTAGAAAATTGATTCTGTAGACAATGTTGCTACCAGTACATTTTATTTTAATAAACAGCTCTAATGTGCTATTTAATAAAAATAAAATTTGAACGCGTAACTGAAAGTAGTCAAAAAGTGAGAAACCATAATATTTCAAAAAAAGATTGTTAAACAAATACGAAAATTTAAAAAATGTGAAAACCAATGATAGTCTGCCTCGAAATACTACTTTTAGAAATACGTTGTTTAATCTTGGTTAAAATACTACTTTTAGAAACACGTTGTTTAATCTGAAAGAGACATATGTATATTAACACTATTAATTACTGAATATATTTGGCGTTAATTTTGTAAAAATTCATTATTCACAAATAAATGAAACTACGTGATGTAGTTTTATTTCTACGTTCTTTACCACGTCCTATGTTTCGTCGTATTACAACAACTTCAGGAGGGCAATCTTTGCTAATTGCCCACCTAAAGATGTTGTAATACAACGAAACCTAGGTCATGGTAAAGAACTTAAAGGAAATAGAAATAATACTACATCACGTAGTTTAATTTAATGTGACTATTGATTACGCTTAAATAATTATGTATTTAAAGACATAGAGCAAGCCAATTTTTTCTAACAACTTTTTATCAACAACCATTGATTAAGAAATATATATTCAATCTATTACGATTCAATATATATTTCTTAACCAACTTGGTTAAACGATGTCATTAAATATATTTACGATTTTAAAACAATACAACAAAGTCGAAAATAATAATTACTCTTTAAGCTTAAAATCGAATGGTACGTCAATAACTTGCTACTGCTCGACCAGTATTTAAAGTCGCTAGCCACAGTGCGACCGCATCCTAACACGCCGCGGGAGACAATACTCGTTCACACAGCGACGGCCGGCGGGCGCGACCTGTCACTTCACAATTGTAATCATTCTATTCCCAAAGGAAATTAAAAACTCTACAACTCGCCTTAATAAGTCTATGATATACGATATTCAATTGTAAAGTTTCATCGTTCGTACCTACGTAGTTTAGTACTGTATACCGGTGTGTAAGTACGTACAAGGCGTTTACACGGAAACGGTGAGGAGTCAACTGCGGTGTGAGGGTTTTCCCATCAGCGGATGAATGATGAGGATATTCCTTCTGACGTATCGTAGGTCAATTATGTCATCGGTATAATAATAATAAGAAATATAACTAGCCGGAGATGTTCATAACATATTGATATATATATATATTAACTTTAACCACCTTGGAAGAATAGTCATTGTTAAGTTTTAAATAGCGTGTATGCTAAAGCGATGATAAGTCGATAGGAGTGTGAATTAAAAGTTTTGTCTTTCGATAAATTTTTATTAATTTATGGTACATTTTGTTGGCAATTAAATGAAACTACGTAATGTAGGTGCATTATTTCTACTTTCTTTAAGTTCTTTACCACGACCTAAATTTATATGAACTTTTTACAGAGACCACTGCATGCCATAAGGCAGTCGACTGTTACTCGTAAGCTAGTAGAGCCTATTGAATATATTTGGCGTTAATTTTGTAGAAATTAATTATTCACAATTAAATGAAACTACGTGATGTAGTATTATTTCTACTTTCTTTAAGTTCTTTATCACGACCTAGGTTTCGTTGTGATATGACTTATGATATTCAACTGCAAAGTTTCGATTCTTATTACGTAGATTCACACGGAAACAGTTAGGAGTCGACTTGACCACGAAATTAGATATTTTACGTCTGCAGCTTTTTTACGACTACAGTTATTTTTAAATGAAAAAAAAATTGAAAATACGTTTATAAAACAAAAATTGTTTTAAATGGTACTTCATAGTAACAATAATACGGTTTCATTCGAAATATGCAGGTACATAATTCTACAAACACATACATCTAAACATAGCATATCCATAGTTACGATTAATGTGGAAGTTTTAAAAATTCTGATGATGTCCTTGATAATGCCAAAAAATTTAAAAAAAAACATAAATCAGTCCGAAACACTGGCTGTACGAGGCTAGATTATTTAAACGTTTGTATTCTTTTAATTCAATCAGTAGTTTAAATCAATAATTTTAAATTTCGAATAATACCAAAAGTGGTATCACAAGCAGTCTTCTAAAGTTACTCCTTTTTAAAAATGACATCATATTAATATTAATACAAAAATGACACCAAAGTGTCGAGATGTATATCATAGTACGTTCTCGGAAAGCTCTTATACTACGGCGAGCTATCATGTTACGCGTGACAACAGTTATCGTTAATTGTATATGTATGTGGATTCTGGAATAGGGTGTTTTTAACACTGTTTTAATTTTAAGCTGTCTTTATGTACTCGTGTCACTTGAATATTTATCAATATAAATCAGTATAAAGGTTTGAACATAATTAATTTATATTTAGTTAAATTAGAGTTAAAATCAATTACTTTATTTTTTTTATAATTTTGACTTAAAGCGGTTTGATGGATGGAAGTAATGATATTTTTGTAGACATTTTCAACAATATTTCTGAAACATGAAATTTAAAAAAAATTGTTTTACTATCCTCATAATTTGAAATCAAACGCGCATATATCAAGTAAAATATAATAAATATACGTTTTAAAATACAAAGTTATATTTTCAGTTGATTTGAATTGTTTGTGTGAAGTCTCTATACATTTTGTATAAATCCAACTACATGTCATGGGTAAGTCGACTATCGCTAGTAAATTACTTAACTGTGATATATTATATCTTATATTAATTGCTGTTGTGAATATTTTTCAGATATCCAAAAGTAGTGGTTTTTCCAGTAGAGGATGGGAACACGTAACTCTAATAAAAATTATATTTTAAAGCTAAATGTTTCGTAAACGGATCCCTGTATCTAAACAGTGTCCATGACGTACCCCTAATATTTTTGAAAAACCTATTCAACGATTCCTGACTCGATGGGGAATGCAAATAAAAAAATTGAACCTATTTTACAGGTAGACAAAGTACTCTAAATTTTTTTTGAAAGATTTTATTTCATCGCTTTGTATGTATTATAAATTTGTATAACCGTGACAAATTTTAGCTTCATAATAGTCGGCGAGTGAAACAGCTGTGACATACAGACGGGCAGACAGACGGATCCAGGGAAATAATAAGGGTCCTTGGTTTTGCTATGGAACCCTAAAAGGAAACGTAAGGTAAATAAATATTGCATTATTTTCTAGACAAAGACAAGTACATCAATGTTGCATTATTTTCTAGTGAAAACCTAAAAAGACATATGTAAATGAATGTAGCATTATTTTCTAGTGAAAGCCTAAAAAGACGCAAGTAAATTAATGTAGCATTATTTTCTAGTGAAAACTTAAAAAGACACAAGTAAATTAATGTAGCATTATTTTCTAGTGAAAACCTAAGAAGACACAAGTAAATTAATGTAGCATTATTTACTAGTGAAAACCTAAGAAGACACAAGTAAATTAATGTAGCATTATTTTTTAGTGAAAACCTAAGAAGACACAAGTAAATTAATGTAGCATTATTTTCTAGTGAAAACGTAGGGAAATCACATGCAATTGGTATGTCAAGTTTGACTTATTTTTTTTTTTATTTAATATAGGTTGATATATAAAAATAATTTAAGTGAAACAGCTGTATGTCACTGCTGTTTGTTTCACTTAAATTATTTTTTTTTTAATTTAAAAGTTAAGTTAAAATAAACTATGTAATTATCTCTTTCATTTCTGAAAACTGAACCCAACGCAGTTAGCGTATAAAATGTATATAAATTATACCTTTCATGGGAATATTTTATACTCTAATTTTATTGAATCCGGTTTTACGGAGCAGCTAAATTAAACATTCAAAGCATACCTGCTTTATTTTCTCCTTTAACTTAGGTGGAATTCTCCCTCTCTTAGGTCATATCCTCTTTACACGGATCTAGTAACAGTAATATCATTTATCTTTGTTTTCTTGAATAAACTTATCAGGCATTTCCAGCAGTCAAGTAGACTACAATAAATATAACAATGTCCTACATTTTGTTCCAATAAATTCAACCGTATGTTTCATTAGACAATTCTATTTTCGACATAAACATTCTAACCATCAACCTGTATCATCGCTGCACTGCTCGGACAATAGACGCTACTAAGCCACAACAGAAGGTGCCATTTATAATACCGTCTCCGAGGACAAATTACGGGGATCGTAAAGAGAAGCAAGACGCAGCTGGTAACCGTCTTGTCGCATTAGACGCCTTTATCGCTGAGGATTTACTGAGACAAAACGGTTTTACTGAGACAAACGCTACTGCACAGAGAACGGACGACGTCGTGCAGTTTAATGTAATAATCTCATTTAAAAATGAAAATATTATTACGTAATAAATTAAGTACAATAATAAATTAAGTTACTTATTTTATAATATCAACAAACGATGGTACTGTGTATTTCTGGTTTAATTCCCCCTGAAAATCGTGGCTTCGTGAATTATTTTTGTAGCCGCCCAGAGAAAAATTTGTTTTTCACTCTTACGAAGTTTCATGAATTATTGCATTAATCTTACACAGAGGATATAAAAGGTCACAATCTGTGATTTTTTTGTCGTACAGGTACTTGATTTTTCATAAAAATACCAGATTTACCATTTTTATAATTGAAAATTTTAATAAAACTTATTTATTTCTTTTCTTTCTATAAAAGCATCATTTTTACGGTTTCATACCTCAAAAGGAAAAAAGGAATGCTTCTAGGATCACTTTGTTGTCCGTCTGTTCGTATGTCAAGACCCTTTTTCTCAGGAACACGATGAGGTATCAATATGAAATTAATATCTAATACTTAGATCTGCAGTTCCTTGAAGCTGTAAAAAAATCAAGCAGCTAAGTCAACACATCAAAAGAAATCCTAGAAATACGATCATTTTGCCGCATATTTTAAAATAAATAAATCAAAATCTATGGGGTACTTCTAGTTGAAATGAAATCATGAAATTTCGCGTGAAGCAAGGTCTTACAACATAAGTACAGGAAAAAATAGTTAATTTGTATTTATATCACATAAAAGAAATATTTTTTTTAAATATACGCCTGTTAAAGATATCGTAGGCAATTTATTTTCGTACTAAACATTAAAATTGTTTAAATAGTTTAATAGGAATACTACGTAGCATTAAAAGTTTATAAATGCATAAATGTGTCAGAATCCGTAGTGTGAATTCCACTCCTGCTTGACAGGTTTTTTATTCTTTTTAACACCTGAATCCAACACACAAGGGCTGATATCGCTATTTTATAATACTACAGCATATCACTATAGCGTAAAGCGTAAATTAAATCTCATAATTAGAGGTCCACTACGCTCATACTACGTAGCATTAAAAGTTTATAAATGCCTAAATGAGTGCTCATACTACGTAGCATTAAAAGTTTATAAATGCCTAAATGTGTCAGAATCCTCGTAGTGTGAATTCCACTCCTGCTTGACAGGTTTTTTATTCTTTTTAACACCTGGATCCAACACACAAGGGCTGATACCGCTATTTTATAATACTACAGCATATCACTATAGTGTAAAGCGTAAATTAAACCTCATAATTAGATATCTTAAAAGTCGAAGACATTTACCCCACATTAATCCCGCCGCATTGATAAATAACCGATGCGAGTGAAGCCATGAACAAAAATCAGATCTATAAAATTTGCATCTAGGTAGAGATTTAACAAAAAAACGGTCGTGAGGACTTGAACGCAGGACTTAGAAGTTTTCCTTTTAAAAATGGCAGGTAAATTACATATTATTTTTGAAACACGAGCTTAATTGCTAAATTATCCAAGAACATAATCTTCGTTGAAATTGAAGTCCAACAATAAAATTTACTAATGGAAAGGTATCATTAAATAAAAAGTTAATTAAGAGTATACAAATTCTCTTAATGTCTTATCCTTTTAATTTAAAATCCTCCATATGTGAAGTGATTTTTCTTTCTTTATTTATGATTGTAAACTTTTTCGCCTTTTGTGGACTATTTGGTTTAACAAAACTGATCATAACTTATTTACAAAAGTAGTCCATATAGATTTGGGCTCAAGTGTTACATGGATAAAAATGGCACTTTAAAATAGGGAAAATGAAAAACTTTATTTAATTTTTAATTAAATGTTCAATATAAAATATAAATAGGTAATCTTGAATTTTGTACAAAAGATCAGGCTATTTTTCATAATAGTTTGTAAATTACATTAAAACGGATTTGTTTAAACCAGCAAGGTGAAACAAAGTGCAAACTGATCTATGAAGCTTGCAAGTCCGACACTGTCGTCGAAAAAATCTACGTAAAACCAGAATAGCCTGAAAAAAATCATTTATTTTTAACAATAGAACTATTGTCAATGTCAGTTAACATTTTATGTTTCATTAACTGAGGCAATGGCTAAACATTTATTTTTTTTTAAATAATGGTTAATATTGGGTTTTAAGTACTTAATATTGCTTTTAATAATGGTTTGTAAATAGCTAGAAGGCGGCTATGTATTATTAGATTTTGATTTCTAACTAACAACTCTTGGTATATAAAAATAAAATACGTATGTGTTTATGAAGACAGGTTTTTTCTTATCTATTGTAGTCACAAATTGTATTTAATTTTTTACTATTTCCTGATTGTTAATAGCTGAATTGTTTTTTATATTCCAATAAATATTAGATTTTTTAAAAACCATATTCTGCTCTGTAATGTCAGATCCATTTTCTCCAGTCTTTTTACAATCAAATTTAATACCTTATGTTATCTTACTATAATAAACTAGCCTAGAAAACTTTTGTGTCAAAATATATATAAAATTTTTTCGTATGCTTAAATAATTGTGCTTAATTCAGTATGTCTGTAACCTAATCTGACTTGCTTATCTATATTCCAGTAGTTCAAAACTATAAAACTACCGAATTAACTACGGCACATCGTTATTAATAAAAGGAAAAAAAAACGTAGACACAAAGCATACTCTGCAACCTTGTCACCCGACCCGAACACCGCTACAAAAACTCTCTTAAATAATATTCCAAAACAAAAACGACAATATTATAAAGATAACACCAAACAGAAGCCCTGCGGGTAATACCCGGGGGTCTCGACGGAGCGGGTAGAGCCATCAGACACGCAGTAGTGGACAAATCGCTTCCGACAGACGCCCGGGATGACAAATGCGGCGCTCCAATGTCCGAGTCGTGACCGAGTTGCCCATCGGAGATGCTTATCTGGCGGGTGCAAGATGGACTGGTTTTGATATTAAAAGTCCATATTTTATTCAGGTCCTGATTAAGACAAGAGTTGTTAAATTTAGAAGGAGCAGGTAAAGAGCTGAAAACTATTTTATAAACACGCAAACCACAAGCACGGTGAAGGGGATCTAATTCTGGTTTAACTTGCATCAAAACTATTTTTTGTGCCAAGTTTTGTACCAATTTTTTTATTCATATTCTGTAATGTTTTACTTTTTAATAAAACTATATAATTTCGATTTGTGACCACTTTCTGTGTCAAACAGGAAATTTTCTATCAATAAATGTTTTAAAAATCATCACTTTAATCTCTCTATTACATATACTTTCAACCCTCGTCGTCGTTTTTTGAGTGCTCCTAATTTATATTGTATATAACTTTTTCCTTTTCCATTGATTCAGTTTTGCTAATTATTTTCTTTGATATACGAATTATCATTGTTTTCTAAAAAAATAATTAAAAAATACGTGTAAACTACTAATTGCCATTATGATAAGTGTATGATAAATACATGTATACGTATTATAAATTTGTTACAGAGTGAATTCTGTACACGGAAAATATTTTAAAAAGTGTTATTGGCCTAGCATATATAATTTTAAAAGAAACCAAAAAAATCTGCTTTTAGAATTTTCTCAGTCTATATTTTAATTTGTTCTTCAATCACGGGAAATCTACTAAACGGATTTTGATGAAATTTAGTATATTAAGAGATTGTATCATTTGACAATATATATGGTACTTTTTATCTGGATATTACAAATTAAAAAACCCTGACTTGGTGAATATTATAATACTGTTACTGCCAATACTATTTATTCAAATTCTTTAGTAAGCTTTATACTTATGGATATTTTAAAAATAAATAAGAAAAGCAGAGAAGCTATAATGTCCATTATCCTAAATAATTTTCTTTTTTCCAAATTTCGCCTGAATGAAGTTGCAGGCAGATCTAGCAAATGTACAAAAACATCACGTCTTGTTTCCAAATTTGCATAAAACATACCAGTTTTCCTGAGTTAAACAAGACTTATTTTTCAGTTGATCCGGTAGCTTGCAGTAAAAATATCTATATAATTTTATTAAACAAACTAATAATTCTATTTATGTCTCCCCTTGAAATTTGCTACTCAACTGAAACAACTGGAATCGAAAATATTTTCATGCTAAGTTATTTTTTCCGATAACTGAATAAATGTTAATGGTATAGCCTACGGCATCAATTGTTATGCAAAATTTTTCATCCTTTTCTGCTGATATATAATAGTCAACAAGAGCTGGTTTTCTTTAAGGCTTTTAACTATAATTTTCTTTCAACTGATCGTCTTTTTCTGAGAATAACTCAACTAACTAACAAGCGATCTTGAGATATCTTGAGAGATCTAGCTCTCGGAAACTGGCTTTCATTAACTTGAAATCTTTTAGTACTTCATCATTCTTATTATAGCGCCAAGTATTTCGCAAAGATGTTAACATATTTGATGAAACATTACCCATTAAATTTCTCCTTGCAATTATTCTCTGTCACATATCCTAAGTCGTCTATCTACAGAAACATTTGCGAATTCCTACTGGATTTTAGGTATTCAAACTCTTTGCTATTATTACAGTAATAGACAACCATTTTTTGTGATAGAAATTTAGTTATTTTATCACACTCACCGCTTCGATACACCTATACGCTAACACAGTTACATGTTTGCGTACACACACCAGTGGCCCATCCAATACGTCATTATCAGAATCTAAATCCAAACATCGGCGCCGTAACTCTCGGTACCATTTGATGGCGAGATATTTCGGTCGCACGACTTACCCGCCGCACGTCCATGTCAAAGTTTATTGACACGCGGCCGAGCCCCGGCCAGGACATCATCAAAGCGAGTGTTAACTGCCGCTCGCTGTTTACTCCACGTGGAAGTATGTCAGGCGCAGCCGGAAGCCAAACGGCTATTTCTGGTAGATAACTCCGATATCCAATCGAATGTTTACGGGCGCCTACGGTCATCCCGAATCGGACGAAAGATCGACTCTGTCCCTAATTTTACGATTACTTCGCAGCCACCTATCTAGCCCGGCGTGATGTCTTCATCTCGCACGGTGCCTTTTTATAGACTGGGACTCGTCTACTACTTAGCCGGTGATACATAGCCGCCGAGCCGGTTTTGTCGGAAGCGATTTAAACGATTGATTTTATCTTAAACTGTTAATGATGCAATTAGTTTATGACGGGCGCGTAAAAAAATATCTGTGTCCAAAATACCGGTCCGCATTCGTTCTGGGAATTCGATGTTGTGGTCATTGATGTCGTAGGTGTCATGTTTTTAAAAGATTACATGTTCTTGGTGCGATGTTAATAATGTTGTGCCATATTTATGGTGTCATTTAAACGCCATTATAAACTCGAAGGTACTCGAGTACCCACTGCTATACAACACATACGAACCCTTTGTGTTTAGCGAGAGGACAACGAGCATACATATTAAGCGTTTAACGATTCGGTTGTCGTCGAAATTGTTATTGCCGTTAGCCATAAATATAGACGAATGTAGCACTTAATCATTTTACGGCATCATTGAAATCGTGTCTCGCAGGTTACAGCGTATGCGCATTTTGTTTATTGAATACAGCAAACTGGTTGCAATCAAACGAATTAACAAGTTCCATGCTTTTAGGATGGTCGTTTGTAAAGTGGCGTAACGGTTGTTTTAAAAGGCGTTTCGCCAAACGACCTGTGAGAGGATTATTTGAAGCGGGTATCGGACGGTCTTATTTATTTGGTCAAACATAATGACATAACGTTGCGAATGATATTCTTGTTAATTTTATTGAGGTCTGCAAATTTGAATAAATTTTGTAGTTAAACTGCATTTTTAAGGAATATTTATATGCAACTAAAGAAGAATACCAAAGCCATTTTACGGCGGTTTTAAATTACAATTATATCCTTGTTGTTAATATTTGTTCTCTACAAAACTATTTTTGAGTACCTATACATGCTTAGGTCTAGATGGAACTTTTTCACATATGAATATTTTATGAAATTAACTTATAGAAATAAATAATATAATTGAGTATAAGTACTACTGGAGCAAAATATACGTATTACGACTAAAAATACTTTCTTTTAGAGAATGGGATATTAAGTTGCAATACGAAACTGTGAATATATAAAATTATTTTACTACTAGTCGAGCTCTGATAGGCGTCATCTTTTTAAAATATTTCAGATTTTAAAAATTTATTTTTTTATGATTGTTATTTTTTTAAAGGATTTTAATAAAATTGTATCAAAATACGAATAAAATTAACTTACGAGAGCGGTTCAAAATACACATCCAGTGTTTAAAATTATCATATTTAAAAGGTCTAAGCGGCTATTCTTGATTCGTAGAAGGTGTTTGATAAAGATCTAGCTTGGAATGAGTGGATCGTTGTAAATGCTGATAGATTTTTGTTACTTTTCTGATAGTTCTTTTGAGTAACATATTTAGTATTGATAAAGTTCCGCGTATTTTGTTTAGTTTGTTTAAGGTATTTTTAAGTCGAATTTTCCAAAGCATATGCTGTTAACGACAGAGTAGTTAGTCTATGAGGTAGATGCTTTAGGTTCATTCATAACACATGGCTTAATAAAATATATATATATATAAATTGCACTAGGGATGTATGTGTACATGCATTCTGTATTTATGAATTTATAATTTTATACACTTATCTCTTTTTACTACGTGTTCCACTGGTTCCAAGGAAAACATCGTTATATCTTTATATGCTGAATTACCTATAATAAAAAATTCCTTTTAAGTCATAAGTATGGGAGAAAAGTAGAAGAATGAGCTTGTTTTAATACACATACTTCCTAGATCCCTTTATTGGCGTACTGTGAGTCTTAAATTAAAGTCAGTTTCATTCGGCTTAATGATAACGAAACTCAGTGACTAATTTTCGTGCTAACTGATGTATTTTTCATTTACATATTAAAAAAAGTTTTAATCTCTTTCACTTATAATGAAAATTATTGGTAAAAAATTTTTAAAGGATTTAATTTTTTTTGAAGAGTAATTTTTTTAAGAAGAATTTGAACTTTGTATAAATTAAGATCCTTTTCTAAGTCTTATTTCAACGTTCACTTCGGTTATATAATAAAATGGTTACTACTCGTAAATCGTGTCTGTTCATTTGTATATTTCTGATGTTTAGTAAATATTATTATTTAACTAATTTCAAATATATATTTGGAAAAAGTGCAGTTTAGTAGGAATGGAAAGCTCATTATTTTCTTTTTACGTGAAAGAAAGACATGACATATTTAAGAAAAATATCACTCCGTGATGATTATTTTATTTAAAAAATTATTTTTTTAAAAACTTCATCAACATCACAATCTGATTTTAAAATGAAAAGTTTATGATATATATATATATATATATATATATATATATATATATATATATATATATATATGTGTGTGTGTGTGTGTGTGTGTATGTATATACATACACATCTACAAATCCATTTTAACAATTTAATTAACAGATTATTATTAATTTATTCTATAGTGACATCTGTTTCTTTTATAAATAATAATAAAAAAATTGTAATTTTGCAATTTTCCGCTAGAGGGGGTGTTTCTTAGTTTTCTAATAAATACTTTTAATAGAATAACAATAACGAATTCATATTTATATACTAATAACAATAGTAGCTTCACTGTTTATTAGACTTTATTCTATGTCAACGAGAAACATCCTTGGTTGTTTTGGTGAATGAGTTAGTATTCTAGCATGTGATATTTGAAAAACCGTATATTCTTAATATATTAAGCTAAAAACTTCAGTTTATAGAGCTTTTCATACTTTCCTTTGAACTTAATTTCAAGTTGATACCACTGGTCGTTTCCTGAGAAGAAAGGTCTTGGCAGACATTCAGATAGACGGACAACAAAATAATACTATAGGTTTTAAATTTTTGATTTTGAGTTTTCCGTTTTTTACTCTAAAAATGAGAAAATGTTTTTCAAATTACGTGAGATATGAGTATGCTGATTTATTTAATTTTAAATACTTTTAAATATGGGGAAAGGAGTGATTAGGTAATATGAAAATTTCACCACTTTCTCGACTACTGCAAACTCAAATTAAATATAAAAATGTGGGTTATTTCACATAATATGTCCAATTAATGTAGATTGTTTATATATTTTGGGAACTAAAGTGTGGTTACAAACAAACATAAGGACAAATGAGCGAGAACTGTTGGAGTACTTTTGGACCTTCCGGAAAAAAAACACTAAACTCGTCAGACCTTATTTAAAGAGTTTAAACTAAACAAACTATAAGACCCTTTACTTAATATTCATTAGGATATTTAAAACTGATTTAATACTTTTTGTCCTCTCTTTCCAAACCCATGACATAAAAATAACTAAAATAAATTTCTAAAAAACTATGTCAAAAATGATCGTAATTTTACCCCCTACATAAAATATAAGATTTTTTTTCGATAGTGTAAAATAATTTTTAAGTTTCCCTATTTACGTGTATTATATTTTAATTTCAAAAATCTTTTCGTGATACAATCAAACATACGTTTAAGAATAGCGCAGAGATATTGGCGAATTATATATATTATCATTATTATAAATATTATTAACACTAGTATCGGTATAATTACTACCTAGATGCCGCTTAACACGGCTATCCGATTCACAAGGTTCATTTTGAGCTAATAATTCACAAGTTTTAAATGTAAACAAATTCCTGCTTGCTTCCATGTATATGAACATTTGTTCATGTAATTATTTATGAGCGATTAAAAAAATTATTTTATTTATCGACTCAGTTTTATCATGATATTCGTCTGGTCTGGTTTGTCATTCATCTGGTCGCTTTCAACATTATATTTTAAAGGTTACCTCTTGGAATTACATTTTACACTTACTCTTTTAAAGATTAGATTCAAGCGTAAAAATGATAGTAAGATTCAAGCGTAAAAATGATAACTGAATTGTGGTCAAAATGTTATTTTCTAATGAAGTATTAACACCCCCCGCCCCTCGATTAAATTTCGGAAACCTATCCATAGGATCGGTTTCCAAAATTTACCGGTGTACGGTTTACGAAATACGACCCGTCGAAGTGATCGGGGAAAACATATGCATCATATTCAGAGCAGTGACAAGGGCAAGCGAACGGTGCCATGGCGTAGAGCACAGATTTCAATGAGTGCGAAAATGATCGTTCTGGTACAAAATGAGTCGTAATAAATAGAGATGGCACCGAATTAAATTGAACTAGTTACGGGCACTGATCTTATTCCTTTTTTATTGGAAAACGTGAGCTAAGGTCATGGGCTCAACGCTAGATTTGAACAGATATTGTTTTCATATTATAAGCTCATTTCATAATTCAATTTAAATAGTTATTGTTACGAAACATAATATTAATAAATTTAAAGAAAACTAATTAAAAATTTATAACACATTTAGATTTTGAACCTAAACAAATGATCATTGTTTTTATGGCAATTGCGGACGGTCCTTTCAAAACTCTACGTGTCAAATACAATTTTAAAATTACAAATTAGAAACCATTACGTGTCATTTACGTGCGAGAGGTACAATAATAACTATTTTTTACTTGTCATATCCATAAAACTATTTCGCTGCCGTTTAATTTTGTTTTCCATTTTAACGTCTAATTATAAACTGACTAGTTATTTTTAAATTCTAGTTATTTTTAAATTCATTAATTGAAATAAAAAACATATAAGTAAATATTACAAACTTGTTACGTAAATTTGATACAGAAATGCGGCGATAAATAAAAGTTGTGTTAATGCGTGTCACGAACGGAAACCGACATACAAATATTCCATCAATTCACTGAATTCCCCGACATATTCTTGCCTCATCGCTACTCCATGCCACGAATATGTTAATACGCAAGCCGACAGCATGTGTATGTTAATATTTATCGTTTTACAAAATATTAATGGTCATTACCAGAAATAACGATTTCAATAATAATAAGACAAAATATTGATTAAAGCATCAATTTATACCTGGCTTTATTTCCTCCGATATAATGATGGCCGTTTAACACTTTTATTGTCGTTAAGTTGAAATATGGTTATTAGCATAATGGTTGCTACTTCCCTCAAAGATTTTAGTTAAATTCGGTAATGTCAATGTCATTTAATATCTTAATTATCATGAGATAATCAATTCAAGTTTGCGCCTAACTTGCTCATCATTTAACTTCTGGTGAATGAGCTAAGAGGGTGATGAAATTGTGTTGTAAAAAATATCTTTGAAAAATAATTATGATAACGAATACGATTTGCAAGTTGGAAATTTGGTTGGCTGATTCAAATGATACAATCTACATCAAACGGATGTGAACAACAACACTTTACGTTATTTAGATAAATCTTCATTGGTACATTAAATATTTTGGTCACCATTCGCTACAAATTAAATAGCTTTATTCAAAATCAAAATTTTAATCCTATTCCATGGTGAAAAATAATCGAAACTACCGCTATATTTTTACCCAAATGCGGTGAAGCCAAACAGAGATATTTCTGTCGCAAATATAAGTAGGGGAAAGGTGTCCTTGTTGCCACAAGTACTAGTTGTCACAACGTCTATATTTTTGGAATGGCAACTATTTTAGATATGCGTAAGTTGTAATATCCAAACGCATCCCAGTGCTACGAACCTCAGAAAGTGTCATGGCTGCTGGCCGCTCGGATCACAGCGAATACACAAGAATAAAAAATATTGAATAGTGAGTGAAATTTTATACTAATTGTTTATATGTTCTAAATACTACTTTGCATTAATGTTGGCGAAGATTTTGGTATAATCTAATAAGGAGTTTGATCCTTTTTATCATAAAAATTGTGTTATGTTTATATTGCAAATTTTTGAGGCCATTGTTTTTGTTTTATTGTTAATAGCGGATTAGGTACATGTTGTCTCAGTCGGTCAGGGGCTAGTTGTCACTGTGACAACTAGCCACAATAAAGTTTATAAATATTGAAGACTTTATTCTTTTGTTTTATATACCTGTCAAATATGCCTAGAAACCGCAAAAGAAAGACCAATCGAGGCCAAACGTCTGCTGATGTCATGATGTAAGCTGTGAAGGCAGTAGGTCCTGGAAATTCGATTCGAAGTGTTGCCAAAGATTATAATATTAACTATCGCATACTCTCTCGCTATTGCAAGAAAGTAAAGGAAAATGTTGACTCTGCTGAGGTGACGTCTGTGGGCTATGTAAAAATTAGACAGGTGTTCACTAATGCTGAAGAGAATATGTTATTAGAGTACATACAAAGGGCCGCAGATATATATTTTGGGTTGACTCCAGTTGAAATCCGTAAATTGGCATTTCAGTACGCTGTTGCTTTGAAACGTAAGTTTCCTGACACGTGGACTAGAGATTCTATGGCGGGTGAAGAATGGCTTAAAGGATATCTACGTCGCCATCAACAACTTAGCCTCCGAAAGCCACAGGCTACAAGTCTCGCTCGTGCAACCAATTTTAACTCTCATAACGTCAATCTGTTCTTTGTTAATCTGTCTCATGTTTTGGAGAAATACAAGTTTGAAGGAAGTGATATCTGGAACGTAGATAAAACAGGTATTACCACCGTTCAGAAACCACAAAGAATTATTGCTAGAAGAAGTATGAAACAGATTGGTGCCCTAATGTCAGCCGAGCGAGGCACATTGGTCACAATGACAATTGCCGTGTCAGCTACTGGGAATAGTATACCACCTTTCTTCGTGTTCCCCCGGAAGAATTATAAAAAACATTTTGTTAACAACTGACCAACGGGATCGGTCGGTGGCCCAAACCCATCAGGATGCATGAATGAGGATTGATTTTATGCGTTTATTTTGAATTTTGTCAAGCAAACTCGTTGCAGCGTTGAGCGTCCACTATTATTGCTATTAGACAATCACGATTCTCACCTATCTATTAAGACTTTGGATTATTGCAAAGAAAACGGAGTTATAGTCCTGTCATTTCCGCCCCACTGCTCTCATAAGCTACAGCCATTAGACCGCAGTGTTTATGGGCCACTAAAGAGATATGCAAACACGGCCTGCGATGATTGGATTAAAAGTCACCCTGGCAAGACAATGACGATCTATGACATTCCTGCAATAGTTAAAATCAGTTTACCACAAGCCATAGCACCGCAAAACATTATGTCCGGATTCACAGTGAGTGGCATATGGCCCTTTATACGCAATATTATTACATAGTTGGATTTTGCTCCATCTTATGTAACAGATCGACCAGAATTAACCATGTCGGAAGTAAATGACAACAACACTACCCAAGAATTGGCACAACCAGAACTAGTACAAAAAATACCATCTCCAACTCCTGAAAATAGCACAGACTCTTCCTCTAGTATCTTTGTCAACCCCTGGGACCCTAGCTATTGGGGGAAATCCTCCTGATTTCTATATGAAACCTCATACATCTAGTGTAACGGACGTACCTTTGTTATCACCTCAAGATATAAGGCCATTTCCAAAAGCTTCCCAAAAAAACTGTGCTTAATAAAAGAAAAAGAAAGTGTCATCTTGACTGACACTCCAATAAAAAATTAATTAGCAGAACAACAGAAAATGAGAAAAATAAAGCCGAAGATACCTAAAAAGAAAAAAAGTTCATGGGAAAAAGAAAAAGCAAAAGCAACAGCGATCAGCAGCAGCGAAGAGGATAAATCTGACGACGTACTTTGTTTGATTTGTTTCGAACCTTGGTCTGCCAGCAAACCAAATGAAGAGTGGGTACAATGTACTAAATGTAAACTCTGGGCTCATACAAAATGTGGGGGCCAGAAAGTTTTGTTCTATTGCTGCCCAAACTGTGCTTCAGAGGACGAGAGTGACAGTAGCAATACAGTGCGACAACATGGACCCTGGTATGGTGTTAGTTGTCACACTAGACTTAAGTTCGAACTCGCAAAATTGTATATGTTAAAACTATTTGATTTCTTTGTAGTAAGTGGAATTATTAAGACTGATGAAGCAAAAGTTATGATTAAAAACTTTAAATAAATAAATCCAATTTAGTTTGCCTATCATACCGGTTAATGTAATTTTTGTGACAACTAGCACCTGTCTCCTCTATGCACCTAAGTCGTGACAATTTACGGCCTCAATAACTTAAACCGTTTAGATGAATTAAAATTCGCTCCGCTTATAATATTTATAATAATAATATGAATAGTAATATTTTAAAATTAAAAGGTAATTTAAAAAGTACGATTAAAACCTACTCTAATTAAAGTAATCAACTAATGTACAAAAAAAAGGTACACCTAAGATAACTATTTGCCATAGTTTATTCGTATTAGCGTAAATTTTCTTCAGTGCTAAACTCTTTTAGAATTATTAGCTAATTATAATAAAATAGTAAGTACCATAAATTTACTCTTTTTTGTAATAATGTTACACTTTCCTTGACTAAATTTATATAATAAATTATAGTCATATAATACCAAGTACCATACAGATTTATAAAAATAAAACAACTTCCAACTAATCTAATCTAAAGAATCCAATGGTGGGACCATTGGATTCTAACTGGTCAACTTGGAGATTATATAACGTGTGACATATAAGTTGCATACTAAGCAAAGTAAGCTTCTGTCTGCATCCAAATAACTTTAAGCTTAAAAAAATATTTTTGGTTTCGTGGATCAAAGAGATGTTTTCACGAAAACCTCACTTTAGTAGTTCCGACCACTACTCACCTAAAATTTTCAATCCAACGTTCACCATTCATAGCGGAAAATTAGTGTATATTATATAAGAAGAAACACAGTATCATTAGATGTTTTATTATATATTTAGATAAAGTGACAAATAAAATTGTGAATAAAAACAAGTCTTGCTCCTCCATAATATTCTTCAGAAAACCACGTGTAATGTAAACCAATATATCTTAAACTGCAGAAAAAAATATTACTTACGTAATCTGAAACGTATTTACCATACATACTATTTAATACAACTCGCAATTTATTTTTCTATTATCGAATGTTAGAAACTAATCAATAAATGAACGCGGTGTTTAGATAACGATTTTCCAATCCATTTTACTGAAACCAAATTTGCCGACCAAAAAAACCCAAATCACCAAACGTTTTTGACTATCTCAACACCGACTCGCCACTCCAAAATTTAAACTAAAAAGAGCCGCACTATCGGGCAGCCTCCACATCTACGGAGGTCAGCCCGTCAATAAGCGGACCTTCATTTGTAAAGACAAATTATACCCAAACACCAGCTTCCCATCGCATTAATCGTGGATAAGATTCCCGAGAGGGCCATGAAATAAATAACTAAAGAAAAAATAAATCAATTAAAGGCCGAGATAAAGTCATTAAAGAAGCAGATACGGCATATCACATGTCGTTGGTTCAATTAATTGATGGCGGCGAGGAGAGACGTGAGTTGGCAGAGCGAGAAGACAGGCCGGCCAACGGGACGGTGGAATAAATAAATTAGATTGATGCGACGATTGCGCGGGCGACGGTTTTTTGTCAAGTTGTCAACCTGGCCGCCGTGTGATCTGTCGTTTTTGTTTTGGGTCGTTCCGAAGAACGACACGAGCCATTTAATGTCGGTGTCAGAAAAAAAGGGTAATTTGGGTTGTAAAGGGACTCCCTGATTTGAATTATAAGCTGTGGAAACAGTAATTAGCTTGTGAGGTGATAACTATGGAATACGGTATGCAAACTCGTTATAATATATTTGTTTATTCATCTAGAACCGTTATAAATAATATATTGAAAACAAAATATAATGTAATATGTATCTAAGTCCCTGATATTTATGGAGGATATATTAGTATTATGCCGTTTGGTGATATCATGTTGCTGTGATATAAACATTATCAGAACAGTGCCGGTGATATCATATGCAAGTTTTTAGACAAATATCGTAATATTGTGTAACAAACAAATCATATATTTATTTATAAATATTCTCGGAATTATGGAGAAATGGAATTTAGTCAGTGGCATGCGGTTGGATTTATGCACGATCTGCTAGAGCTATAAAAAGAGCTTTGATTTCACATGCGAACCTCAAAGTGTTACTAAGTAAAGTGGAAACGGAAAGTCAGTCTAGATTACAACAGAAAATATCGTGTTTCAAGACGTGTGCTTAATGTATTATTGCTTACTTATATCAGAACTATAGATATTGATTCCTCGCAACATTTTCTCGTAAACATTATTAATAAAATGTTCGAACGCATAAAAATTAGAAACTTTAAACGATCTAATTTAAAAATGGGAATTGCGTTCAATATTGTTTTTTTAAACTTTTGCATTTTGCCATAAGATTTGTTAAAATATTAAAGAAAACTCCAATAGCAAAAGTTTCATAATACCAAGATGATGTGTAAGGTGTTTGTTAATTTTTTTTATTGTTATAGTGTAGTTTTTTATAATACAGGTTAAGAAAAAATGTTTCAACGTTACGTTCGTGTCAATTAGTTGGAATAAAAAAAACAATATCTATGTGTTTTTAATAAATTTTCAAAAAATTTTCAAAAACCTCAAAATAGCTGATTTTGTTTTCAAAAAAAGTGAATATCTGGATTAAGTCAAAAAAATATTATTGAAAATATTTTATAAAAAAATAATAATGTACAAACGTCTATTTGCAATTTTCGCAGGAATTACTCGTAAGTTATTATTCTCCAATTATGAGAACGTTTTTTTCTTCTAAACCCATTACTTTTGCCTGTACAATTCTCGTGTTTCATCTATAGCACTTCCATATTAACCACCTATATTTAACTCTTAATAGATATTGAATATATTTGGCGTTAATTTTTGAGAAATTCTTTATTACTTAATTTTTTTTCATTCACAACTAAATGAAACTACGTGACGTAGTATTATTTCTTCTTCATTTAAATTCTTAACCACGACATAGGTTTCGTTGTATGACAACATCTGCAGATGGACAATTTGTAAAGATTGACGAAGAAATAATGATAGAAGAAACATCTTTAAAAATTGCCAACCTGTAAATGTTCTCATACATTGAAATCTAGGTCATGGTTAAGAATTAAATAAAGTAGAAATAATACTTCATCAGGTAGTTTCATTTAGTTCTGAGTAAGTGTGTTATAAAAACAAAATATCTTCTAAATTATATATGTCTCATACCATTAGAACGGGCTTAATTTCTTTAAATCTATAGAAACAATATAGCCTAGCTTTTTTTCGCCTTTAGGTGGGGTGCGTTGAAAAATACATTCGTAGTTGGTGTTACACTATTGAATAAACGATATTGAGTATGGACGATGACACATCAGTCATACTGATTCGACAAATGTATATATATATATATATATATATATATATATATATATATATATATACGTATGCGTAGATAGTATATACTGTTGGCTTTTAATTTACATAAATTCATTATTGCCTGCGTTATTTTTAAAATTGTCTTATATTTGTATGCAATTCTTCTACTGTAATTTTAGAGTCTATCCTCTGAATATATTTAAAAAATATAAGGAAGTGTATTAACAATACATTCATACATCAATATGACATTAATTATCGTATCTTTCGACTGACCACTTCACAAAAACTTTTGCGCAACACTTCACAAAAACAAAAAACTGTTACTCGCATCATTCAATATTCAGCTTCACACGTTAACGAAAACAATGCGAATACCATTCGAAAGGTCAAGATCATATTAAAATTTACTGTACATTCTAATCAGCAAACAAACCTAAATGGATGTCAATTAATCATCAAAGTCATCATGTGTCGATGTGTACTTCACCCTTGCCTATAGATCCTTATTCACATATTCATTATTACCAGTTTAAAACCTCTTAGGCATGATCGGTATGAAAACTGGTCTAAGTCTACGTAATTTATATTAAAGAATATATTTAATTTTATTGGAAGTCATTTCTCAGCACTTCCATGTAGATATTATTTAAGTTAAAAGGTGTGATGTAGATATGATTTAAGTTAAAAGGTCTGATGTAGATATATTTAAGTTAAAAGGTGTGATGTAGATATGATTTAAGTTAAAAGGTGTGATGTAGATATGATTTATGTTAAAAGTGAACCACGTGACAGCTACAATAGTTTTACCTAATTTTATTAAAAAGTATTAAAAATATCAAATTGAAGTAAAAAGTAAAAAATATATAAGAAATAAAAGAAAACTAAAAGAAAGCATGTGAAAATGTAAAATTATAAAAAATAATTTAATACATTCGACTGATTGATATTTAAATATATGATTGATTATATTTTTGTATTCAATAAAAGACATGACTTGCAGCTACAGTTCCATTGTGCAGAGCTGACAAAAAATTGTCTAGAACGGATATCATTTGTAGCTAACTTCTCAAGTCTGAATTCTCATGTGTGATACAAAGTTTGCTACAAATACAACAGTTACAGATATTCTCTTTCAATGTGACTTTAAATTATCCCTAAATTAAGAGTCATGATTTAGTTATGGGTCGTGTAATAGCTATGATTCCATAACTATATGTTTACCATGAAGTAAGAAAGATTAGAAATTTAAAATCTCGATTCAAAATTTTAACTGATAACGAAACTTAACGACATAAACACTTCAATGACGATTTACCTTTTACACCACATTTACCTATGGCACATATAGTAGAGCTTCTAATAAATCAGACTTTTAAGAGAATAAATTCAATACAAGCTCGTCGTTTGGCTCGTCTGTGAAGACTTGCAAAGAAACCGCATCCCAAAAAAAACAATGTATAGTTCGTAATTTCATTCACATTCTAAAGATAATGTCATTTGCTCAAAATTAGACCAGAGAGCTTAAAACTGAGTCTAAAATTAATTTAAAATTGATTTTTAATTATACTGCTTTATAAAAATCAATATTGTATTAGTTTTTAATACTATTAAAAGGGAAAACAATATATGTGCATAAAATACTTTACATCGTTACCACTCCTTTTCGGGCAAATTTAGTAATAAATTATATTTATAAATTCAAATATTAGTAGAAAAGTTTGAAAGTGTCAGTAATGTAAAAGGTAAGTTAAAAATATTATTTCTCATCCCATTTTATGACTCAAAGAAAACTATGGTTCGGAATTCAACCCTACTACAGTTAGTACTATATTACAAGTAGGAATAGTTGCACGAAAGAACTGTTCCTAGTGAAATTTTAGTTCAAAATTAAGTACGAAATTATTATTACGATTGTATAATTTATGATCCATTATATTTGTAGATCTACCTGATCTACTATTATCTCTACATCTACTACTCTCTACTTATCTAGTTATTTTTATACATGCAACGAACGAAAATTATTGTATTCATTTGTTTTTTTTACAATTTGCAATTTTATGCGTTTAATGTCTGGAGAAGGTATATATGATTTGCGTCTGATACACAATGTTTCCTTTCTAAAGTAAATATAATATACGAATATTGATTATATTTGGCGTTAATTTTGTAGAAATTTATTACTCACAATTAAATGAAACTACGTGATGTAGTTTTGTTTCTACTTTCTTTAAGTTCTTTACCACGACCTAGGTTTCGTTGTGTAGTAACATCTTCAGGTGGGATAATAATATACGAAATTAATTTGTCTGTTATACTTATCTAATTTCTTTCCAAAATATATGATATATTTGATATACTAATTTTAGGGTACACGTAAGGAAAAACGTAATGAAACATGAAATATTGGCTCGTGATACAAAGCGCAAGTCAATGACCTCCAAATTGTAATTTTTTTGAATACGCGTCTAAGTGTCCATAAATGCGATTTTATAAATATTATCTAACTATAAATAAAACGGAAAACATGTAATAATGAAATCTAAAATGTAATCTTATTATATGGTAGAGGTATTTTGAAATAGATTCTTAATGATCTAATGTTGGAGTTACTGACCCCATAAAAATAGAATTGAGATATAATACTCCCGTTTGAGTATAGCTTCTGTTGATTGATGAAATCGAAATTTAAGAATTTTCCATTACTCATTAATTCTATCTTTGCCCATTGGCCGCAACCACACCTACGTACCATAAGCGCTAGGTGTCTTTATATGATATTGGTATGTAAAAAAGCATTTGCGAACCCTAGCCATTCCCGTGCCATCAGCAATAGAGTGATCGGCGTCACGACGCCGGCGCCTTGCGAGCCGGCGCCGTGCGTCCGAGCGCGTTACGAGCGCGCTTTACGAGGCGAGCGGACCGAAATACCAACTGACGCCGACTACCACTTAACCCATTGGCGCCCTATGCAAAATTCGGGAAATTTAAAACTTTTACCAATGTTTGTGGAAATTTAAAAATTTTGTGTTTTCGCACTTGAAGCTTTCGGACCGGATCTTCGAAACTAACGTTAGTTTAAAAATAAAACGAAACAAAATTGTGGAAACCAAAAATTTTAAATTTCTAACCTCTTATTTTTACTGCATTTTGGAAAAAAATTCTGATCTATATTTATAAAAATGCAGGTATCTTCAAGACTGATTTTCGATTTGACTCCAACCAAGGCTACCGCTGGCTGCCGAAATATGATTTTATCAATTTGCCTCCCATAATCTGTTACTAAATGTTTAAAAGTAGGGCTTTAGATTACAAAGTGGAAATAGACGAAAAAGTTAAAGGACGATAAGTAATAAAAATCTGAATGAATCGAATAGACATCAATGATTCGAGGAACTTGAAAAGATCATCATCACATTGATAAAGGATACTATTCATTAAATTTTAAGGTTTTCGTTAAATTTCTTTGTTGTTATTTTATTATCTATGCCTATAATTTTTTTTGCTGTCCGTTTTGTAAGTTAACATAAAATTGTACGTATTATGTCTCTTGTTTGACAGGGAAAACTATCAAGCGTGTTTTTCACAACGCTAAGGAAGAAACAATTCAGACGTAATAATTCTTGAATATTTTTCCCACATAAATATTCATGAGTTAAGAGAATGCCATTTTGGAAATATGTTATCAATGTTTTTAGCCTCAGAATTATGATCTTATAGCCATTTCTGTCGTGAGTGAAAGCTTACTGATAGGTTGCCCTTAAAAGCTCAATTAGTTTTCTGTTTTTTTAAATTCGTATTAGTCCCAGTTCGGCATCCAAATCTTCTACTCAAGTTCCATTTCGAAAAGTACAATATAGGAATTCTAAAATAGAGCAATAAAGATTTGATGGTTGTAGCAACGGCAAATATAAATAATAGCAATTTATGATTATGTTTCGAGAAAAATGGGTTAAAATTTAACTTTATAGTCGGGTACAGAGATTTTATGCAATGCTTTTATCTATCTGCAATATTTTACACCAATTAATAAAATATGCAACAGGTGCATCCATGCATTTCAAATAGATCAACTATAATATAAACAAAATTCATTTTGGAACACCAATAAACGTCATATCATTGTTTATGCCAAGTTAAAAAAGGGAAAGAAATAACCGTATCTACTATCTTCATGTGTGATAAATATAACTTTATTGCTAGGTTTATAAAGGCGTATAAATATTTTAGGCAAAATAATCTAAAATGCTATGTTCGCCTTCGAGGGGTTAAAACTATTACCGTTCTTGCGGTTAGAGTGTTAACGAAACGCGCCGACCCGCACTGAACAAACATCAGCGTCGCCAGAGGCTAATGGCTGATACAAATTAATTTTCCTAGCTTGATTGATGATACCGATCTTACTATATTATCGATTCTGATATCGGACATGAATTGTTTTTAAACTTAGTTAAATTCTTGTTGACATTGGCCGCGCATTCTGTTCATGGGTGTTTGTCTTGACAGTTATTTCTGAAAGAATTATGTATCCGAGTTCTTATACGTGTTTAGGAGTTTAAGATATATAATCATAGGTTTCGCTACGTAAATTGACAAGGATAGCCGTGCATTGGCAATAATTATTAAATCACTTCCAAAAACGTTTTTACTTCCTTCTGTGAACGAGTGAATAGATTATAAATTTGATAAATTGGTAGTCGATTGGGAAACGTTTAGTCAAAATTGACCAGTTCCATTTCTCATATTTTGTTTTGGCAATCGTCCATATCTATTATGCAAAATATTTGTTTATCTCGTCAATGACCTCAGCTTTGTTTTTGGAATGCAATTTTTTTCTTTTTTTCTATTGTTTAAAGCATATTGAATCTTTCCATTACAACAATTTGACGATTAACTATTTATAACTCCCAGCTTACCTTCAATAAATGTTATTGTCAGTTATTTTTAGTAAAGCAATGATAAAAGGTATTGGCTTTTTTGGATCGAAATTAAATAGCCGTACAAATATTCAGAATTGATCCAAGAATTGCAATTAATAATAAACTTTTTTTCTCTATAATTTTTAACGTAGAAAGCATAATTTAATGTGTCTAGTTATTTAACCGATTAGGATAATCTTGGAAAACAATAAAATGTACATATAATTTAGTTGCAACAAGCACTTTTTTAATCAAAATTTTATATTTTTAATAATAATAAAGGACAAGTAAAGACGTTTTAAATAATTTTTTGAAGTGGCTACTTTAAAAGAATCTTGTGAAAAAGTTTTCAAATTTTTCTTTAAAAATTTTTGCTATTAATTAAATGACCAGAAAAATTAAAATACCATATAGAAACATTGCTTACCTTAGTAGTTTTCATTTAGTTTTTGTTTCATCTTTTTATTTTAGTTATTTTACGAGAAATACATTTTTGACCAAATCACTACTTTTTGCTTTATTTTTCAAACACCTTTGTGCACTATTCAATTATAGGTTCAAAAAACCACTCACACTTGGTTGTTAATATTTTACTTACAAGTAAAATATTATTATTGGTATATGTAGACTTTCTATAGGGCAGATTTATCTGGCAAAACCTACAAATGTAAATGTCTACACCGGTTCAGAATAACATTTCTTGTACAAAGTTAGAGAAAAGAAGCCATATAAACAATTATATTATCGAATTCCTTTAATCGTTACGACAAACAAATATAACTGTGTTTACTTTTTATTTCAAATTAACAAAATTAATGTTCAAAGCAACTTTTTCGTTCTTATTTCAAATTAACAAAATTAATGTTCAAAGTAACTTTTTCGTTCTTATTTCAAATTAACAAAATGAATGTTCAAAGTAACTTTTTCGATCGAAATTCTTATAAAGGCGACTGGATTTCGAAGCTAGAGTAATAAGCAATTGTCATGACAAAGAAATTATTGGAAAAAACTACGTAAAAAAATCGTCCTTCAATATTTGAATATGTCATCTTCTTTTACATAGAACATGCTTTTGAAGACATTTATTTTCAAAGATATATATGAGTGAATATAAATAACACATGAAAGATACGTAGAGTTATTAACAAATTTTTATACGAACAAAGTGTTTCGTAAAGGTAACGTGAGATTTTTTTAGCTTTTTATGCGTTGGTCAAAAATAATTCGTTTCATCAAACCGATGTCAGGAACTAAATATTTGTGCAAATAAAAGTTACATTACTTAAGAAAGTACTCAAAACTAGGTAATTAAAAAATTATTTAAAATTAAGCAATATTTCTGAATCCGTGCGCTTTGTATAAAAAAAAACGATTGTCTGTGCGCAGGACGACTACGGCACCGCTCCGGTACCGCAGCAGGTCAACAACAAAAGTCTAAATTTAAAGAGTCCTATATATCAAGATTAAGTTAGCAAAAGTAAAATGTAAAATATTGCTATTCGTATATATATTGAGAGTTAAGTAGAGTATCCAAATTCAGACGGATACAGAGCGATATGTTTAAATAATTCAATCATTGCAATCAACGAAAAATCAATGACTAATATAAATATAAAAAAGTAGTGATGAACTTTGCAAGAAAGGATAAAAATAAACTCAGAACGAATTGACCGTGGCATGTCAAAAAAGGTCATAATATATATATATATATATATATATATATATATACATATATATATATATATATATATATACATATATATATATATATATATATATATATATACATATATATATATATATATATATATATATATATATATATATATATATATATAATCGTTCTATATAGCTCTCTTGTACTGATTTAAATTTGGCAACATCTAGTAGGATACTAGGGCGGGGCTAAGAGTCCGGTAGCTAAGAAGTCCCAACATACATATCGCAGTCCGCGCTAGGAATAAATAATCTACTTAATTTGGAGGGAGGTGAGGGGTGAGTATAATGCATCGAGCCGCCAGTCGTCGCAGAATGCACATACAAGTAACAGCATGGGAAAATTTTTGCGCCCAAAAGTAAACAAAGTGCTTCCTTTTATTTCTTTCGTAAATTCACATTGAATATTAAGAAGGTATTAAGGTAAGTTTTTGTTGTAGTCCTATTGTATCCATAACAAATGTACGGCAATAAAATGTTGTTTTTAACCGTTTTTGTTTTATAACCTTGTAATTTACTGGAGGGACTTCTCGCCCCGCAAAAGGACTTTTTGCTTACATTACAAACGAAGGACAGACAGAGGGACTACACTAGTATATATTATGAAATTGGCCGTAGACGAGATCATTAAAGATGAGAAGAAACTATGTGCAGTTGCGAAAGATTGCAATATTTGCAGGAATTCCTTGAAAATATTAATCACACATTATGAAAAGATCCAAATAACATATGTTTTGGATATCTAGCTACACGTCAATTTTTTACTGTACACCAAGAAAAGAGTTACTGTGATTATTTGCTTATGCTTGCTCAAATGTTTCATGGACTTGAGTCTAAAGAAGTGCGACGGTTAGCATACAACTGCGCTATTAAATTTTC
This sequence comes from Druceiella hillmani, assembly GCA_039881145.1. Classification (NCBI taxonomy): domain Eukaryota; kingdom Metazoa; phylum Arthropoda; class Insecta; order Lepidoptera; family Hepialidae; genus Druceiella; species Druceiella hillmani. Next base: position 14,929,630 of record JAYKKI010000032.1, read on the forward strand.
AATTGCTTGTACCTAATCCTGGCAAGAAGCAAAGGCAAAAATGCAAATATTTCCAGGCAAAGACTGAATGACAGCCTTTTTAAGCAGACACTCTTCTTTGTCTGTCTGAAAACCAGAACCTACAAGTCTTAGTAGAGCTACTTGATTCAACCGTATTAATGTTCGAAACTATTTTAATAAATTAGCTGAAGTGATGGGCAAGTATACATTTTCAGCCTCTTTTATATGGAATGTAGATGAAACTTAGGTTTCGATTGTGTTAAAATCTTCTAAAATAGTTGCCGCAAAGGCAAACGAAATGTTAGTGTTCTGGAGAAAGAGGTACTAATGTCACTCTCATAGTAGCAGTATCGGCTACAGGCTCTCATGTTTATATTTAAACCAATGTTTATATTTCCCAGGAAAAAATATCAGAATCACTTCATTCGTGATGGTTTACCAGACTGTATTGGAAAAGCAAATCCAAGTGGGTAGATCACAGACGAAGAATTTTATTGCTTCATTCAACAACCAAAGGTAAGATTCGAACCCAAATCTCCTCAATCTTCTACATCTAAAGCAGTATTTTCTCCTGAAGCCGTTCGGTTTATGCCTAAAGCCGGAGCCCGTAAACGCACATATAACAGAAAACGCCTCAAAGCTACCATTTTAACTGATATTCTTGAAAAAAAATGAGTTAGAGAAAGTGCGAAAGAAGGCTAAAATGAGAAAAACTAAGGCAAATAAAAAAAATTTAGTAAAGTAAAGTGAAAAAGAAAATGTTAAAAGAAACGAGCCCATCACCTCTTCCTGACAAAGAGTATTTTTGTGTCATTTGCTGCGAATCTTATTCAGAAAGCAAGTCAGGAGAATAGTGGATCCAATGTTCAATCTGCAAAGGTAGACATGAGCGATGTGTGCGTTGTAATAAAAATTTAAGTTTTGTATGTGTGGATTACGATAGCGATAATGACTAAGGATATTTAAATTAAGACATATTGAATTACTGCCATTATAATAAAAGACTTAAATTTGGTGTGCAAATAATTAATGTATTTTGTTTGTTTTGAGACAAATTTTCTGTTGGTTACCCTAAAAAATAAATAAATAAATATTTAAATCCTAAGATTATGTTTGTTTTATAAAAATTTAAAAACTTTAATAAAAATGTTGATATTTATTTTAAAATATTTTTATTTACCCTAATTGCCTTATTAACCAGCTATTACAATCACAAGAATTCTTACCCCAAGCTTGGGACTTTTTACCCCGAGGGGCAAAAAGTACAGATTTCCATTTTGCCTTTGTAGCTGAAGTTTTCCAACATCTGGCTAATAACAACACTTCCAATTATGTGAATTTTAATCTTAAAATCGAAGTAGAAATAAAGGAAATTAAAACTCTATCTTTAAATTAAGACTATCTTAAACTTGTTTAATTTAGTAACATTCAATAATGCCTGGTCTTCTATTCACTTTAAAGTCTAATTAAATATTAAAGTAAATAAAATTTTTATCTTCCAATCTAAACTTTTTTATCACTATCCTGTACTTACTTAAATTTATCAATATTCAATAATGCTTGATCTTCCATTCATCTTAAAGTCTAATTAAATATTAAAGTAAATAAAATGTTTATCTTCCAATCTAAACTTTTTATAACTATCCTGTACTTACTTAAATTTATCAATATTCAATAATGCTTGGTCTTCCATTCATCTTAAAGTCTAATTAAATATTAAAGTAAATAAAATGTTTATCTTCCAATCTAAACTTTTTTATCACTATCCTGTACTTACTTAAATTTATCAATATTCAATAATGCTTGATCTTCCATTCATCTTAAAGTCTAATTAAATATTAAAGTAAATAAAATGTTTATCTTCCAATCTAAACTTTTTATAACTATCCTGTACTTACTTAAATTTATCAATATTCAATAATGCTTGGTCTTCCATTCATCTTAAAGTCTAATTAAATATTAAAGTAAATAAAATGTTTATCTTCCAATCTAAACTTTTTATAACTATCCTGTACTTACTTAAATTTATCAATATTCAATAATGCTTGGTCTTCCATTCATCTTAAAGTCTAATTAAATATTAAAGTAAATAAAATTTTTATCTTCCAATCTAAACTTTTTTATCACTATCCTGTACTTACTTAAATTTATCAATATTCAATAATGCTTGATCTTCCATTCATCTTAAAGTCTAATTAAATATTAAAGTAAATAAAATGTTTATCTTCCAATCTAAACTTTTTATAACTATCCTGTACTTACTTAAATTTATCAATATTCAATAATGCTTGGTCTTCCATTCATCTTAAAGTCTAATTAAATATTAAAGTAAATAAAATGTTTATCTTCCAATCTAAACTTTTTTATAACTATCCTGTACTTACTTAAATTTATAAATATTCAATAATGCTTGGTCTTCCATTCATCTTAAAGTCTAATTAAATATTAAAGTAAATAAAATGTTTATCTTCCAATCTAAACTCTTTATAACTATCCTGTACTTACTTAAATTTATCAATATTCAATAATGCTTGGTCTTCCATTCATCTTAAAGTCTAATTAAATATTAAAGTAAATAAAATGTTTATCTTCCAATCTAAACTTTTTTATAACTATCCTGTACTTACTTAAATTTATAAATATTCAATAATGCTTGGTCTTCCATTCACCTTAAAGTCTAACTAAATAGTAAAGGAAATTTAATTTCTATCTTTCATTCTAAATGTTTAATAGCTATTTTATTCTTAGTCTAATTTAGTAACGTTCAATAATGCTTAATCTTCCATTAATTTTAGTCTAATTGAATACTAAAGGGAATTAAATGCCAATCTTTCAATATAAGCCATTTCATATTATTGTCTTATTATTACTTTAATTTAGCAACATTAAGTAATGCTTGTGGTCTTCCGTTCATCTTAAAATGTAACTAAATATTGAAAGCAATTAAATTTGTTTTAATGAACCTCCTCGTTATCTGTTAAGCACATCAAACTTCTCTTAGTACCATAAAAAAATCTTTATCATTATTGTCATCTGAAGATGATAATAACGTCATTTTATGACTAGATCATATGTTCCCTACTTGGATTTTCAAATAAACTGAACTTTTCCTATCCTCTCTCGGAATATACCCACCTCAGTCCTAATAAGTTGGAATATACAGCTATTGCTCAATATATATATAACTATAATAGATTGCATCTCTTATATTAAGAGTCACGCTTCAAAATTTCCTACATTACGTATAAGTACACAAAAATGAAACGAACCATTCCACCATTCGTCGCATACTCGCTATTTGCGTCTTACCCAAACACTAAGTTTAGCAGAGCGCAATAACGAAACCTCTTCCTGATATCAATTACCGGCCAGTTACCCAGGAGTACGGAGAGCAAGAGAGCGGCAGTTAGTGCGGCGCGGGACTGAGCATCTTCCAGGAATATATCTGCGGTGCGGGACGACGGCGTGGGTGGTCCGCGTCGCGACGCCGCTGTCGCACCATTGGCGCCGCCGGCGCTGCCGGCCTGGGATTCGATTATCTGCTTGGATGTTTGACGTTACAGTTTTAAAAATCTGTAGAAAAAATTATTAACTATCGTCAAAAACACCATGATAGTATTTTTGAAGCTATTGATTTAGAATAACATATCTCTTATTAATTTTCTATCATAAATACTCAAAGTGGGCTGAACAGACCATTTCTTCCCTGAGCGCTTAGCAACGTGAGCAATCTGAAGACGAAAAGGTGTGCTGGCCTCAGAAGTAGGTACTATAGAAACCCTAAGGTGCATCCTTTATACCGTCCCTGTGACAAGATATGTCTTCCAATCTGCCTTGATGTAGTAGCTTCAATATTGAAAACTACGTTTTAAATAAATATTTATGGACAAAGGACCGAATCCTTAGCTTTCTTCGGTTGATAATATTTTAATTTCTCAATATTATAGTTAGTATCTCATAGTTTAATCTGAATTTAACGTTTCTCTATGTAAAAAATTAGACAGATTTATTTTTATGTAAACTTAATTAACTACCATCGTTAAAATTATTTTCCGTGTCTTGTAAAAGAAATACTTTCGCTGAAGTATATTTACGTCGTTTAGTTTAATGATCTTAAACTAACAAAGTTTTGTTACAAAAATGCGAATTTTTTTAAGGTATAACATGTCATCAACTACCAAGGTTACTATAGACAAATTTACAGTAATAAATGATTCTGGTATACTTATGAGTACTCAAAATTTTGTGTTAAAAAATAAGCTACGTTCGATTTTGATATTGAGAAGATATGAGATACTCTAAATAACACATAAAAGGTTCTGAACGACTAACATTAGATATCGAATGAATAAATAATATTCATACATTTCATATTCACTTTTAAGATTAAAATCTCTACGTGACTAAAAATTAGTAGTCAAGTAGTAAAGATCAGATTCGTAAACCGCGTCAACACAGTTGGTGTATGTCAACGCTCTCCAGCTCTCTTGCTCTTCGGAGCCACTGAGGTATTTGCTCTCGCTCGCACGCGTCGCATTTAATGTCAACAAACATGAACGTTGACGCTTGGAGATATTTTTAATCGCTTGTATACATTATGTTGCGCCGTTCCCGTTGCCTGCTACAAGGCGGCGCGTGCTGCTAACACCATAGCGACCGACGCAACAATGTCACAGTACAATTGGTCATTTGGCGCCATCTTGCAAGATAAGTGGTTGTAATTAATAATTAAAATCATTAAAAGAAACTATTTGAGAACAAACTGGATTGTCAATCCAGGGGTTCATTACCTGTTCAGCATTATTGAAGAACATTTTCAGTTGAATCAAGAAGAGACATTTTCCAATGTCTAGTATTTTTTTCTTGTATAGAAAAATTTATTTCTTAGTACATATATTCTGAAACAATTTAACATAAAAGTAATAATTGGGTATTTGACAAAATTTTTTTTATTTCATTAATCATAATTTCAAGGTACAAGCTGATGAAGAATGAAAAAACTTTTTAATAATCTTAAAAATTTACCAAGTTATAAAAGTTTAAATTTAACCTTTAGAGAAGGACGGCAATACTGTGTTGTGAGGTTATTTTTAATATTATACATTATATTCTACGAGAGGAAAAGAGACAGGGATATATTCAACTCTATGCCTACTTTCAAATTTAGAAACCTACAACTGGCTTATTTTTCAATAAATTTTTGAATTTTTTTCAAGACTGGTTTTTAATTAACTTATATTTCACAACATTGTAGGAAAAATATCAAAGTTTGGAACGAGTCAACTATTGTATTTACTTATTATAATTTCCTTAAACATTTTTGTGCGTTTTTAAAAATCTACAGTATTTTTATGTTTTTTTATTTTATATTTCCCTAATTACATAGCCACTTTTCAGGAAGCAAATACATCATGGTAAAAATAATAGAATGTAACTGAATGCTTCATTTACGAAGAGTTCATCAAGTTAGATGCTGAATATTCTTCTTATTGCTACATGTAATTGTTTTTGAAACATAAAATAATGTGTGAAAATGGAAAACTATAAACGAATTAAATTTTTAAATGAAGAATATATTATATATACGATTCCTAGCCAACTGCGATTCAACTAAATATTTTTATTCCTAAATGTATTAAACTTTTTAATTTACTTTTTTCAATAGATATCATAGTTTTTAGTATGTACTGTTTACACTATGTGTGAAAATGGAAAAATATGATCGAATTAAATTTTAAAATGAAGGATATATTTCCGAGTACGGATCCCAGCCAACTGCGATTCAACTAAATATATTTACTCCTAAATGTATTAGTATTTTATTACAAAACTTTTTAATTTACTTTATGCATTATATATCATAGTTTTCAGTGTTACAAAAAATGTGTTAAATGAAAACTAATAGTCATTGATCTGTCAACTTTCTCTCGCTTATTAAATATAAAAATTTGTATGCTTTCATGTAAGTAAGTTTGTACTTTACTATACTTACTAACGTCTACTAAGCTTTTTTTAAATTGATTATGAAACGAATTTTATACCTCAACAAGACATTTGAAAATAATAATTTTGTAATCTAATCTAATTGTTTGTAAAATTGAAATAGTGTGAAGAATCGATTAAGTAAAAAAATTACCTGTATCGACAAGGCTAAAGAGCATGTTCTGCAGAATAATGTAGTACTATAGTACACTAAACTAGTACTGATAAGATTTATAAGGTGCAAAAATAGAAAATATCCAAATTAGTTTCAACTTAAAACATTTTGTCGACTGAAAACCTTTTGCATCACACGCTAAAGGGTTAATTGATGTAGGAGACCGAGTCCATGGAGACAGACCGTCCGTATATCCCCTATAAACCGCAGTTCGGGCAATCCCATTAAACTATAAGTCTATGTGTTCTTATGTAAATGTTTAAGTCTAGAACACATTGTCAACTGATGGAGATGGATTCCTAACGCAGTAAGTAATGTAGACTTAACATATTGGCAGAGTGTTCGTCTTATATTTCAGTAACTCTGTCCGAATTAGTTAACAATCTCTCGTATAATAGTAAAAATTATTTGCAATCATTAGATAATGATTAACAAAAATAATTACCTAATTGAGGGTCGAACCTCGTGTTCATACTTGATTTATTCGTATGTATGGGACTTGATTCCTAGCTAGGACATGTTAGTGATTAATATGAATATTAACAAGTGTTTTAAAAAGCTTATATTGTAAATACAATTGTAGATTAAATAATGTAATATCAGGCATAGAAAATAAATATATTATATTTTCGTAATATTGCTAATAACATCACAATTAAATACTACGGAGATAAAGGACCAATTTTTTACAATGAAACGAGTTTCGATAAATTAAAATATTATTTTTGAACCTCCATATTTAAATATATAAATAATTAAGTTAAAAAAAAAGTTTACCAAAACCTCCGCAAAAACTTGTTTTAAGTGAAATTTCTTTCCTGCTCTTTTAAATTTCTTGATATAGTAAATCTATGCTTGAGTATATTTGAAGCGTTTTTTATTGAAATTGCAACTTTGACAGTGATTTTTTTAGGAAATTTATATAGTTCCTATCCTTCCCCTCGAGAATTTTTATATAGTTCCCCAGCATTTTCTACTCAGTTTAATGCATAGAATAAATTGTATGAATAACAGACACGTATTTGGTTACTTTCCATGTATATAATCAGATTACGTGACGTAACCGGTAATATAGAACTTTAAAAATAGCCACCAAGCAACGTTACGTAAATTTGTCCTTTTCTACCTTTTAAAGATGGTGGAATTTAATTAGTTACAAAGTTTGTGTTGTTAGATATTATATAACAGATATCATATAACGTAAACCTATTGTTTGTGCATTTGTAAGACTAAAAATATTATGTAAAAACAAAATCAGCCTTCTTTTTCATTTCTTAATTAATGTTATTATTAATTTATGATAAAATCTCATTATCTTATTGTATTAGGTATGAAATATTAAATTATGAAAAGCAATATATTTTCTACCTGAAAATGTGTAAAATCAAAAGTCATAATAAAGCACTAGAGAATATAAAGGTGTGTGCAATAAGGCGAATAACTAAAGAATTCAAGACTGTAGGGAGACAATTGTCGTTTAAAAATATTAAATATTATAAGTGGATAAAAAATGATTTTACTAGCTGTTTTTAATTATTCTTCTTCTCAGTCGTTACACTCTTGGCAGAGTGGTCATGGTCATCATGTCAAGTATCTTGCAGGTAAGTGATGCGCCATAGGATATCTTTATATTTCTCTGTATCAGCTGTTCTCCGGGTGTATTCGTGTAGCGGAAAGTCCATGGATATCTTGACCTGATCTATCCATCTCATCGAGGCTCTCCCACGTGGTCTGATACCTTCCACTTAGCCCTGTATCACCAGGCGTTATTATCGTTGTTACGCCATAACACATGTCCGAAGAATTTTATTTCCACACCAGGCGTTCAGTAAGATCGTTGTTACGCTGTGACACATGTCCGAAGAATTTTATTATGGGAATTTGTACAATATTGAATAAACGTTACGTGATACCAAGTCTTGGAGTATAGATGCATTAGTATGGAACTCAGTCCACGATACTCTAAGCATTTTTCTCCAACGCCACATTTGCAGGGCATCCATTTTTTTTCTCTCGCTTTCGTGTAGTATCCATGTCTCTGCAGTGTAGAGAAAAATGAGGAAAATTAGTGCTCCAACCAATCGGGTTTTCGTTGTTTTTGTAATGTTACTATTCTTCCATATCCTCCTCAGCTTGTCTATAGCAGACCTAGCAATCGTCATACGTCTTTTGATTTCTTTAGAAAATCCACCAATATTAGAAAATTATGTCCCCAAATAGACGTATCTTTGAACCAACTAAACAAGTGGATATAAAGAATCTCTGGCCCAGTAAATAACTTTTAATATAACCTTTAAATTAATTGGAAAAGAGTAAGAGTTAAACTACTTGAACTAAGAAAATATTTGAATGCTATTTTAAAAACAGCGTTCAGTTTTTGTCAAACGTACACAGAAAATAGCAAAGAACGTATGTATTATTGATACAAGAGTACTGTATGTTTAAAAAAATTAAATTTTTTTTCGCTTGAAATCGAATTGGGATTTTTCATATATTTACTTACATTTTCTACTCTAGATTCACCTGCATGAAGAACAGATATTTTCTTTGTTACACTCTGTATTTCATAATGTTATTTTATTATTGTTTCATATACAGATCGAATAAAAAAATGAGGTTGAATTTTTCGACATAAATGTATTTATTCATGTAGCTTTGCCAGAATGGAGACAGTAATTTCCGGGATGTTTGAGAGGTAGTGTTAATTAATTAATTGCCATCTCTAGTATTACATAAAGTGTAAATTGAGCAAGTAGCATCTCTTGAATTACATAAATTTTACATTGTGCATTCTGTATGTCAAAACCTAGCACTAATATAATCTAGTCTTATTAAGATTTTTCTCGGACGTTAATGGTTCGTCCAGCTTACAGACTCAATTCAATAGTTTACCAGGTCCGATAATTTAGAGATCATGTTAAATAGAGAATTTGGTCTCCTTATCTTTTTCATAGCACAGGCACCATAAGATCATTTAAACAACAAGTACTTTTAGCGTACTAAAAGTACAGGAAACGATAATATCCTGCTTTACAAAGCTATATTTTATTTATGTACTTTAATGTATCTAACTTATATATATATATATATATATATATATATATATATATATATATATATATAATGCTAACTTATTGCTACGAGATCAATCTCTTACAGCCAACCAAAACACCAGTTTAGCCCCGCTCGACGAACGGTCGGGAATCGAACACGGGTCCCCGCCGCGCAGTCAAAGGCCATTTGCTTTGTGAATAACCCAACCGACCATGGTGACTAAATTTTACAGGAAAAAGTTGATAATTTTTACAAAAAATGTTATTAAATGTAAGTTGGGTATATACCTAAATCATTTGCTGAATGGACGAATGAAAATTGTGAAAATTCTAACATGGATAACCACGCAATAATATAGAGTAAATGTGATAAAAGTAATTATATTACATTCTGTATAAAAATATTTACGAGAAACTGGAATAATTTCGTATAACTTCGTGTAAACTTTATGAAGTATTTAAAAACGTTTTAATTTTTTTTCATGTAATATTTAGGGACGATTTTAGTTTCTAAAAAAAATGCATGGTAAAGGTTATTACTGAGTTTAACATTTTGGAGATCTCTCACTGATAGTACTCAATGATACTTCATACTCTAGGCATCGAAAATCAAAACGAAAATATGCGTTGTCATACTGCGAATGTGTACGAAACTTTAGTTTCATGCGGCGAGATTCCAAATTATCCGTGACAAGTTGGCAAGAGTAATCGGTCGGTGTGTCATTTGAAAATATGATTTATTTTCGTATCGCCGACATAAAATGTATTTCTGTTTTATGCGAAAATGACATCAGATTTTAATTCACAATTTTTCTTCTTTATTCATTACGGATGTGAACAGGCAATATTTGATGAATGAAACTATGAATGGCGTCTCGTGTTTCATTGAACTATGCGTACATACTTTTTTTTATTTTGACGAAGAATGTTTATAAGTAAATATATTTTTCATTTAGTAGAATATTCAGAAGTAAATAAAAAAAATTACTTTATAATCGAAATTAATTTATAAGCGAGAAGATAATGCTTTTTTTCGACAAGATTGTTTAAGGGTTAATTAACTATTCCCAAATTCCTTAGAATGGTAGAAACTTTTGTTTTTAGTTCAAGGTGTTTACTTAATTCATTTCAATATTGAATAGAATTATTGTTAAAACGTTTCTTTTTTTTATTATATTTTATTAAATTTCCAAAATTCCTCCTCCATTTTTTTATTAATTTATTAGAAAACGTTAGTGCAGAGTACACAGGACAGACTTATTGCTATAGAGATATTCTCTCCCAGTGAACCATAAATTTTAAAAATTGTTTTTTTGGTAGACGGTTGTTATAATAAAAAGTATAAAGTGTATGTAAATGATCGTCGCAATGGATTACACATAAAAAGAACCAAAAATGTTAAAACAATTATTTACATGAGTGTGAAGGTTCTCTACCTTGTTTTGTCTGTCCTTCGATCTATTTGTCCGTCTGCGTGTTTCAGCTTTGTAATTATTAACATAAAGTTAAAGAAAATGCTTAGATGACTATCTCAGTTAATATCAAGTAAAATATTGAAAAAAGGAATTTAATGGAGGAAACCTGCACACAATAAAGTATTTTGGTCATGTTTTGAATATTTTATTTTAATCCCAGTGCTACCACTAATTTATTTGAATCACCGTTTGCAAAATTTTAGGCTTTAAATTGATATGACGATTTGTTCCCCCTAGATTTTCAATCATGGATCAATGACTTCAAGAGATATAGTCAAGAATGAAACCTTGCTTTACCGCTACGAACTCGACCAATTGTTTATATGCTTATTTATAATAAAATGTATGTGTTACTATGTATCAGAGAGAAATACAAAAATTATATAAAAACTAGTAATTAAACTTCTTTTTATTTTTCTATAAATACAAGATATCCAAACATTTTGTACTTATAGAAAAAAAAATTCAATTATCGGACAATAGTTTACGCGATCCATACGATACCAGATCAGAATATTCCGATTTTTCTCAACCTTACACGAACGTAAAGAGAACAATTTGATGTCTGAGAAAACAATATTAGTTATTATGTTTTTCCATGCAATCATATAAAAATATGTAATATTATAACAATTTGATATCTGAGAAAACAATATAAGTTATTACGTTTTTCCAACCAATAATATAAAAATGTGTAATATTATAACAATTTGATGTCTGAGAAAACAATATAAGTTATTACGTTTTTCAAACCAATAATAAAAAAATGTGTAATATTATAACAATTTGATGTCTGAGAAAATAATATAAGTTATTATGTTTTTCCATGCAATAATACAAAAATGTGTAATATTGTAATTCTTTGGATTTTGAGAAAACTAAAATTTACTATATCAATGATGAATAAAGTATAACAAATTTAATAAATTATATCACTCAAAGAAGTTTCCGGATTTCTTTGAAGCATTAGTCGATGTTATTTTCTCAAGAATTCCAAAACGTATGTGCCGCCTTCGTCGTAATGGTGAGATCGAGTTTATTACGCAGAATAAACGCAAGAGTAAAAAACCGGCCAAGTGCGAGTCGGAATACCTCACGAAGGGTTCCATTGCACCAAACAATATTAAGTTTATATTTCTCAAAAACACAATGAAAAACAAAGTTATTCTTGCGGTCGGTACGGAAAATATCCTGTCTTATTTTGTCCCTCAGTGAAACGTATGGAGTGCCACCCCTAATATAATTTGTTTCATTGTATAGCAGTTCATGGAAAACACTTACCATCTAAATTTCATCTAAATATAATAGTCTTCGATTAAAATGGTTGTAACATACTGACAGACAGACGAATATGTAAGACAGACGGTTAGGTTGAAATCGTGAGGGTTCCGTTTTTGCCATTTGGCTACAGAACCCTAAAAACTACCCTTCATTTTTTAAGTCCAATGTTATTGCAAATTTAATGCGTAGACTTCATTAGACTTGACTTTAATTTCGGACTAACCCTTAACCAATAATATTACATTGTTTGTAAGATATGGTTACTGCTAACACATTGGATTTAAAACGAAGTCAACGCATTATAATTTAAATTTAATGCGTTGACTTCGTTAGATCTGACTTTAATTTTGGACCTTAATTATTGTTTTAATTATTGAATATACATGGCGTTAATTTCGTAGAAATTCATTATTCACAATTAAATGAAACTATGTGATGTAGTATTATTTCTACTTTCTTTAAGTTCTTTACCACGACCTAGGTTTCGTTGTATTACAACATCTTCAGGTGGGCTATTAGCAAAGATTGAGGTCGTGGTAAAGAACTTAAAGAAAGTAGAAATAATACTACATCACGTAGCTTCATTTAGCCTTAATTATTGTTCAGTGGACTGAAACAATTTGTCTCTCGTCCTGTTAAGGAGTATAATTTTAGTCATTGATACTTTTTTATATATAAAATCTAAATCGTTACAATTTCCCCGTTAATTTAGTATGCTATTGACATTATTTCAAAAAACTATTTTTATGACAATCAAAAGGGATCCTGAAACGGTGTAACGTGATACGTCATAAAAAGTCACAAGACAAATTGGCCGTGCTAATGACGGCATCGCCATAAAGGCGACTGCCAATATCTCAAGCGCGACGCGTTTAAGCGCTGCGCTGACACCAGAGGAGACAAATGAAAGTAAAGGCGGACGGTGACAGGCGGCCCCGTTTACTCGGGCCACGTGTCTCGGTGTGAGACGTTCCTAATAAATCGTGCGCCGTGTTTACATCTGCCTGACACCAAAGCTCTGTGCGGCTCCCGATTAGTGATGGGATTTGGTGAGGTGTATTTACTTCGATATTGAGGAATTTTTAAATTTTAAGAATATTAAGAATATTTATTATTATAAATATATTATACTTATAATTTTAAGAATATTAAGAATATTTATTATTATAAATATATTATACTTATAATTTTAAGAATATTAGGAATTTTTAAGAATATGAATCATTTCTTTATAAAAATTCATGACGTTTAGATCATTTTAAGTTCAAATCTAAATTTCATTTTATTTATGACTCTTCTGATAAAAATATCGCATAATTGTGTACATGTCATCTGATTTCCTCTTACGTGAAAATAGTAATGCTAAAAGTACAAGGTGCTTTCAATTCGCCTTTCTAATATAATGGTGATTATTTTTTATAAAAATAACAAAAAGTTATATTTACTTATTATTAGTAAATATCGTATTTTAAAATTTATACTTTTACATAAGAATAATAAAACTGGCCATGCACGTATCGGACTCACGCCAAACTTATAAATTTGTATTTCTCAAAGACACCGTGATAAGCAATGTTATTACTGCGGTCAGTACTGAAAATATCCCATAATTCAAAAAATTACACAATATATCTTATTCAAACAAATTTTAGTTGAAAATTTATTTTAAGTTTTACTATCTTAATTTTTTCCTGAATTTTACACACGTCAGTTGAACAGTTAGAGTAGTAGGAGGGCGCCCCATCTTTTAAGAAACGCATATATCACCAACTATTTACTAACATGTGTGAAATTCTGAAAAATTCTGAAAAAGGTAGTAGAACTTAAAATAAACTTTCAACAAAAATTTGTTTGAATAAATTATGTTGTGTAGTTTTTTGAGATATTAAATAAAAAGTTGTTTTGGAACCTCTATATCATTTTTTAAAACCTATCACATGCCCCTGTGAACTGGATTTTTTTCATCCCTCATTTATATGTACGGGAGTGCCAACCGTAATATTGGTGCCACCCTAATTCCGCTATTTCATTGTATAGCGATTCATAGAAGACATCTACCTTTCAAGTTTAATATATACAGTATCAATAGTTTCCGAGTAAAATGACTATAACGGACAGACAGACAGACGGACCGCATGAAATTACAAGAGTTCCGTTTTTTGTCACTTAGCTACGGGATCATAATAAACCAAAAAAATATTATATAACAAAACTCTCCCTAGTATAATTTATTAATTTCATGTAAAAAATATTTCTAACCAACTCTAATTTTGATTAAAAATCTGAGTACCTACGTGTATAAGGAAAAAGAAACGTATTTAAAGTATTAGTGGCATTTCAAATTTGGTTATATTGTGATTTATTTTATGTTAAGTTAATTAACTTTTGGGGATTTTAATAACTCCTTGACAGATGGCTTGATTTTCGTTTAATTTTTTACTCTATATACGTGCATATTTTGGTGTAAATTTTGGATAGTTACTAAATGAACAAATGTGATGGATCAAAATTCCCTAAGCTAATACTTAAATTTAAAAATGATTCGGAAAATGTTTACTGTTTTTGTTTTATGTCATTAAGTCTGGATTCAATTTTTATATTGTAATGCTTGAAAAATTTACTTAAGCTTATTTTTCTTTCATCGTCAAATTAACTTTTTACAGTTACAAAATATATGAAGATGACCAATGAGATTATAACATCATGTCAATGAGATTATGTCATACAAAAGACAATAGAAAGATCGAAAGGACAAAAATACACAAAAATTGCTTTTCACCTAATAATTTACTTTCATGGTCTGAGTATTTGATGTTTAAATACAGTATCTTTACTTTCAGGTTATCAAGATGGATTTAGAACAGATATTTTAACCATGTCTCATATCATTATCCTTTAAAAAAAATAAAAAATTACGTATTTCCCTTCTTGCAGAACTTTTTTTCAATAATACTCCATACGTCTATTTAAAAAAAGATACCAATTCGGATAATAAAAATTACACAATTTTAATATTAATTTTTGTATTTTGCCCATAGAATTAGATACATGTGTAAAATTTAAGCTTGTGTAACTTACTCGTTTTGAAATTGGAAGCCTCTGATTGACAGATGCTCAGACAAACAGCATTGCTGCAATGATAGTGTTCCATTTCAATTCTTTGGATATGGAATCCAAAAGATCAACTACCCTTTGGATTGGATATGAATCTATCCAAAAATATAATACATGTGTAGATGGCAGCTGTTAAAAATCTCAAAAGTAATTTTATCGTAACTTGACTATAGATAACTTCAATGGAAAATTATGTAAAAAAAAGTCAGTACAATAAGAAATTGGAAAGCCAAAGAAAACTTGGGTCATATACATTTGAAGATCATTTCCATCTACACTGAAAATATTGTGCGCAAAAATACAATATTTTCAATGTTGATGGAAATCTTGGTTTTTTATAAACATCGTTTTAAATAATATTTTAAACGAAAATTTCTACTAAAACATACTTATCTATTGATTTTACCTACCACTCTTAATGTCATATAAGCATAGTCAAATAATAGTTTGTACTGTTTAATGTATCCCCATGTCAATGCACAAACATCTGCTATGTTACTTTAAAAATTTTATTTCAAACACTAAAAACAAGCACTACGCATCTAAACCAAACCAGGCAAAGTATTTTGGGTTCGTCATAAATTTTGTTTACATGCATCAACCCGTGTTGATCACCATTATCTATTTTGCTCCAGAAGTAGTACCATGATGCCAACGCCAAACTGGCAAAGCCCCAGCTGCGCGTCGCTTCGAAACTAAACATAGTAAACGGCGCACATATCACAAATCTTTTCGTATATTCAAATTAGTTATGCTAATAAATTTCAACTAACCAAGTTTTCAGCTATGCTTAATGGTTACATTTATTTCTAGTAAATAACCTTTATTGTTGAACCTAGAAAATTTTCCAATTACTTTATTGAACCCGATTTCTAAATATAGGAAACATTCTAAACCTATCATATAACTTACAGGGCTTTTGATTTCGAAAGCTAATAGCACCTAGTGACAATACTGAAAAGTTGGGCATGATCGTTTACTCTTGGTAATAATTTTTTTCAATTATTTAATTTGAAAAATTATAGTATTGATTACTAATCGCGTCATATGATTACGAAGTTCTTTTGGATCACCAAATTACCTGTAATTAAGATTCCGATTAGTTGATACCAAGTTTAAATGATTCCGGTAAACAAACTACCACCAGTTTTATTTAAATGGTATATTTATATATAGTTGGATTATAGAGAACAACTGCTCCTTTGATATTTGTCTAGGATATTTACAGTATTATAATTGTGTAAATGGACATGGGCGATGTTACCCTTCCACATGCGAATTATATATTCATTTGACTATATTTATTCAAAATATATTAATTATGTTGTTTCTTTATTATCTAATAACATTTTAAAACCCATAGTCTAATAGTGAAAAAATCTTCTGAAATTAGATTGTGAAGAACGGAGTGACAATATTTATTGAATTCTGTTAAGTGTTTCTCTTAATGTAATCACATTCGATTGCGATTATTGTAAGATATTAGTAATTATAATTAATAATAAATTACAACAGACCCCATTATACAATATTGTCTATAACGAGTGGAAGGTGCGGAAAGGAAAAAGTACAATCAAAATACAATATTCATTTCGATAAAGATCTCTTATCTCTTAATATATTCTACAAATTAAGAAAAGATTTTTCTTTTCCTTTGTTCCTATACCTAAAATTACTGTTAAGAAAAATCTAAGACGCTTTCATTATTTGTATGTACAAGATATGAGGCACGAGATTGTAAAGAAAATTATAGATAAATTATTAAACATCAATACTTTTATAGAATATAGTGAAAATAACTGTAGATAACCAATGTAGTCAAAGTAAATACTTAACTTTTTAAAATTGCTCTAATTGTACATATTAACTTTCCTACTACCAACTAATCGAGTTACTTAGCTAACAGAAAAGAATTAGTTTTAATAAGAAGAAATGAAATAATCTATATTTATTATCCTACTTTTACATATGAAATAAATTAAGGCTAGTTGACAACAAAAAACAACTGTACTATAAACCCAGAGCTGCTTCTTGTAATTAACCGATTGCACGTATTTAATGGCTTCAGTAGACGGAAAAACAAGATTACATGTTAATTTTTAACTAATGTAAGAAAACATAAAAGAAATTAAATAAATAAAACGTCCATAGAGGAGGAAAGAAAGAACAATGTAATAAAAGGACGAAAATATGAAAGGGGAGTAGAAGACAACAGTTTATCTTGGGACAAATTTTGAAAAATTCCAAAGCAATGTCTGATTATGAAGCTCGTTTTAGTATAATAAAAATAATCACCTAGTCAAATTAATTTACCTGCAAGAGAAAAACCGTTTCAGATTTTATAAGAGTAACTGAAATTATATGTTCCCCCAGCAATCAATATCATAGATATAAAGTTACAACATGAAATATAAATATCATAGATATAAAGTTACAACATGAAATATATTTTATAAGAGTAACTGAAATTATATGTTCCCCCAGCAATAAATATCATAGATATAAAGTTACAACATGAAATATATTTCAACAAACTTTATAAAATGAAATTAAATATTTCGAAAATCCCGTCACGAAAAGAAAATCGTCGGATAGAAAAATCTCTAAAAACTTTGAATAAAGTGCAATTAAAATGTACTTGTCTTCATTACGTCGTAATGTTTATGTATTTATACTATATTAATAATAAGCAATTTGTTGTGGATAAATACATTTACAAAAAAATTTTCTTCTGCCAAGATTTATTTATTATAAATAAGTAGAGGTGTACTAATTTCAACTAAATAATATTATATATTATCTTACAACCGTGCGTGACCATAACAATGTACTTTGCCTACGTAGTGCCGATTTCCAAGTAGTACTTATTTCTCCAATGTTGGCTGAGACTCCTTCATGAACTCTAATTAAAACTATAAAGCCGGAAATAACTGAACCGATTTCCTGTATTTCTACCTATAAACTAGCCCTATAATGTCAGCTTTTAAATACAAAAGTATTAAAATCGCTTTAGCCGTTTTTGAGAAGGATAGTAAATAACACCCACATATATACTCTCACGTTAAACCCCTCGAGCATGCAGATAACTTTCACGTAACATTGGCGCTCACATCACGTAGATAAACAACGAATTACTCAAAAAGTGTTGAGTTTATTCTAATATTTTTTTTTGCATAGATACAGAAGAAATATAGAAACAACATATTCAAATATTTGTACTATATTTATATAGTTATGAATATAAAAAATAACGTGAACAAAAAAAACGAAATTTCCCTGTGTCTGAAAAAAACAAAACTTTATTAAAGAAAAGTTTTCATAAAATGTAATTTTTTTACTACTATAAAAAAGTATATGCAGTATAAATTACAGTAACATTTAAAAAAAATATCTTATCATTAAGTTTCAAACACACAAAATTTAAAAACGATCATAGCGGCGAAAGTTACTATACTGTATAAACGACTGTATCACCATTCGATGCGTTGTTTATTTTTCTTTCCTATGATGTATAATTGTCTACGTATTTATCTCATTTACCTTAATTATTTACAATTGAGTGAAATAGCAACTAGTCATGTCACTCCATAAGAGACATGCGCGCTCGAAAGGTTAAATGTATATACAATCACCATCTTTGTTCCGATGTGGGTAATAAAATAAATATTAATTATCTCCAATTATTTTTACTTTCTTTTCTCATTTTTGTCTGCTACTAAATGAGATTCCGTGAAGTACCTTTTTACCACAAAATGATTTTAGCAAAATCGACTTTTTTCCTATCGATATCTACTAAAGCATCCCTATCAATCCTCCAAATGGGTCGTCCATTCCTCCCGCCAGTGACACGCGCCAGCTCTGTCTTGACAAATCTTTTTTCACTCACCCGTTTAATTTTCGAATCACCGGTTCGCTCTTTTTTTATTCGTCGCCCTGTCTGCTTTTTGTTTTATCTGCGTTTTGTGTCGTTTTATTTTTACGTTTAACGGCTGTCTAGTTAGTGCGTTAGTTAGCCGGAATTAAAATCTCGACGGGATTAAATTAGTGTTACCTTATGATCTGGACGTGTAAACATAGCGGTGACGCATGCACCTGCACTTAGAGAATGTTATGTGGTATATGTTTTTACGTTAATATATACGTACCATTGTACCAATGAATAATTGAATAATTGAAAACCAGTGCGATATATCTGAATATTTTATTTCATGGTTAGTTATTATGAACTTTAAGAAAACGGTATGCGTAATATTTTAACAAGTTCGATAATTAAGCTGTATCTATTATAAAATGTATATTCAAATAGTGTTGTATTTAATTAGATTACATTTCTAAGTATACAAAAAATACAAACTGCGTTTCACAAATGATTGCGAAATATATCGTAGTTATGCGTTCATAACTACAATATTTTCACTTGAATTCTTCTTATCTATTATAAAATTTATATTCGTGCTGTATTTAATTTGATTACATTTCTAAGTATACAAAAAAAGACTAACTGCGATTTTACAAATGATTACGAAATATATCGTAGTTATGCGTTCAGAACTACGATATTTTCACTTGATTCTTCGTATCTATTATAAAATTTATATTCGTGATGTATTTAATTAGATTACATTTCTAAATATACAAAAAAAGACTGAGATTTCACAAATGATTGCAAAATGTAGTTATGCGTTTAGAACTACAATATTTTCACTTGAATTCTTCTTATCTATTATAAAATTTATATTCGTGCTGTATTTAATTTGATTACATTTCTAAGTATACAAAAAAAGACTAACTGTGATTTCACAAATTATTGCGAAATATACCGTAGTTATGCGTTCAGAACTACAATATTTTCACTTAAATTCTTTTTATCTTTAATATACTATTGTCATGAAATTTTAATTCAGATGCTCCAAAAAGTGTTTTATACCTTGTGTTTTTATACCTTATATTTTTGTTTGTACTATCTGTGAGAAGTGGAACTAGGTTCTGGGACAATATTCTCTTTTTTCCACATTTAAGACGGAGTTTTGTATATTCGAACTGTATATAAATATAACTGTCCCTACATATACATATATATATATATATATATATATATATATATATATATATATATATATATACATATATATATCACTGTATATTCTCTTCCAATACATGTTTACCGTAATATATATTTTTCCGAATTTTGGCAAACAACATTTTAATGTCCTTCAGTGAGCAAGTGTCTGTGAAGGAAAAATTCCGAAAGGATTAAGTCCGATGGAGAACCAAAAGAATCGAAATAACGCCCAAGATCAGCAAACTGTAGTGACAATGGGCAGGTCACATTTGCCGAAGAACAGATAACCGAGGGAGTAGACGAGTTCCCGAGTGCAGACCATAAAAGCCGAAAAGGTTTGTATCCAGCAGTGAGTCCGGCTGATGATGGTGATGGTTACCTATGATATATCGATGTTTATGCCTATGATATCTTAAAATTAATATATATTATAATATTCGTTTGATTTTTTCGCTTAATTTGTGAAACAACCGTTTCGTTCTGATTCTCAAAAAATACAAAATTTGGAAAATTGGAAATATCATTCGATCAAGGACATAATTTTCACTGCAATCAGCTTTTACAATTACAACACAGATCTTTTAACATTTAATTTTAGATAAGCGGTTAAGTTATTGGGGATAAAAAACTTTTGTTGGTTTATTATGTTGCATTTTTTAATATAATTTCATATCAATATTAATGAATATTTCTTTACGACATATTCGGCACTAGTAAACATCTTCTGTATTAATGTGAAGAAGAAGAAATTATAAAGAAAAAGAAGCTAGAAATAATATTGAAGTTAGAAATAATGCTTTCTATAAATAATAATGTTCTATTTTATAATGACTATCAATATAATGTAAACATTTTTTCTAGAACAATAAATAAAACTGCTTTTTATAACAAAATTGATGTTCAAAATAGTTTAAGTAAATTTATTGCAATTTATTATATACGTACACACTCCTCAAACACACAAACACACATTATATATATATATATATATATATATATATATATATATATATATATATATATATATATATATATATATATATATATATATATATGTATATATATTGTGTGCATGTGCGTGTGCATATATGTTGAAAATAAGTGAATAATATTAAATAAAGAATAAGTTTTAAAATTTCATATGTAGAGCAATGATAAATATCAGTAGATTCATAGTATAGTATTTGAAGCATTGCCCATTGATAGTATAGTTTATGAAACATTGCCCTTGAAATCGCCATTGATAGTATAGTATTTGAAGCATTGCCCATTGATAATATAGTTTATGAAACATTGCCATTGATAGTATAGTATTTGAAGCATTGCCCATTGATAGTAAAGTATATGAAACATTGCCCTTGGAATTGCCATTGATAGTATAGTATTTGAAGCATTGCCCATTGATAGTATAGTATATGAAACATTGCCCTTGGAATTGCCAGTGATAGTATAGTATTTGAAGCAATGTCCATTGATAGTATAGTATATGAAACATTGCCCTTGGAATTGCCAGTGATAGTATAGTATTTGATGCATTGCCCATTGATAGTATAGTATATGAAACATTGCCCTTGGAATTGCCATTGATAATATAGTATTTGAAGCATTGCCCATTGATAGTATAGTATATGAAGCATTGCCCTTGGAATTGCCATTGTTGTATAGTATTTGAAGCATTGCCCATTGATAGTATAGTATATGAAACATTGTCCTTGGAATTGCCAGTGATAGTATAGTATTTGAAGCATTGCCTATTGATAGTATAGTATATGAAACATTGCTCTTACAATTGCCATTGATAGTATAGTATTTGAAGCATTGCCCATTGATAGTATAGTATATGAAACATTGCCCTTGGAATTGCCATTGATAGTATAGTATTTGAAGCATTGCCCATTGATAGTATAGTATATGAAACATTGCCCTTGGAATTGCCATTGATAGTATAGTATTTGAAGCATTGCTCTTGGAAAGTAGCCTGGTTTTCAATAAGTCTTAGTTCTAAGGGTACCTGAAAAGTAAAAACTCTTGTAAACTCACTCGTGTATCTGTTTATCCGTTTGTCACAGCTGATTTTCTCAGAGATTATGCGACAAGAAAATTTCAAATTTTGTGTAGTAATACATCTTATTAACCCACACATGTGGCTATTTTTTAAAATATTTATGTAATAATTAAAGAGGGGGGTAAATAAAATACTCAACATTTTTTTTAAATTTATTTTTCATGTGGATTGTCATTAGAAAGGACTTCTTATGAGAAATACAAAAACATTTGTTTCGTATTTTTAAACTGTATATTTAAGTATATATAATAAAAAATATGCAAAAATAAAGCATCTCCCCCTTATTTCCAAATATCATGAAAAAACAAGTTTGATAAAATCTGACTAGAAGAATATGGAAAAGGTATTGCGATTATCCTAAATCTTACTATTTATAAACTTTACTCCATGGTTTTAGATCAGTAAATAATATATTAGCCAATATATTATCTTCGTAATACGAATCATTTTGAAATTAGCCAGACATTACAAATAATTTTGTTAACTTAAAATACCAAATGGAATTTGACATTGTAATTTATCAAATTTTA
The DNA here is from genome assembly GCA_039881145.1 of Druceiella hillmani. Taxonomy (NCBI): domain Eukaryota; kingdom Metazoa; phylum Arthropoda; class Insecta; order Lepidoptera; family Hepialidae; genus Druceiella; species Druceiella hillmani. The sequence continues at coordinate 14,952,367 of JAYKKI010000032.1, forward strand.
ATTGATGTATTCATATGTAAATCAATTATATAATTAATTAAGATATTATTTAAATATATATTTGTAAGAACAATTTACCTTTTACTAATACGCGAAATATTATAAAACTTCCGTACAAGTGTTATCTTGAAATGACGTCAGAAAGTTAATCAACACAAGCACAAATTATTGCTCGCTAAACGTAGATTTTCGTAAAGGAGATAATTCCTTTACGAAAATCTACTGGAATCAAGTTATATACAAAAGCTAGTACTAGAAAAATGAACGGACAATTTATAATATCAATAACAAGAAATATACTCAAATATGTCAATACAAAATAGGTTTTTTCGCCAATCTCTATCATTATTTAACCTACATCACATTCACTATGTTTTTATAACATACTTGAACACAGTACAAATCTGGCTAACCAATGCTATGATTATGATTTATAACAAAACGTTTAAAAGTGATTTTAACACCGCTCTCATGACGTTTCGCAGCCGGTCGTCTTCGCTCAAAAAATATCTTTGAGGTTTGACAATACGCCAAAGATCACCGCTGATTTACGTTCTGAGATAGAGCCGGCACCGTACAAGACGCGGGTTATGGTTCGGCTTAGACGTTCTTACAGAATCCGGTTTACGGTGCGGCGGCGATACCTCAAAGGGCCTGCGGGAAAACAAGATGTGAAATGTCTAGTTCGCGCGGTGTCGTTTCATATTTTGGTTGACGTTCTTGAAATAATATTGGTCGGATTGAATACGGGACATAAGTGGCCGTACTTGATTCAAATAGCTACCGGTGCATATTTGGATTAAATTGGTTGAATTTACGTCCATTATTATAGTTCGTTATATTTATAGTCTTAAAGCAATGTTTTCAAGGAAGTCGAAATTGGGTGGCAAATAAACCGCACACTTTTATGCACTTTTAAACATTTGAGAGTACATAGTATTTATGTTAAACTATTTACAAATATTACTTTTTCACAACGAAAATATGCTACCTACTATATCTTTTACATATATATATATATATATATATATATATATATATATATATATATATATATATAATATATATATATGTATATATATATATATATAAATATATGTATATATATATAAGAAAATATACTGTCTACTATATATTTTAACGACAGAAACTACCTATTATGTCTTATAAACATTTAAGAGTACATAGTATTTGTGTTAAACTATCTACAAATATTATTTATTCACAACGTAAATGTACTACTTACTATATCTTTTACAGGTATGTAAGAAAATATACTGCCTACTATATATTTTAACGAAAATAACTCCCAACTATGTCTTATAAATATTTAAGAGTACCTAGTATTAATGTTAAACTATTTACGAATATTATTTTTTCACAACGACAATATGGTATCTACTATATCTTTTACAGATATATAAGAAATTTACTGCTTAACTTTTAACGAAAATATACTTTTAACTTTTAACGAAATATCATCAAATATATAATTTAAAATCATATACTTTTAACGAAAATAACTGCCTAATATATCTTATAAACATTTAAGAGTACATAGTATTTATGTTAAACTTTTTACACGTATTATTTATTCACAAAGAAAATATTCCACCTACTGTATCTTTTACAGATATATAAGAAAATATACTGCCTACTATATTTTAACGAAAGTAAGTGCCAGTATATACCTAATAAACATTTATGAGTACATAGTATTTATGTAAAACTATTTACAAATATTATTTATTCACAACGAAAATATGCTAAAATATACTGCATATTATATATTTTGACGAAAGTAACTGTCTTATATATCTTATAAACTTTTAAGAGAACATAGTACTCATATTAAAACTATTTACAAATAGTAATTTGTCACAAAGAAAATATATTATATATTTTAACGAAAATAATTATGTAATATATCTTATAAATATTTAAAAGTACATAGTTTTCTAATTAAATTATTTAGAAATATTATTTTTTCACAACGAAAATATACTGCCTACTATATCTTTTACAGACGCAAAAACATCACGCGTATTTAAAAAAATTAAAATCTTGGATAATCGCTATTATTTTTCTATAAACTTTCAGTCAAATTTTACCAACCCTATTTTTTATGATATTTGATTCAGTAGTTTCGGAAATAAGGAAAGGGGATGAGAGGGCAATGCCCTATTTTGACATATTTTTAGAATAAATTTTTAAATATGCAACTAAGGATTGAATTCCTCATAGCAAATCCTTTCAAATGATATCCCACTTGATATTTAAAATTTAAAAACATTAAATTCTGTATTTATCCTCTCTTTAATTATTATATCAATACTTAAAAAAGTTAGTTGTAAATTTCAAGGTCAAAAAGTTAAAAATCGGCTGTGACTGACGACTATACAAACACGCAAATGACCTTATAAGGGTTCATCCTTTGAGGCATGGAACCGTTATTAATTCCGATATTACTTTTGATCTTCTAAGGGTTTATCCTTCCGTTTGACCTTATAAGGGTTTATCCTTTGAGGTATGGAACCGTTATTAATTTCGATAATTCCGTTTTTCCTTTTGAGGTATGGCACTCTAAAAACTAAGAAAACGCTATAATTGTAATCGCATTGGAGAAGATTTAAAATCAACTAACTAACTTTCCAGAGACGATGCTATTGACCAGAAACATAACGAGAGCATAAGTTCAAATAGTATACTACGAATGTACGGATGCTTATCGCTTATCCACATATGAAATTTTTAAGTCAGACTTCTAAACTTATATTTTACATAAATTAAAAAAAAAAATTAAAGTTAGACGCGCCATGAAAACAGTTAAAATCATTAACGATTAAGTCGAAAGTATGTGGCGTCAAGCACGGTCGGTTCTTGAATAAGTAATTACAGAAAAACACCAATTGAATTTAAAAAGTTTCACTTTCGGTAAATATGACCATAATTCAAACTTCTTTTTTCTATGAAAGCGTCTTATAAAGCACAAGATATGCTATTAATTGCCCTATAAATAATAGATTGCGATACACAAATACTTAAATGCTAACTTTATTCATTAACTGCTGCTGTATATGCATGAATTAATAACTTACCCTGATATGTACTTTTAGTTACGTTTCATTTCGAATGTTCATTTTTAAAGATACCTAATAGTGGAGATACAACTTTGAAGAATATAAAGTCTCACATCGATTCTGCAAGATTATATAAAATATGGTTTAGTGATTGACGTATTTTAATTAAATCCGTCACTAATCCACACAGTATGGATTCAATTCGGCTACAAATTATATTTGGCATCCAAAGTGAATTTTTAGATATACTGGTAGACTTCTTGCATCCAGAACTCATCATTTTGAATAGGAGAGAACAGGGATGACCGGCTATACACCCAAAAGCTTATTAATCCGAAATAACAAGAATATTATATATTCTAATTTTCCTTCTTATCTTTGGAGTCTATGCTGGAAGGAAAGAAACGGAAGCAGCTGCTAAAATAGATGGGGTAGGCCAGCATTTAATCAGGATGACATTTCAACAACTATCGCCTGGAAGGAAAATTACCATCATGTTTATGTCCCACAAGAATTTAAGTGAACCTCTGCAGAGACATTTCCTCTCTAGAAGTATACAAAATGAAGAAGCTTTTTTGCAGAAAGTTACAATCATCATTCATAATGCTAAAGTTAAAAAAATACTTTTTAGTCATGAAATATTCATGAACTATTTCCAATCATTCAAAACGATGCTAATCTCGAATCTAAAGGAAATCTCGAAGATATGACTTGAGAACCACTGCTGCAATATAGAATAAGTTTTATGCTAATATTGTTTTAATTATTGCAGATGCCCAATAAATATCGAAACTCCTGATGTAAAAAGTAATTGAAAAAAGTCTTTTGGGTAATAACAATTAAAAACGGAGTATTAAAGACGAGTGATGGGAAAAAACTCAGTAAAAGCACATTACGGAGCTTGGAACAACGAAGCATGGGCTGTTGTATCTACGTGTATAACGAAGCATATGCTGTTGTATCTATGTATATAACGAAGCATGGGTTGTTATATCTATGTATATAACGAAGCATGGGCTGCTGTATCTACTTACATAACGAAGCATGGGCTGTTGTATCTACGTGTGTAACGAAGCTGTTATATCACATAATATCAATTGGGTACATTGTATTTAGAATATCTTGAGAATCTTTTTTAATCTAGTATTTGAAAAAAGAATGAAAAATTGTGGGTGTACTTACGTACGCGCGTTAGAAGTTATACCTCTTAGGCATAATACAAGATTAACTTTATTTAGCACGCAAATAATAAATGGTAATAGAATAATAAAAGGACTAGAGCGTGATTATAAATACGATTTTTAAAATCTAAAATCAATATAATAATCAAATTTTAAATAATTTATTATACCAACAAATACATACCGAAACTTAACCTCAGTTAGAGAAATACACTTAAAATATGCATAATAAATAAATGTTCTTTTATTATATTGACCACTTTTATATTACAATTAATAAAAAATATTACTTAAAAGCATAGATATAACTTAAATTTGTATGAATATAAAACACGTGTTGCGTATTTAAAAATACCTCAATAACTATCATGAATATAGCATCAATCACTACACGCATGTTTAGTGAGCAACTTCGTCCTGTCGATTTTTGTTGCATCGTGCGTGCGCATCGTAAAACTGCACTCTCTTATTTTTTTCACAACGTACCTAAAGAAGTATAACTTTGATAGAAAAAAATTATAATATTTGACAGTTCTGACAAAGAGCACATTGAAGCATTGACGCAATATTTATTTTTTATTAGCGTACATAAGCAGCTCTCCATTGATACATAACTCAATGATATTCATCGTTTGGCCTAGACCGGAACTACGTACTTTATTAAAGATAATATTTTTCGAAAATATAACTCGATACAAACGATCATTTTACGACATTACGGCTGATCTAAAACTATGTTTTAAAATTATAATCATAACTATTGCAGTAGTTATTTATATTATAATTTATGTCTCGATATTCTAATTAACCATATTTTAAAACGACTAAAACGAATTTTAAGTCGTTTTAACCTATTTAAAAACGACTAAATTTCGAAAACGACTAAAACCGAAGAACGTGACTAATTATATAAATTTAAAATAGGACACTCAAAATTTTGCTTTCAATGATCCCAGATTTATCTCGTCCCGTTTCAAATATGTACAAAAAAGGAAAATAATTGATTATCCTCCATCTTTTACATAAATCCTTGCAGACATGTATTCATCAGTGATAAATTAAAACATAACAACTCACACTCTTTGTAAGGTGAAATTATTAAAACAAATGTTACTAAACAAATTCACAGATTTCAACGTATCATTATTCACCGACATTCCTAAATTCCGCCCACTCAGCAAAAAAGCTACATCTTAAACGTGAAAGCTTACGATCCATGGGCTTTTTCAAAACCGAGAGCTTGGACAACACCAGTCAAGCAATTTCTCACTCCGACCACCGCCACGTAATTAATTGGGGACACGTCGATAAACAAGTCGGCATATCGACACCGGTCTATTAATACACGCGCCGCGTAGGAGTTCGGACCCCATACGGGTTTAGATATGTCAACGGATCGATCGATTGTTTACGGCGGGCTTTTTTAGAATCGACATCGGCAACCGTCTTGACATTGAGCAGCCCGCTGTACAAGCTTGTCCTGAAAATGATAATTGGAGGGATGGTCGTAGAAACAGTGGAAAGTATTTGACTTGAAATAATCATTACATTATTTTGCTAATCCATCCATGTTATATTTCTATGTATATATATATATATATATATATATATATATATATATATATACACATATATACTTCATGTAAAAATAATGTCTTGACTGAAAATGCCCCTTAACGGTTAATAACAATTCTAGAATATCTCAGATTTTTTTTTTAAATTTTATTCGTTGGCAATTACGTGAAATGCTGTCAAGTTTATTAGCTACTTAAAAGCTAAAAGGGTGTATAAAATCGTGCCTGCAGTAAAAGATGGCTATCACGTTGCTGTCATAAATACAGTGATTCTGTGTTTTGACAGCAATTGTCGTGAATTATTTTCTTATTTAAGGATTGTTGCACGTTAATCTTATTCAATTAATTATCCTTAATTCAATTGTAAAAAGACACAAACTTAATCATACGTAACAATACATTTGAAAAGAGATAAAAAATAAAGAAATAAAATTAATTTTTCACCCAATTAAACGTGATGACATTTCTAGGTTATTAAATTATTTCTCCTAGTTTTTTTATTATTTATTTTTGTCTAGCTTATTAACTTGCTATATTATATCATGCTCTCTCATAGTTATAAATATAAACTACTATAATGCTTTGAAAAAATATAAGAAAATTTATATACCTATTTCTTTTCAAATAGGTAATAAACAAAATTACGTGTAATAAAAAAACTATGCAAGATGTATGTGTTATGTAAGAAATATAACAAGGGTGATAACGAGAAAATTTTGATTAATGCTCGTTTATTTTGACAGATATTAACTCGTTTATTTCGATAGATATAAAATTGTTCACCCATTTAAACGTAATGAAATTCCTTGGTTATTAAATTATCTCTCCTAGCTTTTTTATTATTTATTTTTTGTCTTCTTTATTAACTTGCTATATTATATCATGCCCTCTCATAGTTATAGATAGAAACTACTATTACGCTTTGAAAAAATATAAGGAAACTTATATACCAATTTCTTTTCAAATAGGCAATAAACAAAATTACGGGTAATAAAAAAATATATGCAAGATGTATGTGTCATATCAGAAATATAACAAGGGTGATAACGAGAAAATTTAAATTAATACTCGTTTATTTCGATAGATATTAACTCGTTTATTTTGATAGATATAAAATTGTTCACCCATTTAAACGTAATGACATTCCTTGGTTATTAAATCATATCTGCTAGTTTTTTATTATTTATTTTTTGTCTTGCTTATTAACTTGCTATATTATATCATGCCCTCTCATAGTTATAGATAGAAACTACTATTACGCTTTGAAATATATAAGAAAAGTTATATACCTATTTCTTTTCAAATAGGTAATAAACAAAATTACGGGTAATAAAAAAAATATACAAGATGTATGTGTCATATCAGAAATATAACAAGGGTGATAACGAAAAAGTTTTAATTAATACTCGTTTATTTCGATGGATATTACCTAGCTTATGAGAATATTAGTTCGAAATATTTGAATTTTGAATCATTAAATCAACCGATAGAGGCATTTAAATTAATTCTATTTACTTAATTTAGCATAAACCAAATTTCAATAAATGATGTCTGTGTATAAACACATTCCGTTTAAAACAAGTTTTTGCACTAAAATTGCAAATGTTACCACAATCCATCTTCATATTAAATTGCGACATATTTTTCGTAAGAGATCATTATAAAGTTTTGAAATTATCATTTATTTTACATCAATTTAACTGATAAAAATAAAATTATGTATCAAGTGAATGCAAATGTTGTATCTATATACACATCTACATTTGTTTTTATACGTCCTCTTGTCATGTACAGCATCTTTTCTTTTCTCTTGTCATGTACAGTATCTTTTCTTTTCTCTTGTCATGTACAGCATCTTTCTTTTCTCTTGTCATCTTTTCTCTTGTCATGTACAGCATCTTTTCTTTTTTCTTGTCATGTACAGCATCTTTTCTTTTCTCTTGTCATGTACAGCATCTTTCTTTTCTCTTGTAATGTACAGCATATTTTCCTTTCTCTTGTCATGTAGAGCATCTTTTCTTTTCTCTTGTCATGTACAACAACTTTCTTTTCTCTTGTCATCTTTTCTCTTGTCATGTACAGCATCTTTTTATACGTCCTCTTGTCATGTACAGCATCTTTTTGAAGCGAAAATAAACTCGTATTTATAACTTATTAATATCAGAAAGTAATAAATCGGAATCAGGAATGATAATATGGAAGAAAGGTATTCTAATAGAAATTCCATTAACGATGCTTATGAAAGCGTTCCAATAATTCTACATAGAAGTAGAGAAAAATTTATTTAATTTTCAAAATAACTATCTTTCTAAGAATAAGGTATTAGCTGACAGTTAAGGTACAATTTAGAGAACATTAGACGCTATGTGCTATAGACTATGTCTATTAATTACAGAGGTACGAAAAATAAGCATTTTTGTGTAATTAAGGGATTTAAAAAAAAATTTAACTGGATTTAAGATACCTTTCAGCGTTAGTCATATGTTGGAATACTTTGTGCAATAATAATGACAGTACTCATCTAGAACCATCTCTCACAAAAGCTATGAGATTCACGAAAAATAAATCCATAAAAGTATTCCCTCTCGCTAAACTCGGACTCACCTCACGCGCCGCGACGCGCGGCGTCTATTCCTGGTGGCGGCGGAATGCCGCACACAAACAGCTGGGGCGGCGCCGGGTTCGCCCCCTCTCGCTCACATCGATTCCCCGCTACTTCTCTCTCGCCGCGACAATAGATCTCGGGTTGATTGTCTTGGAGAGTTTAATTGTGGGCCGGAAAAGCGATTGAGACCTCATTTTCATCATAACTTCGTCAGTCCAATATCAGTTCGTTGACTATATATCTTTTTTCGGATACACCTACGAGCAAACAACATCTGTCATTATTTGTATTTATATAATACATGGTTATTATTTTTGTTATCTTATTTTCATATTGCTTTCATATATTATGTTATATATAACACAAAACACAGAAAGACAAGGTAATAACTTACTTGCTCTCACGAAGGCTTAAATATCGGCGATCGGATTATATACATATATATATATATATACATATATATATATATATATATATATATATATATATATACATATATACATATGTATATATACACATAATATTATGGATAAATTTACGGGTTTTTTTTTAATTAATCTGGATAAAATATCAGCGAAAATTCGTGAAAAAGTATTTAAGTTGATGAGACAGCAAACAAAAAACAACAAAATTGGTAATGATCTAATAACATTCTGCAGCAGCATGATCGAAGAGGTTTGGCAGTCAAACACTTTTTTTTATTTATTAATGTAATTTTACTGCAAACTTTGAAAACTAAGTCTACAATTGTGAATTTATTGCCATATTAATAACCTCTTAAATATTTAGGGCAGTAAGCTGTAAAAGTTTGGTAAACGCTGAATAATGATACTTGCAGGACAAAATAAGGAAATCTACATAAAAATATCTATATAAAAATACCGAATTAATATGAAATTAAATGAAAAAAACTAAATCAGTGATCAATTAGGGGTAGGGAAGGAATAGACATAGAATATAGGAGACGTCCCTGTATGCTGATTATCACACATGGTATAAATTAATTATATGATAGGCATATAATTTCAGACGACTTTTAAACACTCAAACACGTCTGCATAACCAAGGATAGGTATAAGTAGAGTCCTACAAAAGTAACTTTGGTTTCAAACAAAAAAACTTCGAAGCCATTTCAAAAAGCGTATTTTGAAAAAATCTTATGACTAACATCATTTACTTGAGGATTACCTGTGAGATCTTGATCTATCAGGAGGAGATATTTTACTGTAAAGGATAATAGTTACAGAGACATAGTTAAGGATACAGAAACAACCAATATATCCGTTTATAAGACAGATGTCATAAATTAGTCGTAAACACATTCGGCAGTAGTTTCTGACTACCAATAACGGTAGCCTGCGATTTAATTAAAAATACAACCGTTAAACATCCGTTCATGTCAAAAGAAGTTCGTCTTAATCATTTAATCTGATCAGTCCAACTGCTTTGAAATAATAAAGTAATCATACAAAAGGACTAATAATTTCATGGACTCAAAAAAACTGGTCACGTACACGGAACAAGAACAAAACAGCTCATCGTTTTTAATTTCCATAAATACGAGTACATTCCAGTTGCTGGCATTTAACACATTCTTAAGTGTCACGTGTTCTATGTTACACCATTCATCATAATTGTGAGTAGTAAATATCAAAAACGTTTAAACTTTTAATGCTTACACATACATGCGTGTGTATATATATATATATATATATATATATATATATACACATTTATACAAATATATGTATGACTATGTATGCAGTCATAGAAGTCATTTTTACGAGTTTCTTTAAGGTTCCATAATCGAACACAAGAGTTGTAAGTTTGACATATTCACCCATCCGTATCTCAGTTCCTACAGTTATAGATTAATGTGCATGAGATGATGTACACAGTTGTTGCCGATGGTGATCTTAACTAATATTTTGTAAAATATTAAAAAGCAAATACCTGTCTTGTGTACCTGTCTTCCCAGACATGTAAATGGGCGAAGATTTATTTTTCCTCTCTCTATAGAATATACCGTAACAGAGCAATTTTTTCAAAAGAATATAATTTTTCAATTAACACGTTCAATCCCTAATTGAAAAATATTATCCATCAACCGAGAATATGAAAAGTTTAAAAGAATTCTCGCAACTGGCAACTGATTAGAGGTTCAAATCACGAGTATTTCGGCAGTATTTGCTTTTTAATATTTTACAAAATATTAGTTACAATAACGTAAATAATTTGAGGCTTCTATGTATCTACGCATTTAGTATTTGTGGCACTGAGCTTTAAGGAAAAAATATGAAACCCTATTTCTAAAATACTCAGTGAAATAAATAGAGACGAGTGTACGTCGAAACACCATACGTCGTTATTTATTTCTATGAAAGAAAAATAAAGATTAAACGCTTGCACTTCAATAGTCAGTAGAATCTGTACATCAATTTTAAATATATAGTCAGATGTAAAACAGCAGAGAAAGAGGAAGAGAGAGAATATACTAGATGTAAGTTCATAGATTGTACTAAATTCATGTAAGAAGCATATTGTTGTAACATTCCCATTTTATTTCAATTAAAAGGAAATAAAAAAAATAATCGCTTACCACTCAGTATATGTGACAGAACTGTAATGTCTTTGGCGATCTCTATATTATTATATGTAATGTGTATATAGTAATGCGTAAAACGGGACAGAGAGAGAGAATAAATTAAATGTAAGTACATAGATTGTACTAAATTCATGTAAGAAGCATATTGTTGTAACATTCCCATTTTATTTCAATGAAAAGGAAATAAAAAAAATAATCGCTTACCACTCAGTATATGTGACAGAACTGTAATGTCTTTGGCGATCTCTATATTATTATATGTAATGTGTATATAGTAATGCGTAAAACGGGACAGAGAGAGAGAATAAATTAAATGTAAGTACATAGATTGTACTAAATTCATGTAAGAAGCATATTGTTGTAACATTCCCATTTTATTTCAATGAAAAGGAAATAAAAAAAATAATCGCTTGCCACTCAGTATATGTGACAGAACTGTAATGTCTTTGGCGATCTCTATATTATTATATGTAATGTGTATATAGTAATGTGTAAAACGGGACAGAGAGAGAGAATAAATTAAATGTAAGTACATAGATTGTACTAAATTCATGTAAGAAGCATATTGTTGTAACATTCCCATTTTATTTCAATGAAAAGGAAATAAAAAAAATAATCTCTTACCACTCAGTATATGTGACAGAACTGTAATGTCTTTGGCGATCTCTATATTATTATATGTAATGTGTATATAGTAATGTGTAAAACGGGACAGAGAGAGAGAATAAATTCAATGTAAGTACATAGATCGTACTAAATTCATGTAAGAAGCATATTATTGTAACATTCCCATTTTATTTCAATAAAAAGAAAATAAAAAAAAATAATCGCTTACCACTCAGTATATGTGACAGAACTGTAATGTCTTTGGCGATCTCTATATTATTATATGTAATGTGTAAAACGGGACAGAAAGAGAGAATAAATTAAATGTAAGTACATAGATTGTACTAAATTCATGTAAGAAGCATATTATTGTAACATTCCCATTTTATTTCAATGAAAAGGAAATAAAAAAAATAATCGCTTACCACTCAGTATATGTGACAGAACTGTAATGTCTTTGGCGATCTCTATATTATTATATGTAATGTGTATATAGTAATGTGTAAAACGGGACAGAGAGAGAGAATAAATTAAATGTAAGTACATAGATTGTACTAAATTCATGTAAGAAGCATATTGTTGTAACATTCCCATTTTATTTCAATAAAAAGAAAATAAAAAAAATAATCGCTTACCACTCAGTATATGTGACAGAACTGTAATGTCTTTGGCGATCTCTATATTATTATATGTAATGTGTATATAGTAATGTGTAAAACGGGACAGAGAGAGAGAATAAATTAAATGTAAGTACATAGATTGTACTAAATTCATGTAAGAAGCATATTGTTGTAACATTCCCATTTTATTTCAATGAAAAGGAAATAAAAAAAATAATCTCTTACCACTCAGTATATGTGACAGAACTGTAATGTCTTTGGCGATCTCTATATTATTATATGTAATGTGTATATAGTAATGTGTAAAACGGGACAGAGAGAGAGAATAAATTCAATGTAAGTACATAGATCGTACTAAATTCATGTAAGAAGCATATTATTGTAACATTCCCATTTTATTTCAATAAAAAGAAAATAAAAAAAAATAATCGCTTACCACTCAGTATATGTGACAGAACTGTAATGTCTTTGGCGATCTCTATATTATTATATGTAATGTGTAAAACGGGACAGAAAGAGAGAATAAATTAAATGTAAGTACATAGATTGTACTAAATTCATGTAAGAAGCATATTATTGTAACATTCCCATTTTATTTCAATGAAAAGGAAATAAAAAAAATAATCGCTTACCACTCAGTATATGTGACAGAACTGTAATGTCTTTGGCGATCTCTATATTATTATATGTAATGTGTATATAGTAATGTGTAAAACGGGACAGAGAGAGAGAATAAATTAAATGTAAGTACATAGATTGTACTAAATTCATGTAAGAAGCATATTGTTGTAACATTCCCATTTTATTTCAATAAAAAGAAAATAAAAAAAATAATCGCTTACCACTCAGTATATGTGACAGAACTGTAATGTCTTTGGCGATCTCTATATTATTATATGTAATGTGTAAAACGGGACAGAAAGAGAGAATAAATTAAATGTAAGTACATAGATTATACTAAATTCGTGTAAGAAGCACGTTGTTATTATGTTCCTATTTTATTTCTACGAAATAGAAATATAAAATTAATCCCGTGCATCTCAGTAAATGTCAGAGAAGTGCAACGTCATTGACGATCTGTACCTCAATTTTTAAGTGTACAGTAAGGGGTAAACCGGCAGAGAAAAAAAGAGAGAGAAAATATTTAATGTAGGTCCATAGATTTTACCAAATTTGTGTAAGACGATCTTAACAATAAACATTCCGAAAAATTGGTAAAATGTCATTACAAATCAACATAAATATCTAATAAAATCTTCATATAAATAAATAAAATAAAAAAAACGAATAAGTATCAATTAAAAAAACAGCAATGCTAGAACAACTAGAACACGACTAAATGTGACTGAAGGAAGTCGGGATATATTGCTCCTGTTGTAAATTATATTTATCACAGATATTTACAACATATAGAGTATATACGGGTTTAATATGGATTTTTAAATAAATCAAGTACATTTTTTATCAGCCTTGTAATGGATGAAGTATATGCAAAATTAGTAATAAATCAATCAAAAATAGATAAAGAATCGATAAAACTTTCAAAGTTTGCTTTTGACACACATAACATAACAAACAGTTGATGGCAGTATAGAGCACCATTTTTCTTTGTTTTCTCGCCAAATTTCAAAGTATACTTTTGACACATATAAAGTACTTTTGACACATACAAAGTCGGGATATATTGCTCCTGTTGTAATTATATTTATCACAGATATTTACAAGCACTCTATGTACGGATTTAATGTGGATTTTTAAATAAATCAAGTACATTTTTTGTCAGCGTTGTAATGGATGAAGTATATGCAAAATTAGTAATAAATCAATCAAAAATAGATAAAGAATCGATAAAACTTTCAAAGTTTGCTTTTGACACACATAACATAACAAACAGTTGATGGCAGTATAGAGCACCATTTTTCTTTGTTTTCTCGCCAAATTTCAAAAGTATACTTTTGACACATATAAAGTACTTTTGACACATACAAAGTCGGGATATATTGCTCCTGTTGTAATTATATTTATCACAGATATTTACAAGCACTCTATGTACGGATTTAATGTGGATTTTTAAATAAATCAAGTACATTTTTTGTCAGCTTTGTAATGGATGAAGTATATGCAAAATTAGTAATAAATCAATCAAAAATAGATAAAGAATCGATAACACTTTCAAAGTTTGCTTTTGACACACATAACATAACAAACAGTTGATGGCAGTATAGAGCACCATTTTTCTTTGTTTTCTCGCCAAATTTCAAAAGTATACTTTTGACACATATAAAGTACTTTTGACACATACAAAGTCGGGATATATTGCTCCTGTTGTAATTATATTTATCACAGATATTTACAAGCACTCTATGTACGGATTTAATGTGGATTTTTAAATAAATCAAGTACATTTTTTGTCAGCTTTGTAATGGATGAAGTATATGCAAAATTAGTAATAAATCAATCAAAAATAGATAAAGAATCGATAAAACTTTCAAAGTTTGCTTTTGACACACATAACATAACAAACAGTTGATGGCAGTATAGAGCACCATTTTTCTTTGTCTTCTCGCCAAATTTCAAAAGTATACTTTCGACACGGTTAACGTTCAAAAGAACTAATAGCAATAGTAAATGCCATTATTGTTTGTTTTCATGCATACATAGCCTATTGTGTTCATTTATCTCTCTCGGTTGTAAGCTACCTATTTTCCGTCTTTATTTTGATAGATTCCTTTGTATTCCGACATTATAAATAAACGTTGCAAAAACTTTGCAAAACGTTGTTGAAGAATGTTGCGACCTTGAAAATATTACTCTCATCGTGCCCAAAAAGCCTAACTTCGAAAAATCATGCCCCATCCTTAAAATATCGATACGCATAAAGAATTTTCTATTCTTATGGATTTTTAAATTTTCCGGTAGCAGGTAACAGTTTGATAAATAACCAAGTCTAAAAAAATGCAACTCTTGTAATTTTTCCTCTTCAATAATCAAAATAATTTAAAACAAAGTATCAAGAAAACTATTAAAAAAATTTTCTTGACTTATTTCACTAATGTAAGCAAATGAGATATAGATAAAATGAAGAGTGAAGAAAATGATAAGTGCATTTTCTTCAAAATATTAATCACCAAATATCTAAATTAATATATAAATCTTTTGGAAAATTTTAAAGGTAAACAATTATTTTCTTCTAGCATATGTTTGTACAAAGAATGAGTAGGTTTTTAAAGCATGTACTGAACATATACGCGAACATGTATGAACCGGCTAACGAGGTAATTTAATACGCTACTTATTTTTAGCAAAAAACCAGTTCGTAACAATTACTGCAATATTCGTAACGCAATATCATATTTAGTCCAGTTATAAGCTGAGACAGTGGCATCACGAATCGTTGATCATTTACATTAAATTTAATTGGACATCGAAAAGCAAAACTTCTCGATGCAAAACCGCAGCGATGGTATTAAAAAAAACATATGCCATTTGTTTACGTGTTCTAAATAGCCGAATCAATTACACCGTCATCACACCAAAATTAATGGAAACCTAAGTATAGACACTTACACCGAGTCGCTAACTAACCGCACACCATATGACAGGCCTAACAAATAGCCTACAATGTAAATAAAACACTAATCAGCGTCCCAAGCGCGCAAAACGGGGTCGCTCTGGTAATAAATAACAAACTTAACTCTAGAAAAAAAAAACTATTCCGGTCGCCAAGAAGTCCACATAACCGTTAAACTGAACGGACACGGAGCACGAAGCGCGACAGGCCATATTGTCAATGCAATTAGCGAAGATATAATGGAGGAATAAGATTCAGTCGTGGTTCTGTGATTTTAGACGTCATAAAAAGGTGCGACTTCGAAACGTGTAGAATTCACGTTTTAATTACACGAAGATGCAAAGTTGTATACTTGATGCAAAATTTATACAGTGCGCTACTGAATTCTGATCGTGATATATCTGAAAATCGCTCTGAGAAAAGATCAAGGTAAGAATATTAACACTCACCTTATAAAACATTATTACCATTAGGAAAATAGTTCGAATCTTTCGCAATTTTATCAAACATAAAATATTTCGTTGCGAAAGATTCGGCATATTTTCATTTTCAATCGGTCGTCATTTTAAACAGGACAAAGCGTAGTAATCAACATTTCAAG
Source organism: Druceiella hillmani (assembly GCA_039881145.1). Classification (NCBI taxonomy): domain Eukaryota; kingdom Metazoa; phylum Arthropoda; class Insecta; order Lepidoptera; family Hepialidae; genus Druceiella; species Druceiella hillmani. The sequence continues at coordinate 14,968,810 of JAYKKI010000032.1, forward strand.
AAATCTTCTAATGATCTAATTAATAAAATAACAAAGACTGCCTTTTTTGCAGGTTATTTTTTTTGACGGAAACAAAATTCTTTTAAAAATTTAGTTTTTGTTGCAAAAGATTCGGTATATTTGTTATTATCAATTAGTCATAATTTTAAACAGGACACAGCGTAGTAATAAACATTTAACGAAATCTTCTAATGATCTGTTTCATAAAATAACAAAGACTGCCATTTTTACATCTTATTTTTTTTTGACGGAAACAAAATTCTTTTAAAAATTTAGTTCTGTTGAACAATTTACGAGTATACGAAATGTGCAAGAACATAAGTTTTTACACGATATAAAATTAATAAAAAATGATAGACTAAGACATATTTCATTCTATGAAAGCTCGTTTATTGTGCCTACTATTAATTTAGAGAACTAGTTGGACTCTTATTAGTATAATAAGAGTTGAATTAATTCCATCAATGTATGTTTTCAAATATCAAAAATGTTAATACGTTACGTAACTCCCTATTACTTTTGCTTCCTTTCTTTATATCACTCTCGTCAAGTATATATATATATATATATATATATATATATATATATATATATATATATATATATATATATATATATATATATATAAATATATATACATTAAACTACTTTTGCTTTCTTTCTTTATATCACTCTCGTAAAGAATGTATATATGCATTAAACTACTTTTGCTTCCTTTATTTATATCACTCTCGTCAAGAATATATAAGCATTAAACTACTTTTGCTTCCTTTCATTATATCACTCTCATCGAGTATATATATGCATTAAACTACTTTTGCTTCCTTTCTTTTTATCACTCTCTTCAAGTATATATATGCATTAAACTACTTTTGCATCCTTTCTTTATATCACTCTCTTCAAGTATATATATGCATTAAACTACTTTTGCTTCCTTTATTTATATCACTCTCGTCAAGTATATATAATCATTAAACTACTTTTGCTTCTTTTCGTTATATCACTCCTATCAAGTATATATATGCATTAAACTACTTTTGCTTCCTTTATTTATATCACTCTCGTCAAGTATATATAAGCATTAAACTACTTTTGCTTCTTTTCGTTATATCACTCTCATCAAGTATATATATGCATTAAACTACTTTTGCTTCCTTTATTTATATCACTCTCGTCAAGAATATATAAGCATTAAACTACTTTTGCTTCCTTTCATTATATCACTCTCATCAAGTATATATATGCATTTATTATTATTTATTTGTCTTTGCATGTCTTGCTCGTAAATACATCTAGACATTCAAATGTTAAACATTATATGTACATTTATTTTCCCTCAATTCACGTAACTGGCTGTTATCTAACGCAATTATACAGGTACATATTTTATAGATATTTATTTTTAATTATACAAGTACATATTTTATAGGTATTTATTATTAATTATACAAGTACATATTTTATAGGTATTTATTATTAATTACACAAATACATATTTTACAGTTATTTATTTTATAGCATTATTTTGATTAACTGTAATGTATTATTTTCGTAACTCAAGGACTATGAAATTCAATGAAATTGGCCACCCAACATTCACATTCACGTTGACAATAGCTCTTTTTTATTGACCAAAATGTCGATAGTAAGAGAAAGCCAATTTGAACCCGATCAACACTCAAGGGCCTCGCCCTCTTGTAACACGCCATTGAAAATGGCTGACCTTTCCGCTGTAGCTGGAGCCCATGTCACCTGCTCTTATGCTGATGGTTGCTAAGATAAGTAGGTTGACATAAATTATAAAATTATATCGTCTAGTTAAGAAATCTTTCACGTTACATCATTAAATTTGCTGCGAGATAAAAATCATAACTTTTTCATTTTCAAAAATGTTCCCTTAGAAGTAATAAATTCACCGTGAGAATATTTAAAAATTGTAATACAAGTATTTTATTAATTATTAGAAGCTTTCCTTTCATTAATACAAACATTCGTTTCATTAATTCAAGCTTAGAATGACAGTGTTAATTTTTTATATATTTCGCTATACCGATTGAAGTTGTTTGGATTGAAAGCTTTTGGTTGGAAGTCATTTGCCGCTTCACTCCAAGTCTTGCCAATGTTCTTTACATTGTCAGCACCTTTAGTGGTCATATCTACTTTGAATGGCCACCTTTCCTTTTTCGTTAAGGGTTCTAATCCTAAGTCTATTTAGAAATATGGACGATTTCCTGTGGAGAGTATTGTCAATCCAGTTCCACTTAGGGTTCTTTTTTATGCTCTTTCAGAACGTCCTCATATTTTTTTAGGATATTACATATCATGTTTTTGTCAACACTGAAATCCATTCCTCTTTAAACTCTATACACGTATTTAGATATTTTTGTCTCGTTAATTGGTCTTGTGTTCAAAAAGACCAATTTAACGAGGTAAACAAATTAAAAACAAATATGTGTTATAATTCTACTTAGATGTAATTATCTGCGGTATGATAAAAAAACTGGGCTTCAGCGGAAACGGCCAAACGGAAGAAATAACGGGAGAAAGAAATGGCGCAATAAATATGAAGACAAGTTAATTATAACATAAACCTGTAAATGTCCACAGATGCGTACAAAACATAATTTTTAAAAATTTAAATAAAAAAAACTTACTATAAATAGTCAATTTACGCCATTCGGCAATAAAGATAACCCTGACATATAAATATACTTCCAAAGCTCTATATTAAGCAAATGTAAACAGACATACATTTACAATATGCTAAATAAAATATAATATATTAATCAATTAAGTAAAAATTTATAGCCCAAATAAATCCACTATTTTTTTGCAGATAAAATATAGCTGTATGAAATAAAGTCATTTTATTTGTCAATGATTAACCTTGAACAGTTCTTTATGTGTAACGAATATTTATATATGTATGTATATATATATATATATATATATATATATATATATATATATATTTCTGTTCGATTTTCTCATTTTTATTGTTTTCAATACACACTATCTACAAAATTTGCGCACTCTCTGATCAACTTTAGATGAGACATACATTAATTAGGTCCCAGTGATTCCTGCAGTAGCATGGCATTAAGACTCAGTTCGTAGTTACTACAGGTTAGTGACACATTACTTTGAAACAATGTACAGAAAATTTCAAATCAATCGATTTGAAATTCGATATTTGAAGCTATAAATTTTAAAAATTGGTGTTAATCGGCTTTTGTGGCTGTCATTAATACTAATCGTCAAATATATATTATAAAAAAAATAGTCAATTTTTAATATCCCAACAACCAGTAGTAAAACAAACAATTCACGTAACGTTGATACAGAAGATAATTGTTAAATTGCTGAAGATCAAATTTGTAATTTAAATACGATAGTTGTCTTAACAAAGAGATTTTGTATTGTAAACTTCTCTTTAAAAAGCTAAATTCTGCAGCCAAAACCAGTCTTTTAATAATTAATTGCAAAAAACTATTCACCCATTGGAGAGGTTTTAAATCATTGATTAGGTTCGGATTCTTCCAACTATTATGCTGTTCTTGTATGTAATCTTTTTACCAATGCTTTTGAAAATGCATAATTTCGTTATGTATCCCTAGTGGTTGAATGTATCGAAAAATATCTTTATGTACTTAATAGATGATGCCGTTTGGTTACTCCACTTTTTCAGGTTTATTTTCTCTTGGATATACAAGAGCTATAGTATCTATTCTTTGTAACTCAGATGAGACATTTTTTCTACGAAATTCGTTTTTTTTCTTGTCGATTAGAAATATGTTGTGCCATGTCTTATTGAGGAAACTCTCATTGTTTTTAACTAAAAACTTCGTGCGCTCGCATATAAAAATATCATATAATAATATCATAACAACATACTTTTTTTTAAATAAAACTTTAATATAAGGATTTGTGCAAACAAACGAGGCATATATTAGAGCCACACCCTTTTTAAGATCTACTTTTTTATGTTTCAGTTTTAATCTTTTGTGACACGGAACCTTAAAAGAGCCAAACGCTAAATAAGACCTACCGTTCCAGTTTTCCTCTTTTGTGACATAGAACCTTAAAAATCAACTATTACTGATACTTAAAAGAAAATTGTGTCTTTTACTCTCGAGAATTATGATGGTTTTCAATGCATTTCAAGATATAAAACTTTATAAATTATCCCTATATATACATATATAACTTTTTCAGGCTGACTGATAAATCGACGTCTAGTCTCAATCACTAGTTACATAAATGTAAAAATTGTAAAACACAAATTTTTGTGATGTAGATAGCCATTGCAGAATAATTTAGACATTGTAAATACTTCTAAATCAGTAGTTACATTATTTTGACAAAGTAAATAAACGGGTGTTTCAGCGTATACAATTTTCAAAAAGAAAAGGAGAGAGCAGTGTATTCCTGATAGTAATGAAAAAAATTTCATTCCTTCAGAGTTATACTGTGTACCAATTTGAAATATTTGGTCGCTAAAATGCATTTGAGCCTTACCCAAAAGAAAACCTATGCAATGGTTATGCAAGCGAGTCATATTGACTCCTACAAACGACCAAATAACAATAATAACCAATTCAACGATGAATCGTTCCAAGCAGGTCATTCCTGGCTAAAGTAATGGAATAAAACTTGTCACACTTAGTGGTTATCATAGATAATACTAGAAATTATCTCGTAGAATTTTTTAACACTCTTGAAATAGAGGATCTTCCAAACCCAAACTTAATATAAAAGTAGGTGCTTCAGTGGTCTTGCTATAAAATTACCTAGGTTGACCTGTGCTACGCTACAAGTTTGAAAATTACATTTTTGAATGGCTATTAATCAAGGTCATAATATTGACTGGAAATGCTCGAGAGAAATCAGCAGCATATAACCAACCACGGTCCAGGTAAGCTCAGAATATGTCATGAGGCTCGAAATGATCAGTTTCATACAAAAAACAACGGAAACCTGCATTCGAAGCCCTAGAAAAACGCTAAGATAAAAGTGATGGAAATTTGCGCGGAAGGCATCGTACTCCGTCAGGAACTATGACGTCTAATAATTATATTTGAGCCAGGTCTTATTCAATCGTTTAGATACATCGACGTCTCCGTAACTTTCCGGAGGCTGGAAAGAGTGTGATGGATCTCGTATACTGTTACACTTCAGGATAACTTTTGTCCTCTTGATTTCCCATACCGTTAGAAAGCGACCCTCACGTAGTTAAGCAAATATATCGTGCACCGCGATGTTCCATATCATCTTAATAATCCGATTGTATCGACATATACACCTAGATTCTTATCAGAAATAATGTTTTTAAGAATATTCTCTAATACTTAGTGACATATTTATTACTTGAGAAGAATACTACGATTTCTTTTAATACTACCAGATTTCCCCTTCGAACTCGAGAGGCTGCAGTTTACCCAACGTATGTTCCAGCATAGCTATAAACGTAAATCAGTAGCAACTCTTGAAGTTCATTGGAAGACTGATTTTTTCGTGGCCAGTTTACTGTATCGTGCTTAAGAGTAAATTAAACCACCGCCATGGTTATTTTAGTCGTGGAAAAATAATCAGAAACATTTCTGCAGTTTGTAAAGGCATGAACATTTTTCTTAAATAACATTTTAACTGCCAGAGAGTGAGCGAATCATAGAAAACATAAAATATAACAAAGCCAATCTACCTGCTACTTTAGTATCAATGATAAGTTTAACTGGTGATCGTTTAAATAATAATAGCTACCTTCTTTTTGCCCAAAGCTACTTTTAATTAAAACATTTAATTTTATTTTTAAGACTAACTTATAAGATTCAAATTTAGATCCACGCGAGTGAAGTCACTGACAAGATCTATTTTAATGACAAATGTTTTTTTGGAATATAAAACATTCAAATAAATTTTAAGCTAAGTAAAATTTTACAAACAATACATCGTAACTCGATACATAAACATTGTAACAAACCCATAAATATATTATTTAATGTTTTTACATGAACAGAAATATATATATATATATATATATATATATATATATATATATATATATATATATATATAATATACCTGATTGTTGTAAACCAGATGTATACGTCTTCCAGAATATGTATGTACAGAAGTCACGTGAAAATTTCTTCCTATTCATACTCTCCTCTTCATTTATGATTTTTCCTTGTTTAGTAGTATAAGTTACATTAGTTAGCATGAGTTACATTAGTTACAAATTACGCGCAGTCGAGCGGGAAGGGGGTGAGGGGAGAGTATGCGGAATTAGCGCGCTGTATCATAGTGAAGTGACAGTGCCTAGCAGAGCGTATTGCAGGAAATTAGATATGATATCACGCATTTATATTTTTACTTACAGTTTACATAAATACATATTAAAACATATTCAAACGTTAAATATGAATTAAACTAGTGGCTTTTGAAACACATATCTTTTTATTAAAGATCTATGTTTCGCAAGATACTTTTTTGAATTTAACATGGGTAAATCGATTAATATTAAATTAATGTTTAAGAAGATTCACTCTACATGAGTGATCCATTTGTATGAAGCGACACATTGTTTTCTATCTTATCTTGCTTCTTCCATCTTCCATGCCAGTACCTAATTCAAACAATACAAATTGTTACATTCTGAAACCTTTGCCGTTTTCTTACATAGATTATTGCCATCTACTACAGTATCAGGAGTAGCAGAACTAAAGAATACTATACTCGCTGTAACGTATCAACGCCCATTTGTGAGCAAACAGGTGATCAAGGAAACGAGGCTATTATCTCACTCGGGCAAGAAAATGATTTTCCCCGTTGTATATAATTTTCTAATATAACAAAAATTAGAACTTTTGCCCTATCCAAAGTTATGGTTTCTATTGGTGTCATTAATTTCTATTGTACCGTAAAGAAAAACTTAAAATTCGTTCATTAAGTGACTCAAAATTGACAACATTGTGTTATAAGCACCTATTTCTTACTAACTGCTGTGAGCAGGTAATTTTTTAGTACACTATTCTTATCTAGTTACTCCTTATCGACTTCACTTCTAGAAAAATCCTCTATAATACTAATATTTAAAAGTACGGGCAAATTTGACAATGAGTCCTGCATCCGAAGTTTTAGACAATTTCTTCACAATAAAACCAATAGCTTTTTTTAGAAAATGTTTCAGTTGAAATTCTAGGTTTACGAAGTCGTCCTGTATTTTTTCGTATCTATCTAATTTTATCATACTTTTCTAAATAAAAAGAGCATATTTGGTATGAGTGTTTATCCGTGAAGCACATGCATATTTAATATATGTATATATATATATATATATATATATATATATATATTTACATACATACACACACATATATATTATATTTCATCGACATCAGTTCACCCAACCAAATGATAACAGGAACTAATTGTTTACAAAAATTCATTACATTAATACAGCAACAACAAAGAAGTGCCAAGCTACTACTACTATATTCATCAATTGATAACACTACGTAAGAAAATTTTCAGACGGACGTTCATTGACAAAATGGGTAAGATCATAAGTGAAGTGTGGAATGGTGCGGGAGAGATAGCAGGTTAAATAAGCAATCTGAATTCGGGCAGATGCATGAGGGCAAACTCGTAATTGGTCATCTTGCGTATATTCTTCGATGTTTTATTGGTTTTGTATTAGATTGTATAAATTTAGTTGTTAGATCTATATTATATACCCAAAAAATTACGAATAAAACATTTAGAGGAACATAAAAAAGTAAAAGAACACAAAACATTATTTTTAGAATATCTGTCCATTTGTCTATGGGTCTGCTTATTTGTTCGCATATAATACAAGAGCTGCTAAAAGTATTTCGATGTTTTTGTTAGTAAATTCTATTAAGTTGATATTCTATCTAAAAGTGTGGGTTGGTAACATGGCTATGTTTTATTGCAATTTACTACTAATTAAAGAAATATTTATTTCGTTTATTCTCCACAATGATTTAATTTTTTGCAAATTACAAATCAATCCACCCTGTGGAGGATAGACGATCGAACGTAAAGACGTTCCGTTTTTTACTTACCTTTTAAAATCCGGAACCCTGAAATAAACAATTCACCTTTAAACGAATTCTTTTGTTAGCAACGACATTCTCCGTCACTAAATAATACAAATTAATATTATATCAGTACTGTTCTCGGCCGGCGACATGCATGACAGCGAGTTTGGTCATTAAAATGTTTTGCTCCGCTGCGTTCGCCACTTCACACAGATCCGCTTGTTACATGGGATCCGATACTTTACTTAATACAGATTCGACAATCGTAGTTTTAATACGGCGCCATGATCGCATACATTGTTTCAGGTAACAAATAGGAGACTTTGGCCGGAAATATGCACTTTAAGAATGATGAAATTAACATAAAAATGTAATTTAATTAAGTGCTCGCAGGTAATGTATTTTGTAAAGTCAAAAATTCTTAGTGTAATTTTGCCTAACAATACAATAATATATGTAAGTATTTAAATTAAACATTCGTAGCAACAAGTTTTCACAAAAGACAGTCTTGTACTGTTATGGTTGCCTTTTTAACCTATTTTCGAAAAAAGATAATATATTTAACTCGGCCTCTATTTATATTTATACTTGTACTTGCTATTTCTCATATAGAATTGCCGAATGAAATCTTCTGCATATCGGAGGGCATGATAGTGTTTTCGCCAAGCGGAGCAAGTATTTCCGTAACACTGCTTATTGAAAGCAACTCGATGTACTATTTAGCCCCCTATTTCTTTGAGAAGTATTATTTTGTTTGTTATGAGTGAAGTATCCCATAACAAACAAAATAATATGGCTAAGAGGTAGGCCTCTTTATGTAATTTAGATGAGATTTTTATAATTCATGATTGCATCATGTTTTATATATTTTGTTATCAAGAAATATTCGGGTGCAACAAAGAACGTAACTATTATTCGTACTGGTAACTCTGCGTATCAAGCTGAGTATGATTGAAGCGTGTTTCTGTAAAAAAAATCAAATTGTTTTTCATAGAAATCGCAACTTTCAGAGGATTTTTTCAGAAACAGTTGATAATTATTAAACAGTTTCATAATATTTTAAACTCAAATATAAGAAAAAGACAAAGCACATATTTCACATATACTATGAAAAATTAAAGCTAACTTTGGCAATCGCATTTGTGTGAATACTTAAAGTTATGCATTTATTTTACAAATACGGAGAAATATATGTTTATTTATTCAATGATTGGATTGGATTTTTAGATTAATTAGGATTTTATGCCTAAAAGAACAAGCAGAATCTTTGTATAATCATTCATAAATCCATCTGTCCGTCTTTCTAATAAACCGATTAACCTAGAAACTAGAGATTTGACATAGTAATAAAGAAAATTAATTTGTACACGCAAAAATATTTATTTGGAAATTTTAGATGGAAGTAGTACTTGAAAAAAACTATTTTATACATAGTGTGGGTAGATATTCTTTCATATTGTGGGTAGATATACTATCTAAAAGTATGGGTAGATATTCTACCATAGTGTGGGTAGATATTCTATCTAAAAGTGTGGGTAGATATTCTATCATAGTGTGGGTAAATATTCTATCTAAAATTTTGAAAAATATTTTTTTTCAAAATTTTAAACAGAATATCTACAGAGATATACCAAAAAACATAAAAAATATATGTATCTAATAAAACAATACGCACAATACGTAAAATACTTTTAATAAAGAAAGTTATTTTACTTCTAACGAACCATTATTGCGGGGACTGGACTCGCACTTGTAGTTTTTAAGTGTAATAAATATGTTTGATAACAATACAGAACCGACTTCCGCATTTGACAGTTATGTTTGATTTATTTAAAATAATCCAAATAACCAAATTGTATCTAGAAAAGTAAAGTGCATATTTTTGGAAAAGAGCAAGAGAAGTTTTATGACCACCTTGCTAATAATTTTTTTTTAATTACATTTTCGTGCCTGAAATATTTAAACGCTACCATGCTATTGCAAAAATGCTATCTGTTTGTCTCCTAGTTCCTAAACGAGATAAAATATTATATTTTATATAATTTATTGGGTATCTCATTCTTTGAATTTTATAGGGTATTTCATTCTTTGACTTAAAATCGAAACTTTTATTAAACACCTGTGAGCGTATGATTTATTAACCACCGACTAATACATCTAACTAATGCGTCTGACAGAAGTAATTATAACTAGGGTAATTCTGCAAGTAATCAGCTTTTGGGAAAGAGGAGATTTTCCTTTAAAAAATTATATTATTTTTTAATTTTACGATGAAGATGTACATCAATTTTGCCGTTTGTACGGAAGTATAAGACACGCAACAATTGTTGGACACGGTTGCAATTCTTGGCCTATTTTGGTAATTCTCTTTTCTATCGAAAAAGTAACTATTAATATAGGAGCGTGTAAATTTTCACAATTATTTGTTAAATAGTCTAATTTTCATAAACAATTTTCTGTAAAAACACCCTTTTTTCTTGCTCTGAGATTATACTCGTCTTCCATTTTGTGCGAATTTTCTTACCACTTCTCTTTGTTCACTATTGTTTTTAGTTTTTTTTATTTTTAACTTTTTCTCACCATATTAATGTTTTTTAAACGTTTTAAAAATGTACAAAGAAGAGTGGGGACATAATCGAAAAGAAGCCATGGAACAGAATAAAAATATTTTTTTAATGTTTTCGTTTTAAGAAATCGACATATAATATGGTCAAAACTTCTGTATTTAAATATATATTTTACCAAAACAGAGCTGACAACTAGTTTGTTACCAAGTCTATTCTGGAAAATTGCTTATCAGACTAGAGCTAGCTAGTAGTCTAACTTACCATCATAGAGCTGGTAGATATTTTGTTATCAGCTCTTTTCTGATAACGTTAATATCTAGACACCATTAAATTAATACGATCAAATTTAACAGTAAATTAACACTTTCATAGTGTTATGTCTTACGATTTATTGCTCTGTAGTGAAGTTGCTAATATTAAGTCCATTTTTATTTTATAAAGGACATTTCAATATATAAATTCCTTAAGTTATATATTTTGAAAATATTTTACATATTAGAAAAAAAACGATCATTGTTATAAATAGGGATTGTCACAATTACAATACAAAAATGAAAATAAACTTGATACTCCTAAATATATACTTTAGTAATCTAGTAGATTATTTGTGATGAAAAGTATAAACTCCTCTAATAAAATTGTTAAGAAAATATTTTAATATCAAATCATAATACATAATAAGAACATAAACTATAAGAACATCTTAAAGAAACGTATTATAAAATTAATAATTGCTTTTAATATTCTTGGTTCATTACATTAAAGTCTTATTAATTTAGTTTTTCGTAACTGTAATTCGATTGTAATGTGACAAATTTTTCTTCATTAAAAATTGAAATTAATTACGTAGTAATTGAAGTTTATCTAGATAATAACGTATTTAAAATTGAATATTTTTGACAATGTGAATATACATAAATATATATATATATATATATATATATATATATATATATATATATATATATATATATATATATATAAAGGCGCACTGGGATGTTCAGTATAACATAAATCACAATAATGATTATGTTGTTAAAGTGATGCAGTTTTATTAAATCATACATCATACAAGTTAATAATTCCTAAGTGCCTCTGATTTTCCAATTTTAAACTTTTAAATACTTTTTACGTTTGCGCGTTCGATTACTAAAACGAAGTTAATGTTAAAAAAACTTTATCTATCTGTCATTGTCTGTATGAATAGGTTAACTCGAAAACAACTGTAGTTATGGACATAAATTTCATTATTCAGTTTATAGATAGTAAACCTGCTATCTATATACATAGTTCTTGGTTCATCATATTATATCGGCTCCGAATGATCTTCATCATCATAACTTTGGAACCGTTTCATGGTTATTATGAGGAAATGGTTACATTGATATTTAAACAAAATCTCCGCCACACGAATGGAGGACAGCAGCGGACTATGGAAGCATGTGGGGGCAGGCAGGGAAATAGGGGAAGCGAATGTAGGTCACCCTGCGCGGGATTAAAACTTAACTAATTATTTTTGTCTAATATAAGATCCTTAAGTATTTAGTTTAAAGGCATGAAACACTAAAGTGGCATTTCGGAATTCCACGCTAAAGAAACTGGGCAAAGTACCTCTAGTTATGAAGAAAATTATAGTGAATAAGATGTAGAAATGAAACAGAGGAGCGAAAAATATGACCACAATGGATGATAAAGAAATAAGTAGAAAACGTTCAAACTATTATTAAACCAGTTCCAAATGAATATAATAAAAAATAAGAACTTGAGTTAAGGCGTCTCCATTCCTAGCTAATATTTGTTAACTAGGAAGGTTAGTTAAGGCTCCTTAAGTAGGAATTGCGTCTACCCATTAGAGGTTAATGAAACTTATGTCTAAAATTTGAAAATGTTTTGAAAAATATCTTTAAATGACAATATTGGATAATATAAGATAAAAACCTGATTTAAAAATATTAAAAATGCGAAAAAATATTTAACTGAATATTTCTCTATAACACTTAATAAAGGAAATGATGTTCTTTAACACTTTCGGTACGGATGTCAATGCAATATAGACATATCAAGCCCTTTCCAAAAAAAATTATTTTTTTATATTGTTTTTGGAAAGGGCTTGATATGTGTTAATAAAAGCAATAAAACGAAAAAGGTATAAACCTTGTCCACATAAACTCATGGTTGAAGTGAAAATTCTTTGCACGTATATGTATATATTTTCAAGTACATACCTCTTACCTTCTGGTTTGTCCCTAGTCTTCTCAGGTACAGGTCTGTACATCCACCTCTTTCCAGCGTTGTACAATTTTAACGTGATGGAATGACACAAAAGTCGATAAAGAAGTTTAACTTTAATAAATAAAATTAAATAAACTCCAAGGTCTGGCCTTGCACATCTAAAATCGCCTGTCGCATTGAACGTATTGAACTAATTGAAAGTCAACGATGCCTGAAAATGCCCTGAATTAAGAAGATTTAACTTTTTATTTTGCTTTTCAATATATACCTGATTACATTTAGTGAATTTTTCAAGTTATGATCAACCTGTGTATTGAATAAAAAACATGGCAAAAAATTGATTCCGTTCAGTCGGAAAATTGTTTACAAACAAGTTTATTTCGAGATTACACGAAAAACAAAATGGCTGAAGTTCACATCTATTTTGTCTCGATATATTTTAAAACATATTTTCTTGTAGTTGTTTTTAAAAATCTTATTTAGTGATCCAGGTAAATAAAAGTAATGAAAAATTCCTACATTAAATCAAGCAAATAAATTTTAGTTCAAGAAGAAAATTTTTTTCTCTATTCCAGACCAACCAACTGTATCGAATCAAGCACATCGTTTTACTCCTCAAGCATGGCTGTATACCAGAAGTTTCATGGATGATATAAAAAATATCCTAGCAATAAAAAAAAACTAAGTCGCCTTAATAATTTTCGTGTAATAATTTTTTTAAATCACCCCCTTGTTTTTACAATCTTCGCGGTAGTTTGAACTTTTAAAAGTTAAGGGTGGTAAATTTCCCTTTTGAATTATCTTTTATAATAATTAATGCTTAATAATAATACTGCATACTACTTAATAATAATGTACACTTAAGAATGAAAACCTTTATTTGTAAAAGTGTAAATTATTAACACATTACAATATTGTTAATTTGACGTGAGATGAAATTTTGTAATTCTCAGCCATAATCTCAGCCATTTTAGAATAGATGAACTTGAACATAGTCTCATGAATCCATAAACCTTTATCTAAATGAAAATGTTATTTTAACAGATTTTAACCTTTTATAAGATATTTTTGACAAGTCCAGAAGAAGTCCCTAAAAGCTATAAAAAACATAAATACATAAATTTGAAATTTGTTCACATTTGTAGACTTCGCAAGTCTGGATATTATATATATATATATATATATATATATATATATATATATATACACATATTCAAATATTCAAACGTCGCGATGATATATATATACATATATATATACTAAGAGCGAAAGTTTCTGGACATGGATCAAACTTTCAGAATTGAGTGCAAGTATGCTTATCGCGACATTTGAATATTTTAATTCTCGAAAAATAATATACATACAACCGCCACGACTAATTTTGAATATTTTTTGCAATCTTTATGATAATTAATGAGGTAATTGCTAAATTAGAGTGAAATAAAGTAACGGTTCGCTAAGTGGCACTTTCTACGGACTGTATGCTCTGGTTGGCATCACAGCGGCACCTGCTTATATTATGGACAAATATAAATTATTTTGTCGTCTTTTAATTGGTCACATTCTTGTTGGGAAACACGTCTTATAAAGCGACTTTCGCGAGTTTTTGCTTTTTATTTCCTACTTTTGGCATGAATCAGCGCTGTCGAAATAAAGTCTAATTAATTGGATGGTTTGATTTAATATTCTGATTGCGTTGTTTATTTGCATTGATATGGAGATTTTCTCTTTTTTTTAGCCTCGCTTTACGGTGAATGTGTTGATGATCAAGCCGTAATTGGTTTTATCGGTAATTTTAGTTGAGTTATGTCGTGTTTTATTTGAAATCTGATGATGGTATAAAGTTTATGGCGAACAGAATTGACGATCAGTTGTAAAATGTTTTAGTTACTATAATGATCTATGCGTGAAGTTAATTGATCAGAATATTCACAATTAAATGAAACTATGTGATGTAGTATTATTTCTACTTTCTTTAAGTTCTTTGCCACGACCTAGGTTTCGTTGTATTACAACATCTTCAGGTGGGCTATTAGAAGATATTGAAATACAGCGAAACCTAGGTCGCGATAAAGAACTTAAAGAAAGTAAAAATAATACTACATCACGTAGTTTCATTTAATTGTGAATAATGAATTTTTACAAAATTAACGCCAAATATATTCAATATTTGATCAGGATATTTTAAATAGGGTTTTACTGCAAAAACAACTATTAGATTCATGCAGAATATAAAATTGTTGATGTAGAATTCATTTAAGGTATATTAATAAAAACGCCTCAAAATTTTCTATACTATTTATATACGCAATCTGAAGAAATATGATTAATTGTTTAGTCTAATGCACAGTTAAACTGATACAGATGTAATTAATTTAATTATAGCTATTTACATATTATTTACACAACTACTAATACTGTTAATCATTTCCTTGGTAATGTTTGACTAAAATTCAAAATCGTTGTCTAATTGGTGTCGAAATTATTCATGGTTTTTTTATCAAGTTCTCTATTATCCTTCTTCTAATTTAAACTTGAAACGTTGATTTTCAAAATTCATTGACTTATTAAGGTACTAATATAAACAATTAAATGAAACTACGTGATGTAGTATTATTTCTACTACCTTTAAGTTCTTTACCCCAACCTAGGTTTCGTTGCATTACATCTTCAGGTGGGCTGTTAGCAAAGATCTTTGCTAATAGCCCACTTGAAGATGTAATACAACGAAACCTAGATCGTGGTAAAGTACTTAAAGAAAGTAGAAATAATACTACATCACGTAGTTTCATTTAATTGTAAATATTGAATTTCTACAAAATTAAAGTCAAATATATTCAATATTCAGTACTAATATTACTTATTACGAATTTAAGTATTCTTTGTATAACTTAATATTTTAACTTAAATTGATACGAAGATAGAAAATTTAGCGTAACCTCTCAGACTGCGTCAACTCGGGAATTACTTAACAAAATTGTCAAAAAATTCACAATGCCTTTAACAAAATTGTCAAAAAATTCACAATGAACGCTTACATCACTAACACCGATAAATAAAAAACACCATGATGGGGATTGATTTCTAAAATACATCGGAGAGGGTAGCAATCGATTTTACATAAGATTTTAATTATTAATTTTTGAATGCCTAGAATTTTCGGGAAAATAACATCATTTCGTTCTAGTGGATAATGAACCTTTGTAGAAAATATCAAATTTCTAGTGCCAGTAGTTTGAAATGTGCGTCGATGTGGCACTCAGTTAGTTTCTTTTTTAATATGTACAAAACTTCCAAAAAAATTCTCACTTTTACGAAGTTTTGGGTTAAAACGAAAACATTTTTTCTATGCACAAATTTTGATTTCCCCCTCTAATGCCTTTAAGGGATAAATTTTGAAAGACACCCTCCTCGATAGTTTCTTACATTATATAACGAACGTTGACTACAAATTAAGAGAACGGGTAAAAAAGATTACTCCATTAAAAATTCTAAAAGCCCATTTCATCTCCTTGCGGATTGATTTCAGAAAAGCTGTAAAATACGTGTTCATTTATATATTTTTACTGAACTTTCACAATGACTCTGCTCAATAAGCCATCTAATATTTTTTCCAGACAAACTATTAACCCCCATTTCAACCCTTGGTGACTGACTTCCAAGAAACTGCAAAGAATGTGTTTAATTATTTTTTTCATAAGAGTGAATCTACCAAGCTTTGAGGTAATATGAATATTTGATTTTTTTCCCCTAAATACTTTAAACCGTCACTTCACCCCCTTGATTTCCAAAATACTATTATTTATAGAGTGCTTTTATAAAGTTGCAATGTAGCAAATGCTGTATTCGCTGCGTGTAAATTTGTTTAGTATCACCAAATATGTATAATTAAAACCGTTTTCTCTCGGATTAGTGATAAGATTGATGTATTTAGTTCCGAAAGAGTGAATTTTTTTTCTAGTAATAAACAAACAAATAGGGCATAGATCAGTAACGTAAACCATGTGGATAATTTTAAAACCATTTCACTGCAAAAAATGTGGATTTTGTTTCGTTAAAAAAATAATTAAGGAAAACTCTTCAGGCAACGATCGAAAAGCTTTTCTATATATCAAGAGGATTTAGCATTTTATAACAAATTCACCACTGACAATGTGAATTTGATTCTCATGATTAATGAAAACTGTTCGGGCATCGAGCAATAATTTAATTTATGTAGCTAGGGTAAAATTTGATAGAAAAAATTCACCATTAAAAATGTTAGTTTTTTCTTCATACTAATTTTGAACTCCCCTTGAGGGTTAAATTTTAAAACTGTTCCTCTTTGGATGCCTGCATCTCTGTGAAAAAAATAAGTTCCCAGAAACAAGGGTTTCGGCTCGACAATGATGAACATTCAGTCAGTTAGGACATGTGTTTTATATATATATATATATATATATATATATATATATATATATATATAAACGTAGAAGACCTAAGGAGAATAGACCAAAAATATTTTTTTCTCATAATACCTTAAATTCTAAATTAGTGTAAAGCCATAAATAGCAAGAATATGTTTACTCCTGGCTCTTGCCATTAGAATTTTTAAATATTTAAATAATATAATAAAGATATATTCATGGTCAATCATCAAAGGTTGTCACAGTCTAATGAAGACAAAGTAGCTATTCTCTCGCGTAATGCTCGCATGCGATAATCACGATGAGAACTGTCGTAAAGGCTCTATCTACAAACATCTTTATCGTACGTCCGCCATCTAAACGAGCGGGAAATCGTAAAACAAAAGCAAGACCAAGTAAAACAATAACAATAACATTACGACTGTCATTCCAAGTTCGTCTCATTGTCACTGGATAGGGTTGGGTTGGCACGTAGAATAACATCGATATCGAGATTATTTAAAAGCGATGCGATTTTGTAATTTTTGTTATTTATAGACAATATTTTCATTAATTATTTATTATTCAATAGATATAAATTTTGTCGAATAACGTAATTTCTGTCAATACTAACACTAAAGGTTAAAAATAAACAGAAAAATCTAAAGAGTTGCCATGATTACAAAACTCGCGTTTGGAGCTTCAAATAAGTATTTTTAAATAATCGTAAATTAAAATTAATTTAAAATTTATGACTTAAAGCTCTGTCGTAGAACCTAAAAGCTGTAAATTGAAACTTTAGATCGTGGAATAATTTTGAGTTTATTATTATTTTCATAATGTTTGAAAATAAAAGGAAAATATATATTTTTTTATCGTGTGTATTCATCTAACTGAAATTACAATTTCTTTTTAAATTTTCCAAATAATATTAAAGTAATTTTTGATATATAAAGTCTGTTTCATTTTATTTTTCAAAGGTCCTAAGAAAAAAAGCATTACTTGCGATGATTTTCATTAATTTCGGTAATTAAATATTTTTATTATGTGATAACATATATCTTTTTCGGTTCCTGTCTGTCCATCTGTAAGTGACAACCGTTTTACTCGCAGAAAGTTGAAATTTGGCACGGTTCTACATATTTGTAAAAAAAAAACAAAGTTCTAAAATAAAATCTTTAAAAACATTTTAAAATGCCTCCTCTACACGTAAATGGAAGTGATTTTTTTTCGCGTACCCTATTGTGTAGGATATCGTTGAATGGGTCTTTCGAAAATATTGGGTGATTTTAATACTTTTTCTATGTAGAAATCTAATTACGAAATTTTAAACTTTAAAGTGGTCATTTTTGTTACAGTTACGTGTCCTCACGAGAGTTTTTGTTATAGATACGTGTCCTTCTGAGAGTTTTTGTTACAGTTATGTATTCTTACTAGAGTTTTT